>JASVER010000050.1:6872557-7076328 GCA_030449065.1 Oceanodroma leucorhoa | reverse complement strand
TGAGTGGCAAAAGCACCCCATTGTGACTGGCCCAGAGGCTCCGTGCATCCTTGGCATACACTACCTCAGGAGAGGGTATTTCAAGGACCCAAAGGTGTACCGGTGGGCTTTTGGTATAGCTGCCTTGGAGACGGAGGAAATTAAACAGCTGTCTACTTTGCCCATTCTCTCAGAGGATCCTTCTGTTGCGGGGTTGCTGAGGATCGAAGAACAACGGGTGCCGATCGCTACCACAATGGTGCACCAGCAGCAATATCGCACCAACCGAGACTCCCTGCTTCCCATCCATAAGCTGATTCATCGACTGGAAAGCCAAGGAGTGATCAGCAAGACTCGCTCACCCTTTAACAGTCCCATATGGCCAGTGCGAAAGTCTAATGGAGAGTGGAGACTAACAGTGGACTATCGTAGTCTGAACGAAGTCACGCCGCCATCGAGTGCCTCTGTGCCAGACATGCTAGAATTTCAGTATGAACTGGAGTCAAAGTCAGCCAAGTGGTACGCCACAATTGATATCACTAATGCGTTCTTCTCAATCAGAGTGTAGGCCACAGTTTGCTTTCACTTGGAGGGGCGTTCAGTACACTTGGAATCGACTGCCCCAGGGGTGGAAACACAGCCCCACCATTTGCCATGGACTGATCCACACCACACTGGAACAGGGTGAGTCTCCGGAACACCTGCAATACATTGATGACATCATCGTGTGGGGCAACACAGCACAAGTAGTTTTCAAGAACGGGGAGAGAATAGTCCAAATCCTTCTGAAGGCCAGTTTTGCCATAAAACAAAGTAAGGTCAAGGGGCTTGCACAGGAGATCCAGTTTTTAAGAATAAAATGGCAAGATGGATGTCGTCAGATCCCAATGGATGTGATCAATAAAATAACAGCCATATCTCCACCAACTAGCAAAAAGGAAACACAAGCTTTCTTAGGCATGGTGGGCTTTTGGAGAATACATATTCCAGATTACAGCCTGATTGTAAGGCCTCTCTATCAAGTGACCTGGAAGAAGAATGATTTCAAATGGGGCCCTGAGCAACGACAAGCCTTTGAACAAATTAAACGGGAGATAGTTCAGGCAGTAGCCCTTGGGCCAGTTCGGGCAGAACCAGATGTAAAGAACGTGCTCTACACCGCAGCCGGGGAGAATGGCCCTACCTGGAGCCTCTGGCAGAAAGCACCAGGGGAGACTCGAGGTCGACCCCTGGGGTTTTGGAGTCGGGGATGCAGAGGATCCGAGGCCCGCTATACTCCAACTGAGAAGGAGATATTGGCAGCTTATGAAGGGGTTCGAGCTGCTTCGGAAGTGGTTGGTACTGAAGCACAGCTCCTCCTNTGAGTGGCAAAAGCACCCCATTGTGACTGGCCCAGAGGCTCCGTGCATCCTTGGCATACACTACCTCAGGAGAGGGTATTTCAAGGACCCAAAGGGGTACCGGTGGGCTTTTGGTATAGCTGCCTTGGAGTCGGAGAAAATTAAACAGCTGTCTACTTTGCCCATTCTCTCAGAGGATCCTTCTGCTGTGGGGTTGCTGAGGATCGAAGAACAACGGGTGCCGATCGCTACCACAATGGTGCACCAGCGGCAATATCGCACCAACCGAGACTCCCTGCTTCCCATCCATAAGCTGATTCGTCAACTGGAGAGCCAAGGGGTGATCAGCAAGACTCGCTCACCCTTTAATAGTCCCATAGGGCCAGTGCGAAAGTCTAATGGAGAGTGGAGACTAACAGTGGACTATCGTAGTCTGAACGAAGTCACACCGCCATCGAGTGCCTCTGTGCCAGACATGCTAGAATTTCAGTATGAACTGAAGTCAAAGTCAACCAAGTGGTATGCCACAATTGATATCACTAATGCGTTCTTCTCAATCAGAGTGTAGGCCACAGTTTGCTTTCACTTGGAGGGGCGTCCAGTACACCTGGAATCGACTGCCCCAGGGGTGGAAACACAGCCCCACCATTTGCCATGGACTGATCCACACYRCACTGSAACAGGSTGAGGYYCCRGAACACCTGCAATACATTGATGACATCATCGTGTGGGGCAACACAGCAGAAGTAGTTTTCAAGAACGGGGAGAGAATAGTCCAAATCCTTCTGAAAGCTGGTTTTGCCATAAAACAAAGTAAGGTCAAGGGGCCTGCACAGGAGATCCAGTTTTTAGGAATAAAATGGCAAGATGGACATCGTCAGATCCCAATGGATGTGATCAATAAAATAACAGCCAAGTCTCCACCAACTAGCAAAAAGGAAACACAAGCTTTCTTAGGCGTGGTGGGCTTTTGGAGAATACATATTCCAGATTACAGACTGATTGTAAGCCCTCCTTATCAAGTGACCTGGAAGAAGAACGATTTCAAATGGGGCCCTGAGCAACGACAAGCCTTTGAACAAATTAAAAGGGAGATAGTTCAGGCAGTAGCCCTTGGGCCAGTCTGGGCAGGACAAGATGTAAAGAATGTGCTCTACACTGCAGCTGGGGAGAATGGCCCTACCTGGAGCCTCTGGCAGAAAGCACCAGGGGAGACTCGAGGTCGACCCTTGGGGTTTTGGAGTCGGGGATACAGAGGATCCGTCCGAGGCTCACTGTACTCCAACTGAGAAGGAGATATTGGCAGCATATGAAGGGCTTTGAGCTGCTTTGGAAGTGGTTGGTACTGAAGCACAGCTCTTCCTGGCGCCCCGACTGCCGGTGCTGGGCTGGATGTTCAAAGGGAGGGTCCCCTCTACACATCATGCAACCGGTGCTATGTGGAGTAAGTGGGTCGCACTGATCACACAATGGGCCCAAATAGGAAACCCCAGTCGCCCAGGAATCTTGGAAGTGATCATGAACTGGCCAGAAGGCAAAGACTTTGGAATGTCCCCAGAGGAGGAGGTGACGCATGCTGAAGAGGCCCCACTGTATAATAAACTACCAGAAAATGAGAAGCAATATGCCCTGTTCACTGATGGGTCCTGTCGTCTTGTGGGAAAGCATCGGARGTGGAAGGCTGCTGTATGGAGTCCTATCAGACAAGTTGCAGAAACCACTGAAGGAGAAGGTGAATCGAGTCAGTTTGCAGAGGTAAAAGCCATCCAGCTGGCYTTGGATATTGCTGAGTGAGAAAAATGGCCAGTACTTTACCTTTATACTGACTTACAGATGGTGGCAAATGCCCTGTGGGWGTGGTTACAGCAACGGAAGCAGAACAACTGGCAGCGCAGAGGTAAACCCATCTGGGCYGCTGMAKTGTGGCAAGATATCGCTGCCCAGTAGAGAACCTGGTTGTAAAAGTAYGTCACGTAGGTGCTYACGTACCCAAGAGTCRGGCCACTGAAGAACMTCAAAACAACCAGCAGGTGGATCRRGCTGCCAAGATTGAAGTGGCTCARGTGGATCTGGACTGACAACACAAGGGTKAATTATTTCTAGCTCAGTGGGCCCATGACACCTCMGGCCATCAAGGAAGAGACGCAACGYATAGATGGGCTMGTGAYCGAGGGGTGGACTTGACCATGGACACTATTGCACAGGTTACCCATGAATGTGAAACATGCGCTGCCATCAAGCAAGCCAAGCGAGTAAAGCCTCTCTGGTATGGAGGATGATGGCTGAAATATAAATATGGGGAGGCCTGGCAGATTGACTATATCACACTCCCACAGACCCGCCAAGGCAAGCGCCATGTGCTCACCATGGTGGAAGTAACCACCGAGTGGCTGGAAACATACCCTGTGCCCCATGCCACCGCCCAGAACACCATCCTGGGCCTTGAAAAGCAAGTTCTATGGTGACGTGGCACCCCAGAAAGAATTGAGTTAGACAACGGGACTCATTTCTGAAACACCCTCATAGACACCTGGGCCAAAGGGCATGGCATTGAGTGGGTATATCACATCCCCTATCATGCACCAGCCTCTGGGAAAATCGAATGATACAATGGACTGCTAAAGACCACACTGAAAGCACTGGGTGGTGGGACATTCAGACATTGGGGCACACATTTAGCAAAGGCCACCTGGTTAGTCAACACTAGGGGATCTGTCAATTGAGCTGGCCCTGCCCAATCAAAACCCTTACGCACTGTAGAGGGGGATAAAGTCCCTGTAGTGCACGTAAGGGATATGCTGGGGAAGACAGTCTGGGTTACTCCTGCCTCGGGCAAAGGCAAACCCATTYGTGGGATTGCTTTTGCTCAAGGACCTGGGTGCACTTGGTGGGTAATGCGAAAGGATGGGGAAGTCCGATGTGTACCTCAAGGGGATTTGGTTTTGGGTGAAAACAGCCAMTGAACTGAGGTGTATAATGTTAAATACAGCTATATAATGCTGTATGTCATATTAAYGGTGTTRCAGTAAGAATCATCCAGATTAAAGAAGAATGAACTCTGATGAAACCAAGCAAAGTGCAATGACRATAGACATTGCAGCGATAATGAAACCAGAACTGGCTTCAGGATGCAGCAATCCAACACCACACACCATCTCCCCTGCCCTGAAAGACTGTTAGGACAGATGGAGCCCAAAGTCATGGACTAAATGAACTCAATGGACATWTCAGAGGGATGGCCCATAGACTAAGGGAATGATATCTGTGTGTATATATCAAAAGACAGGAAAAGTGGGATGTATCGGAAAATGTGAGACCTGGGCATGATGTAGATGGTACAGAATAAGGGGTGGATACTGTCCTGGTTCTGGCTGGGACAGAGTTAACTTTTTTCCCAGTAGCTGGAGGGGGTGCTGTGTTTCGGGTTTGGTAATGAAAGGAACATTGATGRTCCATTGATGCTTTGGTTGTTGCTGGGTGGTGCTTGCACCGACAACTTTTCAGCCTCCCATGCTCTGCCAGGTGCAGGGGGAGCTGCGGGGGAGCATAGCAGGGATGGTTGACCCAGCTGGAAAATGGGGTATTCTATACCATGTGACACCATGCTCAGTATAAAACTGGGGGGGGGCGGGGAGGGGGGCTGTGGTGTGTTGGGGACACACAAGTTTGTTCAGGACACATGGGGGGTGAGCAGTTGCATTGTGCATCACCTGCTTTGTATATTCTGTTATTGTTGTTGTTATCATTGTTATTATCACTGTTCTACTTTGKTTTATTTCCATTATTAAACYGTTSTTATCTCAACCCGYGGGTTTTCCTTYGTGTGCCCTCCCAATTCTCTCCCCCAYCCTACCGGAGCTGGGGGGTGAGCRAGCGGCTGCRTGGTGTTTAGTTGCCGGCTGGGGTTAAACCACGACAGAACCAGATTTCATTGCTGGTTATCTGCATGTGAAGGCATTCTATGCTTTTGTATTTGATATGGTACAAGTCTCTACACTGAACATAGGAGTAGCAAAGAGATCCTCCACAAGTTGTTACTGCAACAGACACTTCAATCTTTGGCCATTGTTAAGGATATAGGCAGGGTTAAAGGATTTGCTCACATTGTTAAAACTGAGCCATRTATCTCTACAACAAATTCCTGCCTCCTGGTGAAGTAATTGATTCTTCTGTGTCCTTAAAGGAACCAAGTGACTGTTGGGATTGACAGTCATCCATTTCCACAAAATATTTATAAAAGGTCRTGGATCAGGAATGTTTGCCTATCAGCTGTTGGCATTGAAAGTAGATTCTAAAAGTACATAAGAATACAAAGCAACTTCATTGTATTTATTGCACAGTGCTAATGCAAGTGTGAGTGGCACCTACACCTTTTCAAAGMAAGCCATTATCTGAGCTCTAAAAACTCTGACAAATTACATGCAGTATGTTCTTTTCTGATTTGATGATGTGAAGAAACACGGTGTTTAAGTCCWTTATCTTGTGGACCCTCAAATTTGTTTCAGCTTGAAGACTAATTCAGCTTAGAATTAGTCTTAACTGTGCATAGTCTAGCATACACATTCTTTGATCCTGTGTAAACTACTATAGTGACTATGGATGTCTATAACCTGAGACTCCAAGCTCCCCAAAGCTCTACTACGACACTGAAGAGAACAGAATTTGCCTGAAGATCACTCACAGAAGCTGACAAAATATTTCACTGTTAAAAAGAAATTCCTGCTTTTAATGGCTACAGAAAAATAACTATCCATTTTTGAGTATGTAGTCAGCATAGGTACAGACCACAGTCCTGCAAAGAGACTTAAGAATTAGATGAGGCTTTCTTCAGACAACTGAAAGAGCCTCATGTTCACAGTCTCTGGAAGCAATCTGCTGGAGCAACAACACAGCAGTGCACAAGCACTCCAGGAAGTTTCTGGAGTGCATTGACAAGAAATTCTTAACACAGATAATCAAGGAGAGAGCAAGAGGAGGTGCTCTGCTGGACTTATTACTTACAAACAAGGAAGGACTGGTTGGAGGTGTGAAGGTCCAGGACAGCCTCAGGCTTTGAGAAGGAGGAAGGGCTAAAAACAAGATCATAATCCTTAAGTTCAGGAGAGCAGTCTTTGGCTCTTCAGGGATCTGCTTGGAAGAATCCAATGGGATATGGCCCTGAAGAGAAGAGGGGTCCAAGAGAGCTGGTTGATATACAGGAATCATCTCCTCCAAGCTCAGGAATGATCCATCCTGATGAGCAGGATCAAGCAAAGGCAGCAGGAGGCCTGCATGAATGAATGAACAAGGAGCTCCTGACTAAACTCAGGCATAAAAAGGTGTAAGCAGAGTCGTGTGACCTGGGAGGAATACGGAAACACTGGCCAAGTGTGCAAGGATGAGGTTAAGAAAGCAAATGCTCATCTGGACTTTAATTTGGTGAGGRACATGAAGGGCAACAAGAATGGCTTCTACAGGTATATCAGCAGCAAAACAAAGGTGATGGAAAATGTGGGCCCTCTGCTAAAGAGGCAGGGGACTGGGTGGCAAAGAGCAAGGACCCTCATTGGAAGAGGATGAGGTCAGGGAACATTTAAACAGACTGGACAAACAAACAAGCCCATGCAACCTGGTGGGATGCACTCACAAGTGCTGAGGGAGTTGGTCAATTTCATTGCAAGGCCACTCTCAGTTATCTTTCAAAGGTCATGGGGATCGGGAGTGGTTACCGAGGACTGGAAGAAAACCAATGCCACTCCTATCTTCAAAAAGGGCAAGAAATCCAGCAAACTACAGGCTGGTCTGCCTCACCTCAATCCGCAGAACTGTGATGGAGCAACTCATCTCAGAAACTATTTCCAGACACATGAAGGACAGGAAGGTGATTGGGAGTCACCAGCATGGATTTATGAAGGGAAAAATCACACTTAACCAACCTGATGATAGCCTTCAGCAACTAGATGACAGCTTGGTGGATGAAGGGAGAGCAGTGGATTTTGTTTATTGTTACTTTTGCAAGGCTTTTGACGCTGTCTCTCACAACATCCTAATAGCAAGCTGATTAAGTACAGGCTAGGCAAGTGGACCTTGAAGTGGATTGCAAACTGGCTGAACTGCAGGGCTCGAAATGTTGTTATCAGTAGCACAAAGGCCAGCTGGAGGCCAGTCATTAGCGGTGTACTCAAAGGGTCAATACTGGATCCAATACTGTTTAACCTCTTCATTAATTATCTAGATGATGGAACTGAGTAAACTTTCAGCAAATTTGCAGATAATACAAAACTGGGATGAGTAGTTGATACACCAGAGGGTTGCACTGCCATTCAGARGGACCTTGACAGGTTGGAGGAATGGGCAGAGCAGAACCTCATGAAGTTCAGCAAAGGGAAATGTAGAGTCCTGCACGTGGGGAGGAATAATCCAATGCACCAGTACATGCTGGGGACTGACTGGCTGGAAAGCAATTTGGCAGAAAAGGGCCTGGGGCTCTTGGTGGACACCAAGTTGAACATGAGTCAGCAGTGTGCCCTTGCTGCAAAGAAGGCTAATGGTATCYTGGGCTGCATTAGGAGGAGTGTTGCCAGTAGGTTGTGGGAGGTGTTCCTTCCCCTCCACTTAGCTGTGGTGGGGCCACATCTGGAGTCCTGTGTCCAGTTCTGAGCTCCCCAGTTCAAAAGACATATGGAGCTACTGGAGAGAGTTCTGCGAAGGGCCACAAAGATGATGAAGGGACTGGAGCATCTCTCATATGAGGAAAGGCTGAGACAGCTGGGACTGGTTAGCCTGGAGAAGAGAATGCTCAAGGGGATMTTRTCATCTGATGGGAGACTGAAGATGATGAAGCCAGACTCTTCTCTGTGGTGCCCAGTGACAGGACAAGATGGAATGGGAACAAATTGAAACACAGGAAATTCTGTCTGAACATAAGGAAAGAGTTTTTTGGCTGTGATTGAGCAGTGGCACAGGTTSCCTGGAGAGGTTGTAGAATTTGCATCCTTGGAGATATTCAAAAGCTRTCTGGGCATAGTCCAGGGCRACCTGCTCCAGTTGACATTGCTTGAGCATGGTATTGGATGAGACAGCAGGTGTCCCATCCAAAGCTCAAATATTCTGAGATTCTGTAATGAACTAAAGTACTCAGAGGAACAGCAGTGCAAGTTAGCTACTGGTRCAAGATTATTGTTTTCTAAATATGACACAGAATGTATTTTAAATTCCTCATCTGTAATGAACTCTCTTATCTACCCTTATTTTTAAAGGACTCACAGAAAACTGGCATCTACTTCAATTACAGAAAAGCAAATTAAAACTGTTTGTCTGCATCTAAATTCCAAGAAGTTGTGACTTTAATAGAAYAAGATGCATGTTGTCTGACCAACAATTTTTTTTTGGTTCTGAATCCACTGCCTACCAGATGTAGCAAAACAAACATTCTCAGTTCACTTTCTCCATCTGACTCATGTTTCTGTTCATGTCCAGCCCTCATTGCCCTTTCCAGCCTGGGAGATTCAAGTATGCTTAGCTGTTCCTCATACAGAAGCTATTCCATAATTTTGACCATCCTCTTAGACTTTTCCAGTTCTACTATATTCTTTTTGAGATTCCAGAAATGGAAATATTACTCAAGATGTAGTTGCACATTGCATTTTATCTAGTCTTATTTTCCTACTTCTTAACTCATGGTTCTAAAAAAAAATACGGAGGGAGTCATTATTATGACCATTCTATTTATCCCCAAGACCTTATTCTTAAATAGTAGAAGTCAGCTTAAATAGTAATAGTTGGATGATTCTTGTGTATGCAAAGCTAGAACATCTGTTCCTCTGCCTAGTCATAACTTTACATTTATTGTGGCTGTTTCATCTGTCATTTTTTTGCTCAGTCATCCTGCTAAGGTCCTTATACAATTCTTTAGTCAGCCTTTGTTTTTACTCCTCTGAATAACTTACCAACAAACTGTGAGCCCTTTTCCAGATCAGAGGGGTATTTGATATTACACTGCTTGGCATCAAGTTTATTATCAGCAGTAGAGGACAATGCACTGAGTGTACGCTGCTTTTAGTTCCAATTYCATGTAGAAACAAGGCATGTTGGAAATTTCATTTCCATTAATTGGAAGTCCAAAATGCTCCAGGCCCACAGGCTAAAAGAAYTGCAGGTTCACCTAAGCTTTCCAGGAATGGTAAAGGCAAATGCAAGATTAAGCACATCACAGCTGTGCAACATAGTAGTGACAGAAAAAACAGCCAGTGTGGTGTAGGAACTTTATTCAGAGGCACATGAAAATCTTTCTGTTGGGAAGATTAAGCAAGGGCTAAGTAAAGTTCTCCTCTTGCCTAAACATGTGTTTTAATGCTTCACGTGAGGGTGTACATTAAGCTGTACATACACCGCATGTAACAGCTTCTTATTTAAATGCTGCTTCCCTGACCTATGGTGAACTCATTCAGAGCACAACACTGAGCAGTTAACCGCATAAGGACATGAATGTTTCTCCATCAGTTTACCTTTCACAATGCTAAGGGCAGACATATCAGAGCTGGTGCAAGAAAGGGAATGTGGCTGTCCTTTCTTTATGCCGCTCACAATTTTGAGACAGCTGTGAAGGTTCAGGCCAACACTGAAAAATCTTGAATTACTGTGTGTGCTCTCTTCTTTAACCCAGCCTCTTCTCTATGTTTCAAAAGCAGTCTGAACTACCCCATGRCCCCTAAAGAGTTCCTTTTTTTTTTTTTTAACTGCCCTTATACCAAAAGATAAAAGACCAGACTTGAGACACTGTGTGGAAAAGTGGAATAAGGGAGACTAAGAAGTTCAAGGTCTGATACATCACTGGCTTTTGATTAGGCAGGTGCACAGTGTGAGAGGCAGCCTGTTCTGTGTAGGGCTCCGGTAGCTTGGCCTATTCCAGCCTTCACCACAAGCCCACAGAAAGAGAGCCAGAATATCTGCAAGAAGTAGTCCTTCCCTATAGTACCTTTCACTCTCCATTCAGTTCTAGGCTTGAGCTACCCAATGTCACCATTATTCTTTACTTTTACTGCTCTATCACTGTGAGAAACTGCTCGAATGCTACATAGGCTACCTGTAGGCGTAACCATATTAAAGAAACACCACACTTGAAGCATGAATCACAATGGTTTAAACTTATGAGGCAGTACCAACGACTGCCCAAAGTGCCCTACTGGGTCAACCCTTGTGAGCTCTGCCCCACTCCTTCATCTCAGCAGCATCTTAGGGAACAGAACCCCAGGGGTTGGACAAGTGCTGAATTGACCTTTTCCTTTGAAAGTGCCAGTCCTGGAAAAGAAAGGGAGGGAATTCACATATCCTCAGTTGGTAGCAAGAGATTCACTGAGTATAGCTTGCTTATAATTTCTTGATGTGCTGTTTCTTCCCGTCTTATTTGTTTCATATTCTACTCAGCCACCTCACTTCTGATACCTTCTCGAACCTGATATCCTTATAGCAAGTACATAGTATGATGTTAGTATAATGTATTAATGAAACATCCTAAGATACTCTGGCACACCCTTTCTAAATCCTTCTGCAAGGATTTTTGACTCAATGGATGGCTATAAGCTCTTCAGAAGGGACAGGCGAGGAAGGAGAAGCGGTGGGGTGGCTCTGTATGTTAGGGAGTGTTTCGGCTGTATAGAGCTCAATGGCTGTGATGATAAGGTCGAGTGCTTATGGGTAAGGATGAGGAGGAAGGCCAACAAAGCAGATATCCTGCTGGGAGTCTGTTATAGATCACCTAACCAGGATGAAGAGGCAGACGAAGCATTCTATAAGCGGCTGGCTTATAGAATGTCTCACAATCACTAGCCCTTGTTCTCGTGAGGGACTTCAACTTACTGGACATCTGCTGGAAATACAACATGGCAGAGAGGAAACAGTCGAGGAGGTTCCTGGAGTGTGTGGAAGATAACTTCCTGAAGCAGCTGGTAAGTGAGCCTACCAGGGGAGGTGCCTCGCTTGACCTGCTGTTTACCAACAGAGAAGGACTGGTGGGAGATGTGGTGGCCGGAGGCCCCATCTTGGGCTTAGCGACCATGAAATGATAGCACTCTCGATTCTTGGTGAAGTAAGGAGGGGGGTCAGCAAAATCACTGCCATGGACTTCCGGAGGACAGACTTTGGCCTGTTCAAGACACTGGTTGAGAGAGTCCCTTGGGAGGCGGTTCTGAAGGGCAAAGGGGCCCAGGAAGTCTGAAAGGCACAGGAGCAGGCTGTCCCATGTGCCATAAGAAGAGCTGGCAGAGAAGAAGGCAACTGGTCTGACTGAACAGGGGGCCTTTAGTTTAATGAGTTCCACAGAGAAAAGTCTTTCTGCAGACTTCATGCCAAAGTGAGATCCAATACTTCAACCTGGATGCACTGGCTTGATGCAGTTCTTCCCTTCCCCMAAAAACTTTCCCACAAGTCAAAGCAGGGGGCTGATGAAAGAGGGAGGGAGTCCAGTAAATGTCTGCTGACTCTCACTATCATCCTTGTATCAGCAGCCAGTGATAACAGGAAAGGTTATTGCCACAGGGGAATTGCTTTGCCCTCGTTTGTGATGGATTTATTATTCTGGCTGCAAGACAACTACTATCTTCCCTCTGTTTACCTTCATCTTTATCTCATATTACTACCAGTGATTGTTTTATGGGAAACAGACAAGACCCCTGCTGTGCAGGAGGGTTAGATGTTTTTGTATGGGTATCTGCATTTGGATGGAGGAAGGAGAAGGAAAACAGGAAGCTTAGTCAAAACTGTACAAGATTTACTAGTATAACTTTGATAGTAAATAAAGTATTTAAAAAATCTTTAATGGGAGTGTTAACATGTCTGTGCTACAACTTTTATATTGACATCATTTATCTCAGTTAGCTGAGACAGGACAGGACATACTAGTACAGTTAGCAACTAGTACTGGGCAACCATGGAGTTCATATAAGTAGTTTATAGCATTTGCTCTAATAATGGTGAAAGTCTGAAATGTAAGCAAGATCCAAGTGTTACTGAGAAAAGATTTATKGTTGCTTATATCTCTGCTGCAATCAGAAAAGATAGTCCCTTTCCTCATTTCTAGGTGTGTTCCTGACCCCTTCTTTTCTAACATTCATGTGGCCATGCATCAGCTGGAATGGAGAGCTGAGCTGGCTGAGAAATTTTTTTTTGCATCAAGCTTCTGATCACTAGTTCCAGTACCTAACAAATTAGCACTGTCCTTTTCAACCAGTCTGCTCCTTAAGTCCCCTAAACCAGTAGTGGGATCACCCTCTCAGAGAGATCAATAGATTGTAGGGCCTTGAAGAACTGACTTTTCAAGCATTTGAAAGTTGAACATGTATCAGGAAAATGAAATAAATTATTTCTTTCCTTGCATATCTTTAATCCTAGCCATAGCCTCCTGGAGATATCTGTCCATACTCAAGTCCCTTCTTGCCTAACCCCAGCTCAAGCATACCCCTACCATGTCACTGAAACCTTCCCTTTTCACCTCAGTCCAAATAATTTTGCTTCATAAGCCAGTCCTCCTCCTAAACTTTTCAGCCATGATGACATTTTTTCCTAGTTGGCCATGGCTTACATAAAASGCAGAATTCTTCTCTTGAAATTAGCCAAGCCCAATACAAAACCAGGAGCCCTAGCACAGCCTGTGCCAGCCCAGTTCTACACAGCTCATCACTCYATTTTCTTTCCACCCTTATGATGTCAGTCATGCTGCTGTGTAATTACATGAYTGACAGATTGAATGTGCAATTATTAATTTTACCTGTGCAACAAGCAATCTACAGGGAGGAGAGAAAGGAAGGTGCAAATTATCTACCATGCACTGCCTACCATCTCTCAAGTATGGTTTTAGCTGACAACAAAATACAGGTCATGGTGCAGGTGACTTATTAGGGAACATCCACCATTTGGAATCAGAGCTCATCATCTAGGTACCCAGGTAAACAGCAATTTCCCAGAGAGTCTCTACATTCTCTATCYTGGAATAATAGCAAATTCATAAGCTTAAAAGCATCTCTAATRTGTTTTGATCACTAGGGATGAATCTGTATTTCCTAGATGTTCCCTAGTCTCTTCTGCTAAAAATGTCTTCAAGCTGATTAYTTCAGAGAATGTTTGTGACGCAATGTTATTCTCCTAGAAAATAGAAATCCACTGAACCCATTTCAAACAGTTCATTGAGTGTTTGCTAGTTCTTATTGACTTTAGCTGCTTTTGGATGTATAATGCAGTTATAAAAAGTTTTCTGCCTCTCAGCAGTCTAATTTTATTTTTTTATATCTTTTTTTTTTGCTTTAACTTTTTGATACTTGTATACACACTGTGCCTATTTGATTTGTTCTCAGTTTATTCTAAGACAACACAATCAGATCTCTATGCCACCAGTAAGACACCTCTTCGTTTGGAAAGCCATTGAGCATATGCAAGGAAGAAATGATTTAATAGAGGCTACAGGGTGCTGTGGGGTAAAGAGTCACTGAGGCAATTGAGGGTTGCAATTTAAGAAGAGGGGCAGCTGTAGGGGAGGAGCCATCCAAGCTGTGGAGGTGCGGAAACAATCTCCTAGGCAATGGAGTGTAAGCACAAAATTTTAGCAGCTCACAAGGTCACCGAGTTAATTGCAACCAAGGTCGCAGTGGGTGGGGAGAGTTGTGTATAAACTATATATTAATTTCTGTGCTTTCTGAATTACATGCTTGAATTTTTCTCTATTTAAAAAAATCAAAGAATCTTATTTTTATTCTAGTAAAGACTGTTCTATTTTAAGTTTTGAAGCCTGCTGGTCTTGACCAGAGAGCTCACCAGGACATCTAGTCAGATCCACCTCAAAGTTCTGGATGAGTTGGGATACATTTAAAAACCTAATTTTGCTGTCTTCTCTTTCATCTAATTTTCTGTGTCTTGCTCTTGCTGCTGGTTTTTTTTAAGTTCTCTCTGCTTGTTGTTTTTGCTCTCAGTTCCAAACTGTGACCACACTGTGATCTAAGATAAGACAACCCCAAATTAACAAGTAATTTACCTTAGGTACCAGCATCAACATAGATATGGTTTTGTTTCATTTGATTTTGGGGTGAATTCACAAGATGCTCTGTGCAGACTGTCACAGTTGGGTCGTTTCTGGAACTGAGACATAACCCTGCTCCTTTAAAGCTCATTTGTTTTTTGYCACGTCATGGCATATCATAATGTCATATCACGTCATACCACAATGTCATCATGTCATATCATGATCTGTTCAAGTTTCCAAGTTCATCTATTCCAATATCTACTTCAATGGCTCCTTCATGTCCCTGTGTTCCTATAACTATTTATCGGCTTTTAGTGAGTTTTAGTGAGAACTATTTTTTTTCCATTCTGCCTCTCCTCTGGTAACATCGTCATCTCCCTACTTGAGTTATCAAAAGCTGATGATTCTCAACATCTGCCCTGTTTCTGTCAATTCTGCTCTATTCAGTCTAGTATTAGTCAGTATATGTCCTCTTGAATATCATCATATTATCTTGTTATTTCTCCATGATGAAAGCCCTTAAACTTTCTGGACTTTTTGTTTCTACTATTTACTGTGAACTCAACCCTTCTTTCAAGTGTTCTCTGAGAGTTCTGTCATCATATCTCCATATTCAGCATTGCTTGCAATGTGCTCCTTCACAGCTTAAATTTCTGTCTTTTGCTACAGTTCAAGCCTTAGTCCATGGTCTATTTCTTTCTTTCACTATAAAAGCTGTTTCTCCCACTCTCCCTCCCTCTTCCTAACCCTTTTCACACCATTCTTTCTCTCCCAAACTCCAGTTGCCTCCTGTAGCTCTTTGAAGCCTCCATGGATATCTTGTCTAATAAAATGTCCCATTCAAGCACTTGTTCTCATCTACAAGACATTGCCTTATCTTATGTCTACTGAAGTCTTTTTCCTGCCTTTTCATTCTTTTTTGCWCCACCTGAAGCTATTGCTTGAGGCAAGGTACACTTGCTGTGACTTCTTCCTGTCCTGCATGTCATTCCCTCATGTCCTTCTGTGCTTTGTCTCTTATTGTCTCTGTGTTTATCTCTTAGAGCCTCTGTTACTGTTAAGCAGTCCTCCTTTTGTCACCTTTCTTCTCTTCCTTCTTCAAAATTCCTTTCTTCCCTTTCATCTTTACAGTTTCTTTTGTCTCATAGCCTATCTTTTATATGATCTCCTTCACAGCCTTATGGACCTGAGTTCTCCTAAGCACAGAATATTTTTTTTTCTTTRTTCTTAAATGACTGCTTTTCTATTCTGCATACATGGTTTTGAGTAACAATAACTCTGCTTCCATACATTCAACTCCTTTCAGTCTGGGGTGGTACAGGGCTCTGCATCACCATCTACTATAATGCCTGTGTATGCAGTATTGGTGGCAGCTGAAAAATAGACCTTATGTTTCATTCTAGAGGAGGCTGCGGTCTGGTGGTGGGCCATAAGGTTTGTACGCAGTGAGGTCATGAAGTGGTCTAGATCTTTTAGGATGAATCTGCTAGACAAACAGAAAAAAAGCTCTAGTATAAGCAGAAGGCTCAGAAGTTATTATGATGTCTGATAATTGTGTGGGCAGGGCACAGGGAACAACATTAAGCTTGTCACTGTTGATTAATAGCACTGGGATTTCAGGTGATAAATCTCCTGGACAGGACCATGAGAGAAGTGCAAGTGTTCAATCATCCCTCCCCCATAATATCAGAGCTTTCGCTATAAAGGCAGTAGGATGGGAAGGCTAGGAATTATATTTCTGCATCCTGAAAAGCATTTAGGAGAAAAAAATAAAGGCAGAAAACTGGGAAGAGGAGGGAGAAACATAGATGGCTGACTGGAGAAGAGACCCACGTTGGGTGAGAGTTCTTCTAACTTCTATTCCTTTCTTTTTCCTCAGCTAAGACCCTAATTTGGGCTGTAGCTGTAGTTTCATCTGTCATGAAGATGTCCTGCTTGAAGGAAGTGCCACAGAAACACACTCTGGAGTCCTCTAGGGCCTGTAATACGCAAAGAAAAAAGCGGTGTATGAGCAGGCTGTATACCTTTCATCTTGTGTGCTGTGGGGCAGTCTCGAAACTTTTGTGAGCCCTTTCAAGAGGCTTAGGTGCATGTCAGGYGTCAAGCCATATGTATGGGTCATCTGTGTTTGTGACTAGTGCAAGATGGTTATTACATCTTCATCTTTTTTGACATCTTCCTCCCCTTCTGTGCTAGTCTCCTGAGTCTGTTGGTAACCTCTCAAGCAACAGCAGTACTACATTGCTGTGTCCTGGTAGAAGGGCAGAGCTAGGCCTTGGTAGGAGAAAGCAGGACAGATGAGCAATAAAGAAAATGTATAAAGAAGTAGTGTGGCAAGAAATTACAGGAAAAGTGATAGGGGAGATTTGACAGCAGTTGCTGGGCAGCAGCAGTGCAGAAAGGCAGATCTTTTCAGAGTGTGCTCAGTATTCTGTACTTTTGGGACTCTGCTGATCTGAAAACATGGACAAGACAGCGGGTAGAGCTGGAACAATACCTTTCATTAGGTCAGCTGTGCCAGCTGGAAAAAGTGGACAAGCTGTTGGGTCTACAAGTTCTTCGYTGAGTCTGAAATAGAAGCAGCAGATCTCAAAGCACACACAAATTGTGAGTAGCTGCTTTGAATTTAACTAGACTAGTGTTARTGAGGCTGTGACAAGAGATTATTGGTACCTTGTGGAATAGAGAGGACRTTAATAGTGCTCAGAGAGCTGACAAAGTGCTTTCCTCCTAGGGGGAAGAGGGAGAGGGGTGATTTATAAGCTGTGGATCATTATAAGATTAGTGTTCAGGACACAGAAAATAATGTGACATAAACCCCGTATCTCTATAGATGGCATATATTTTGTCATGCACTGGAATGCTGAATTTCAGTTCTCAGTCTTTCTTTGGTAGACAATATCTGGGTACAGAGATCAGAGTCGGAGAGATTGTTTGATGAGAAGTGCTCTCCCACTAGGAATTAGATAAATGCTGGCTCCTTAGCTGCAGATGTCCTTAGAGCTAGGTCCTTAAAGTGTACACATGTACCACTGTGTGCGTAATGATTGTTCAGTTTCATCTGTATAGTTATCAGTCTACCATTTGRTGCATTGGATGAGGTGTATTACATTGTGGAAAGTACGAGTGAGGGTGCAGGGGTTTTGTGAGTTGTCTTCCTCATGAGGATAGTAAAGGTTTCTTGTTAGAGTAGCATCTAGAGCCATTTGGTGAATGTTAGCCTTGGGGTCCTTCATGCTTTTTTTGATGAGCCGAGTTTGAAGGCTGAGAGAGACAGTTCTTAGAAAATACCTTTCAGGGTAGGATCATCTTATTTTAGGCTATAATTATATAATTGTTTTCCATGGAAATTCCACAACAGTATCATACAAGACAGACAGTAGAGTTTGATTAGCTGGCAATAGGGCATTCTTTTTTATACTGAAGCAATTTCTGATGTGCTCTTCTTGTGCCTCTTGAAAAACAAAAGCTGGAAGAGTGCACCTTTGGGTAAAGGTTCCCATTAATTTTCTCCGGTGGCTGTGATGAGTGTTCTCCTCCAGTAAATGTAGTAGTAACTGAAGACCTGGTGCTGTATTACAGCTTTGATGTTTGCTGGGGCTTACTGTGGTGGGTCTTTAGGTTTTCTATATATGATGTACACTCATATTCTATGCACTTCTTTATATTTTATACACTATATAGTATATGCTATGCATACTTTTTTATATAAGCCGTAGTGACATTGGTCTTCCAAAAGCATCTCAATAGGTTGGGAGCAATTTATGCCTTTAAGATGAAAATCTAYGAGGATATCCAAATGTTATTCTCTGTATGCTAGACATGATCACTTAGAAACTCTTCTTTAAGGTGGTTCATTACAAGTTTTGCCCTACTGATGGGCTATAGTCTTCCTCCAGAGAACATTGCTTATTGACAGTGAAGTGAGTGCTGGTGAGAATGAAACAGATGAGCCTATATGTTTTGAGGCAGCACTGATCTTACTTTTGTAAATATTCAGAGCTTGTCTGGCATGCCACCAGGTGTGGACTGTACAGACTAAAAACATCCATATGGATATTATTGCTAATGGATATCCATATGGATATTGTTAGCAGAAACATTGGAGGAGGTGAGGAGGAAATCATGTGTGTCTTCRTCTTGGAGACTTCCTTTGTACCCTGCTCCGGAGGACCATGCAGACTGAGAAAAACAAAATGAGCCTCCAGGAGAAATGTTTTGCAGGGGTCTGCAAAATGAAGTARTGAGACTACTGTTCCAGACCAAAAAGAAGGGTGTTTTTCCTCTCTCTCTTCTCCCCCCTCCCATTCTGCCTGCAAATCTCTTATCCTGCAGCGTGAGAAGCTTGGAAACCATTATTCTGCAGAGGTGATAGTGTGCAAGAGGAGGAAGAAGGAGTTAATAGCAGCTCTTTAGTGACTGTGTTTGAGGCATGTGGGGTCTTCTTTTCTTGTACACAATTCCTAGCATCTTGAATTCACTGCTTTTCACTGATTAATAGCCATCAAAAGACATATGTTTACAGGCAGCACACTGACAGCACTGGGAGGTGTCTCTAGACCATGTTGGGGAACATGCTTCTCATTCCTGTCACTGACTGGTAGCTCACTGGCGTTGGCTGAGCTCGTTGCTTTTTTGCCTGGCTGAGAAACAAGTGGTAGAGTGGAGAGGAGAAGCTGTTGAATGCTCTAGTCTGTGGAAAAGTGAGCATCAAGAAGAATAAATTTCTGCATATACCCATAATTGAATACTCACAGAGAAGTTTGGCAGCATTCTTCAAAAGTGTAAGGTGTTCCCCATAAGGGCACATGGAAAGGCTGAGATTAAGCTTTAATGCTCAGCAGTTTACAGGGATGCCTGACTTCTCCCTTAGGGCTTGCTGCTTCTCTTGTGGGCCATGGACTTAGAAAAATTGTCTTGGGACACTAAGTGTGCACCCATCTTGTTCTATGTCACCATAGTTGCTGGCATCTTTATAACTGTCACTCAGTCTTTTGGACACCTGGTATCTGGGGAGAGAAAGAGGAGGCACACTGAATTTTGTTCTTACTGCAAATATAGCTTGCTCAGGATGAGGATGTGTGAAAGAAGAGATCTCCTGGATAATCATTTCTGCTTCCTCCTGTCTGCTTTCTGTCTCTGTACTTCTAGCTCTGTCTGTCTTACCGCCTTCTTTCCTCCTCCCCCCCTCTCCCCCTTCGCTCTCCTTCAGGAGTTCCCCTCTTGCCCACACCTGATATTCAATCCCAGCAGAGTTAGTGCCTTTTGCTGAGATCAGACACGGCACTGGGGAATCATGTGGCAGTGAAGGTTGCTATAAATATAGTTAAACCCTGCAATCACTGCCTTTGTGCAGGAAGGGGAGAAAGTGAGAGAGGCACAAGGAGGAGGAGGAGGAGGGTCAGAGAAAAAGTGAGTGCAGGAACAGGACAAGTCAGAGTGGTCTGAGGAGAGAAAGAAAAGAAGGAGGGAGCAGAGCAGATGAAAGTGTGGAGGCCATGCTCTCGGCCAGAACGTGAGATGGTTCTAGGTAAGACCCAGAGCGGCAGCTCCGTTACAACTGAGTGTGAGGAAGAGTAGAGGCATGGAGAGCTCAAAGACCATGACGCAGGAACCCAGATTGAAGTCGGCTTTGTGGGGGGGCACACCGCAATACGACTATGTCTGCTTTGAGAAATGCACCCGTTACGGGATACCTTTGGAGGCAGGACGTGAGGCCGGGGGGACAGGGGACGACCTGCACTACCTGGAGAACTCCCTCAGCTACCCACAGGTAGGGCTGGATGACTGAGATGTTTGTGGCAGCACAGATCTCCCTGGGATCACATAGGGTCTTGGGGCTCCCAGAACGGTGCTGTAAAGCACATATCCCTCTCCATTCCCAATCCTATCAACTCTCCCCTTCGCTTGTTGACTCGCAGGTCAGGCATTGACTTTCATGGTTGTACTTATATCCAGGAGTGCTATCAGCATTTCCAGTCGGGGTCGTTTTCACCTGCCATGGACACAAAGAGTGTTAGAATGGACAAGTTGGGATGGGGAAAATCAACGAGACCATTAATGTATGTGTGACAGCAAAGAGGGAGCAGCCTTCAGCTGCATAGTGATATTGAGTAGAGCAGAAGAGTGAATAAAAACAAAGAGAACAGTGATGTTTATAGAGGGGTATCTATCTGTCGTGCAGAGCTCTGTTCTGACTTTTCTCTGACCAAAAAGCAATTTGTGGTCATAGACCCACACATGTCTATTGGTAGTTTTGGTAGCTCTTAGGGGAGCTGTAAGTGAGGGATTTTCTAACCTTAAACTTGACCTGACTCTTGCTCTGGTTCGTACAAGCAGCTGTTCAGAAAGATATCTGGGACATAGATGTATTCTGGTTGTGGCTTCTTGTTCCATTACCCTCTGTAACTCCTCTACCTCTCCTTTTGGGACAGCCTCCTGCAAAGGGGAGGTTTTACAGGAGAGTCCTGGTGTCTTATTTCCTACCACTCTGCTCAGACTAAACTGACGTAAGAGGGCAATGAAGGATCCAGTCAAATGATGAGGGAGAGAGCGTGTGAATGTGAAATTCATACAGAGTGGATGTTTGTCCTTACATGAATACAAATCCCCTTACATGAATACTTAGGTGAATGATCAGAGGATGAGGGAGGGGATGCATTCATCATCTCCTGAAGACTTTTGTGATTTACTGATAGGGAAAAAGATGCATTTGCCACCAAGAAAATCTCTTCCAGTAGATAAGCATCCCAGTGAGGATTATATGTGCCACACTGCAAAAGATTAGAGAATCAGTTCCATGGCCATATTCAGGAATTTCTCTTCTGAAACTGTCTAAAACATATGACAGCTTGCAAACGTCTGCTACACTGAACTCTTCCAAAACCACTCCCTGACTGATTTGGAAGCAGCAGCCCAAACGGGAAGGTGGACAGAGGTCTGACTGGAGCAGTTTATGCTTTATTTACACTAACGCAATGCAATGGCTTGGCTGCAGCAGCCACACTAACGGGGTGAGCACAGGGTGGGACGGGAGGGAGAAGTACGTGCGCCCAGCTGGAGCTGAGCTCCGTCGGGATTCAGCCTTCGAATCGCCGCCTGGTGCCGAGCGCCAGCCCTGCAGCCCGGCCCGGGGGCGGGCGGCGGAGCCGGGGGCGGGCGGCGGAGCCGGGCCCGAGGTAGGGGCCGCTGGCGGGAAGGAGACGTCTCGCCCCCATCAGCCGCGCCCGAGTCCCCGGCTGGCCCTGGGTGGGTGTCACGGCTTCGCTGGGAGGATGGGACATGCCTGCCCCGTGGGGGGCTGCGAGTGGAGCAACGCCTAGGGCTGGAGAGGTGAGGTGGGCTAAGGAAATACACCTTGTGCTACACGATGCGGGGGTGCTGCGGGATGCAAATTTTCTCCAGTAAAGCACATCCATGCACAAAAACATCCCAGTTCACATGTATCCACCCGATACGCTGTTCCCACACGTCTAAAACCAGGCGCAGATGAYACAGTAAGAGAATACAACCTACCTCCGTGCTCTTGCTACTTCGCACTGGAGGGTCGTTCTCGGCTCCAGAGGCRTGGTCGGTGCACGCAGATAGACAAYSTCATGCACAAGCGAGCAGGCCATCAGRTGCATTCCCATGCATATCTTCAGGCAGTAATGTCCCCAGGCGAGCATGCATTTGTGAACACAATTTGCAGTTTTAAAAACAGCCATATTTCTAGATTTACTGAAAAATATGCCCCTAGAAATACTTTTACATAAATAACCACATACACATGTATGCATGTACATTTATGTATGGAACTTTGTATGCAGACATAGTCTGGCAAAACTAGGCTTGCTGTGCATGTGTATATTTTGCTAGCCATTCGTGCATATGCAGCTAAAGTACAAGTGTGTATGCTAATGTACACATCTTGTACAAACATGCACATTTATGTTATTAGCATGAAAAATAACCTGCTGCATATGTTTTCATCCATTTCCRTGCAGACTAACCATTAAGATTTCTTTCTCCACTGTCATGTGGAAAAACAGTTGGCAGGGAGAGATTTTGATTCTGTTGTGCCCTTTTGTTTTGCTGGCTGTTGCCTTCTGTTTTATATGTAGGTTGGAAGCCATTTCATACTGGCTCTGTGATTTGATTGGGTTTACACAAGGCCCCAGAACAGTGAAATCTTGGTCTTTGGCCTGGGACCTTCAGATAATTGATAGTTAAAAAACATATAATGGTTAATAGATAATAATAATAGGAGGAGGATAATAATAGTAATACATACATAATTTTGGACAATTAAGATAACATAGTAGATATATAATAGATGATGTAATATATATTGATAAAAATATACATTCTCATACATTGTAGGATTTTGTATTGTTTTCTTTCTGAATGAGAAAGCAGCTCCAGCTGGTGAGGTGTTTAGAAGCTGGTGTTATTCGTGACTATAGAAAGGGTGTTCATGGCAGAGAGCTCCCTCAGCAATACACAGATGGGTGTAGTGGGAGGGATGTGTAGTGAGTAATTAGCAAGGCAGTARTATAGAACAACAGACTTACAGAAAGATGTAGGTGGGAGGGGACCTCTGGAGGTCYCTAGCGCAAGCCCCTGCTCACAGCAAGGCTGACTCCAAAGCTAGGTCAGGTTGTCCAGGGCCTTGTCCAGGCAAGTTCTGAACATCTCCAAGACTGAAGATTCCCCAGCCCTCCGGGCACCTGTTCCTGTGCTGAACCACCCTAAGGAGGGCATGGATGGGGACATGTTTTCCTTTTGCACAGACTTTCCTTTCTTGCAAGTTACATCTTTTTCCTTTCGCCCTTCACTGTGTCCCTCCGAGAAGTCTCCCTCTGATGYTTCTCTCCAACCCCCCTCTCCCTTCAGGTGGTGGGACTGCTGTGGGGTGTCCCCTTTGCCTTCTGTTCTTCAGGAAGARCTATTACTTTGCTGCTGCCCCCCTCCCCTCAAATGTGCTTTATTGGCTCTATGTCTAMGCAGTTGAGTCTAGACTTTTTACTGACATTTAAATTTACATAGGAAGTGAGTTTTGGGAGGTTTCACCTCTAACCAAATATGGCTATTCTTTTGTGATCCATCAGAAAAAAAGCCTAAGGAAGATCATTTCAGGAAYAGCAGGGTGCCTACAAGGCAGGAGTGAGAGGGATGAGCAGTAGAGCTCAAGRCTGCCTCAGTGGCCAGGAGCAGCAGATTAAAAACAGTGCACTGGCAGTGCTGGARGAAGGGATTTCAGGACTGGAGTATGCTGTGGAGAACATATTGTTCAGACTGAATGGCATGGGAAATAGCTTAGGCTTTGGACTGTGAGAGGAGGGCAGTTTTATGCAGGTGCTGAGCTCTCAGAAAATAGCTGCCAGAAAAGTCTTGAGATTGTGGTGCTGTACATATTTTTCCCCTGAGATTCTGTGCAGCTTTTCCTCCATTACTCAAGCAGTAAAACGTCCCCATCTTTTTKGGAAAGACAAACCCTGCTGGTTTACAGTTAAACATTAATAAATGCTTCCTCCCTGAAAATGAACTTTACCCTGGTTGTGCTTTTTCCCTGGATGTTTTTTTTTGTTTTTTTTTTCTCCCCACTGTAGCAGTATTTATACCGTCAGCTGTTTTTGCACCATTATCATGTTCTCATTCAGCGTTTAGCCAAGCTAGGCATGATAGTACCTTTTCTGGCTCAAGCCTTTAGGTGGTAATTGATACCTTTTAAAATTCTCTCTGGTTTTTCTGGTGCTCAGAAACCGTGTGTTCCTTGTGTTAGAGAAGGAGCATCAGAAGAAGGAACAGTCTAAGTCCTACTGTGTTATATTTTTAGTTTTACATGTCTTCTAATGGAGTGAATATTTCTTGCCCAACCTAATTTTAGTTTAAGGTCATTCTCTGAT
The DNA here is from genome assembly GCA_030449065.1 of Oceanodroma leucorhoa. NCBI lineage: Eukaryota > Metazoa > Chordata > Aves > Procellariiformes > Oceanodroma > Oceanodroma leucorhoa. Next base: position 7,052,134 of record JASVER010000050.1, on the reverse strand, counting down.
TTCCGGATTCTTTCTCTGTCCTACCATCTCCTACCATTTTAAATAGGGCCAGAGCCCTGCTGAAGCAAAGCACGTGTATGAAGCATTCTTTAAGTGAGTTGAGAGTAACTTGTTCTCCAGGACAGAACCTTCATTTTTGTGTTTGGAGACTAACTCCTTTTTTTCCATATCCTGAGTGCCCCATTTTCCAGCCAGATAGAAGCAGTGAACTAGGATACTGTATGAGGACTTTTACCATTCATACTATTATACTGTCATGCTCTTCCATCTGGGCAGATGGAAGACTCTAATTTGGACATCATACTTGGCACGGGTTTGAGTTCATAGTTTGGATTAAGCTGTATTTGATATAAACCCATCCCTCATGACCATGTAAAGGCAATGAAACATTAGCTGAGGTTATGTGAAGATGCATTTGTCTAAAATCTGCTAGGACTTGGCATTTCTGGCTGAAATAGACACAGAGAAAAAAGGAGCAGTCTGCTATTTAGGACTGGATTCTATATGTGACAGCTTACCTTGTATATGAAGTCTGGCAAGTCCTTCAGCCTGATGTTTCACTGTCCTGTCTGTATTATCGGGGTCAGAGCACGGCCATTCCTCACTGAAAAGAGTATGCATTGCTTAATTTGCCTAGAGCGTGTTGATAATYGTGGGATTAATAATTACATTAAATTTGCCAGCTTCCAATACAGTGATGAATGGAAGAATACTTTCAGGTGTTCAGACAGGATCAATTTCTTTAAGAGACAGCAGGTAAGCCACCTTAAGAACAGGATGATTTAAAAAAGCCTAGATGTGTGTTCTGTGAAAAAAACACTAGGGATTTCGAAGGAAGCTATTGCACATGGTTCAAGTGTCTCTTGAGGAATATATGCAAATAAATAAACTACTTAGGACCTTCAGTCATATTTGTTATGTGGAAATAGGAATTGGTAGAGCTCTGAAACAGGTGCTCAGACAAGCTGGGGAATTTCCACCCTTKGAGATTTTCAGGAGTTGCCTGGACTAGGTCTTGAGCAGCCTGATCTGGCTTTGGAGTTTGTGTGCTGTAAGCAGAGGCTTGGACTAGAAACCTCCAGAGGTGTTTTCCAGTGTAAAACTTTCTGTGAGTCTCTGAATTTGTCTCATCTGAAATTCTCTTACAAATAGGTCAGCTGCATTATCCCCATTGTACAGATGATGTTTCAGTTAATGGAGATCCYCAGGGAACATCTCCTGTGTCACTTTGGAAGGAGGAGACACGAAGCTGTCAAATAGAAATGTCTCCTAAGCRCAGTGGTAGTGCTTTATATCTGTCTCATGTCTTGTCATTCTCCAGCTGAAGTGGCTGATTTTGATGATTGAAGCATTGCTCACTCTCCTGCCACTCAGAAAATCTTAGAGAAGCAGATGTTGGGCTGGGGAGGAAGAAAGGGTCACGTTCTCACAGGTGGGAAGTGCCAAGAGCACAGGCCATGCATCAGGTGGTACCTGACCTCAAGTAAGGTCAAAGCYGGTCCACTGAAGGGCACGTGATGAGGAGAGGCTTATTCTCTGCTTCTCAAATGCACACCTTCCCCACCTGTACTCTTGTCCTAGTTCCGGCTGGGACAGAGTTAACTTTCTTCCCAGTAGCTGGAGGGGGTGCTGTGTKTTGGGTTTGTTAATGAAAGGAAYGTTGATGGCCCATTGATGCTTTGGTTGKTGCTGGGTGGTGCTTGTACCGGGGACTTTTCAGCCTCCCATGCTCTGCCAGGTGCAGGGGGAGCTGGGGGGGAGCATAGCCGGGGCGATTGACCCAGCTGGCCAATGGGGTATTCTATACCATGTGACATCATGCTCAGTATAAAACTAAGGTGGGGAGGGGCTCTGCGGGTTGGTCTCATGYGGTTCGTTTGGGACACGTGAGGGGTGAGCAGTTGCATTGTGCATCGCCTGCTTTGTATATTCTGTTATTGTTGTTATCATTGTTATTATCACTGTTCTACTTTGTTTTATTTCCATTATTAACCTGTTTTTATCTCAACCCGYRSGTTTTCCTCCGTGTGCCCTCCCAATCCTCTCYCCCATCCTACCAGAGTGGGGGGTGAGCGAGCGGCTGCGKGGTGKTTGGTTGCTGGCTGGGGTTAAACCACGACAACTCTGAAAGAKTGAGGTAGGATAGCTGCTCTTGAGGGAATCTGATAAACAAACAAAGGRGCACAATCAGGATCCTTCAAGCTCCCTTGAGATCTCATTGTTGACAAGACGGCACAACTGCCAAGTTTACTACAGATTCATGTGTGAAATGTCATTGGTAAGCACATGTAGCTACTTGTGAATTGSATATAACCAATTGCATTTCAAGATTAGTATCTGAAGACAAAGACTAGATTAGGTGGTTAGGAAATTCAGAGGAGTTGGAGATGTGCGAGTACTTAGCRTGATGATTTGGGTAAATAATGGGGGGAGGTGTGCAGTACCCTGTGATATTTCTGAGCTGATGCTGCTTCTTTTCCTCCGCAGGCACCATCAGTGGCTGTGTGCCCTGTTACGCATTCCTTGGCAGCAGGAGGAACAGATGCAGGATATTCCTGCAGCCTGTTTATAGTGTAATACCTCTCAAAACCATCAGAGATGTTTCACAGTGCTGCTGAAGTCTATGAGACAGCCCTGAGGGTGGCAGCCTCGTGAACTGTTTTGACCTTCWTTTGTACCTCCAGAAAGCCTGCTCAATCTCTTCAGACCAGAGCCGGCTCTTTCTCAGGATGTTAGAAAGCAATTAATATTCTGTGATCATGTCTTGTACCCCCAAAAAGAAGATGAAAAGATTTTTGAGATTGGGAAGAGGGAACCAGAAAGGAAAAAAAAAAAAAGATGAGCTGTATCTGTCTAAGAGTTTCTGTGTCTCTGTCTCCCTGCTTGGGTACATTCRGGTCTGCACCTCTGACTGTTAGTAGATCTGCCTTTTCATCTTTAATGCTATTTGTGAAGGAGCATTTGCCTTACTTTTTCCTTTTGATCTCTCTTGCTTTCTGCTCCTCTAGCTTTATGGCCAATACACAGACCAGATAACCGACTTTGCAGAGAAGGAAGCAGCAAAACTACTGAATAAGAAACACGCCCAAAAGAACAACGCAAGACCCCAGAAACGTGAGAGTCAAGTAGAGATCAAAGAGCACTATTCCAAATGTCAAGGTAGGGACAATTCATCTTTCATTACCTTATGACCAGATACTGGGTAGGCCAGCCAGAGAGACAGAATTTATGCAAGGCAAAAAGACAAGAAAATTGTGACTGGGCAGAAGCAGAGAAGGAAGGAAAAGGAATCACAATGGATCCAAAAGACTTTTCAACGCCAGCTTTCATCCTAGGAAGAACCAAGATCTGTTTGGAAAAAAGACCAGTCCCAAGTTAATAATTTTTTCCACAACAGATCTCTGTAACAGGAGGAAAAGGACTTTCTTGTRTCAGAGTTTTGTTGCTCGTGCACAAGATCTAAATTCCTCCCTCCCCCCCTTTTTATTTTTTGAAATAGCATCAGATTTTGCAGGACTGTGTAAGAGAGGGATGGGTACCAGTCCTTCAACACTAAGCCCATGCCCCCACATAAATCCTTATTGTAGTCAGTTCTCAGCATAGGAGAGGAGAGGCAGACACAGGCTTCATCTACATTCCCTCAGTTTTTCTGGTTCACTCTTCCCTCCACAGACTGTGCTAGACGCATCCAGAAATATGTTACCAAGAAGCTTGGAGAGGACTGGATTTTCTTGGTTCTGTTGGGTCTGGTCATGGCGTTGGTGAGCTGGGGAATGGATTATGCCAGTGCGAAGAGCCTGCAGGGTGGGTCTGATTCAGGTGTTGCAAAAGCACACCATAAATTATATGAATGTTTTACAAAGCCCTGTGACCAATGTTCCTCCTCCTGTGTCCCATCCTCAACCCTCGCTGCCTGGGAAGTTTGAAGTACTTGCAACATAGTGGAGAAAAGGTTAACCAGGGAGAGGTTCTTTAAAGGGATGGCAGAGAAAAATTTGGAAATAAGCATGCAGAAACAAAGGATACATGTATGAGTCAGGCAAACCATTATTTTGACTCCCTTTCCCTCCTGCTCCCTTGAATACRTAGGGGCACAGGGAGGTGGTACTGTGGTCCTTCCTATTATACTGGTTCCCATCCTCCCCAGGCCTACTGAGCACGTGAGGGGGTTGGGAGGGGAAGGGGCTCTTAGATGCCCTCCTGACACTGTTTCTGCTTTTTACCTCATTATTGTTCTTTCCAATTTTTTTTTTTATACAGTGCCCTGTAGTTTCCTGCTACCTGGCCACATAGTGCTCCCTCCTTTGGCTCTTTTCACAAAGATCTAATCACTGTCTTRTATCATAGGATCATAGAATAGTTTTGGTTCGAAGAGACCTTTAAAGGTCATCTAGTCCAACCCCCCTGCAATGAGGAGGGACATCTTCCCTGCATTTTTCCTGTGGTCCCTCTCCCCTTTGTCAGCTATAACAATTACAAGATCTTTCAGTCYCCCTGCCCCCATCTCAGTGCACACAAGCACACACAACATTGTCCACATCCTGTTAACTGCACTGTTCCTTTGTCCTTACCCTCAGTGTCCCAATCCTGACCTACACATGCACACCAATCCTTTCCTCTCAGTGCTCTTGGCTGCTGATGTCCACCAGACATCGCAGTTCCTCAAAGCTCCCAATATTCCTTCAGCCCAGTGTTCCTCCCTCTAGAGCTTCCCCATCTACCAGGCATCTGGCTTACTCTACCAGCTTCAGAGGGCCTCTGTCCTTCATACTCCCTGCAGCTGAGTTCTTTGGTTTTTTTCTTTCCCTCCACCAAGTCTCAGCCTCCTGCTGTGTGGAGAGCCAGCTCAGGCAAAGAAGGTGAACTGCGCAGGAGCTGCAGTTCAGTTTGGATTCTCAGCAGCYCGTGCTGTTGTACCTGGCTGAGCAATGGTACCACTGCTGTTTTAACAGTTGGCACAGCTCCCTTCATGCTGCTGCTCTAAAAGGCAAATCATAAGCAGAGCTTTTAAGCTAGCTTTTAACAAGGAACTATTTTTCATGTGATTGAGATGGAGGAGAGGGCACTAGCTGTTGGTGGACCACTTTATTGTCCTTCAGGACCCACATAAGGCCCTGAGGCTGTCAAATGAAAAGACCCTGTACAGTAATTCATCCTCACAGCTGCGTGTAACACACCTCTTCTTAAACCACATTTGGGCACAGGTATTAATAGTGTGTAAGAACAGAGAGCCACTTCTATCCATTCCTGCAGAATGCCTGTTTTATTTGGGAACTTGTGCTCAAAATGTAACAAGGCTTGTCTTAGAAAATGAGGACTTTAGGCTAGCATTTCTCAGGGAGATTTAGTATGGGCAGGTTTAGCAMGTGTGTGATTCTTTGATGTCTACCAATCTGTTTGGAGCAGCTGTGGTTACTGACAACTTCTTTGTTTGTCTGTCCACAGCCTACAAGTGGATGTACAGAGAGCTGCACCCGAATGTTCCTATGCAGTATCTGGCGTGGGTCACATACCCACTTGTTCTTATTCTGTTTGCGGCCATTTTCTGCCACCTCGTCTCTCCACAGGCTGTTGGTGAGGGCAGAAGGCATGGCAAGATCTGTTTCTGTCTGTCTCTTTTTTTTATTCCATTTGCCTGCAGGTTTTGTTCATCCCCTGCTCTGCTGTTGTCTTCAGGGTCTGGGATCCCAGAGCTCAAGACCATTATGAGGGGAGTGGTCCTCAAGGAATATCTCACTCTCAAAGCTTTTGTGGCCAAAGTTGTGGGCCTCACAGCTGGGCTTGGAAGTGGCATGCCTGTAGGGAAAGAGGTAAATATTGCTATTTCCATATGCAGTAGTGGYGAGGGTCTGGGAGGTGAGAGGGGTTGTCTGTGAAGAAGAGTCTATAAATGTTTTCTTTCTTTTGCCACCATTCCTCTTCTCAAAGCTTTGCTCTTTCCAACAACACTTATATTCCTTGGCCATTTTCCTTCTACTTTGAAAGGCTTGATATAGAAAACATCAAAGAACTCAAGTCAGGTAGTCTTTAAGAGGGAAAAAAAAAAAAGAAGAAGATTGGAGGACTGGCAGAGATGGCCAAAGAGAAATTATGAGATCTGCAATGGCTAAATGGTTGTCAATAACCAGAGGGTAACCCTCTCTGATTTTCTCCTCCTCTTCTCTTGCAGGGTCCTTTTGTGCATATTGCCAGTATCTGTGCTGCAGTACTCAGCAAGTTCATGTCAATCTTCTGTGGTGTGTATGAGGTAAGGCACATGTCTCTGCATACAGCTTTTCCACAGGTTGAACTCCTAAGACACATCATAGGATAGTATTGGTAGGCCACAAGGATTGAAGTTCACCGTACTGCTATAGAGCAGTAAAATAGAAGCCAAAGAAAATGGTAATGGGAGGACAGATATGCAGTCAAATAACAGTGCAGGACCACTAATGTTATTTATCAATTACACAGAGGCTAGTTAGGAATATGCATTTGACAAGTTTTCAATCTCATGATGCTGATACCTTTGCACTGTGATCATTGTCTGTATAAAAAAGTAGCTGCAGACAAAGATCAATTTGTCTTTAAGCCAAATTTATACAGCATTGCTAATTATAGACACTGACACTGTCTCTAGGCTTTTACTGTTGCAGAACAGCCTCTCCAGGCTGATCACTGTATTGACTAGTTGTATAAAAAAATCTATTAACTGCATATATAGCTAAATGTAGGTACTGCATTACATACRGCCTCCTAGCAGAAACTGGCTGTGTAATACAACAGTGGGAGGTGCTGTTCTACTTGAGTAGATCCTGTCTGTGCATAAGGACCAGGTGTCACTGCTGAAGACCAGCTGACAGTACTAAAGACCGCACTAGTGTGTAGAGCCTGCTATTTGTAATAGCAATGGCTGACTCTGCTGCTGGCTGTTGCTTTGTTTCATTCTTCTGGATCCTAACCCCTTGGCTTTGCTCCCTCTAACCCCAGCATGCCCTTCTCTGGCTGCGCTCTCTGTTCCAGAATGTGCATAGGCAGTTCGACCTCCTGGTGGCGGCTTGCGCAGTTGGAGTTGGATGTTGCTTCGGGGCTCCTCTTGGAGGCAAGTGTCTTCCTATATGTGACATTTAATGTACAACTCATTTAACCTCTTGCTGTGAGATCTTCTCCTCTCAGGCAGGTTCTCCACAGATACCTCTACACTCTAGCAACACTAGTTCTTTCTTTTCTCATGATACTGGTGGCAGTGAAAGAAAGGGAAGGTCATAGGAAAAATGACACCTATTAATGTCCTGATTTCTAATGATGCAGCTTGTTCAGTCCTGCTGRCCATGGACATTGTTCAACCTGGAGAGCACCAAGGTCTGTCCAGAAAATCAATAAGGATCAAGTAGAGAACAGAAGTTAAAAAAAAAACTCATGTAAGGAGTAGCAACATCTAAGGGCAGGAGATGATGGCAAGTATGACAGGAAGTGATGACGTGAACAGGAGACTACTACGCGAATACTTCATCAGTGGACCGGAGAACAGAAATATCAGTGTGTAAAGTTTTGGGCTCCCCATATAAGAGAGATGCTAAGGGCCAGCGAGATGGTTGGGAGGTTGGAGTAATGGTATGTGAGGAGAGGCTGAGRATGCTGGGTTTGCTCAGCCTAAGGGAGAAGAGGCTAAAGGGGGATGGTCTAACTGATGTCATCAACCATCTAAAGGGGGATTTTAGCAAAGATTGATCCAGGCTCTTTTCAGAGGGGCACAGTGCAAGAGGCAATAGGCACAACTTGCAACAAGGGAAATTCTGACTGTATATAAGGAAAATATGTTCCCCTCCCCCAAGCATGGTTCAGYACTGGCACAGATGCCCAGAGCGTCCAGGGAATCTCCAGCCTTGGAGGTGTTCAGGACTCACCTGGACAAGAACCTGATCTAGCCTTGGAATTAGCACAACTCTGAGCAGGGAGTTGGAGGAGACAGCTCCAGTGGTCCCCTCCCACTTTTCTATGATCCTGCTGTGAGGAGAAATGTGGAAATTTATCTSTGTCCCCTCTCATTTGCATTAATCTTCTGATTCACAGAATTTCCTTAAACGGCACGTGTGCCAGAGGCACATGGTAACTTCTTCCTGAAACAGTGGAAATGTATTCATAAATCATTTGCCTTAAAATGTTCTCCATTCTTTGTTGTACCTTCATTTCACTTTCCCCCCATGCACTGCCCCAAACCTCTCTCCRTGGTGATTGTGCCCAGAAGTTTATGGAGTTTTTGAAATGTGCTATTTTTTCTAAGTTCTAAGGCTTCATTTCTTCCATGCACTACTTTCCCATTAGTCTTCAAATGGATGAGTTAGCTGACAAATACAGCATGGTCTTGCATCAACAATAATAATGATCTGTAATCTGGTTTGCTGTTAAATAAAAGGAAGGAACATAGTTTGTCAGCTACAAATTAGAGGTTCTTCAGTTGATAACCGGAGAAAAGATGTGCCAGGAAGAAAATCAGGTCCAGCAACAGAGAGGCTGAGAGCTGTATATATGTGGGCAATATAGCAAGTTGGAGACAGCCTGAGCTGAAGCCTGAGGCTTCAAGGCAAAACTTGTAAGTCTGCCAAAACCCTTGAGAGAAAGCAGGTTCAGAACCAAGGATTAGACCATAGTCAGGTGGAACCATCGGTATTATAGAGGAGAACAGGGTATCTCTCTTCATGGTAAAAAACAAAACAAAACCAAAAAACCTTCCATAACACAGTCTACAGTTCTTGTTTCTTTCTCTGTACCTGGAATTAATGTAGTCTTAGAGACTGCAGGACACATTATACATAGTTCACTAGGAGAGGCTAGAGAAGAAAAGAGAAGGCTAAAGGGGAAGTGGTCTAATTGCTGTCTTCTGTAGCTAAAGGAGATGTTAGACAAAATAGCCAAACCTTCTCAGAGAACAGTGAAAGGACAAGAAAGGCAGGCACAACTTGCAACAAGGGAAATTCTATCTATGCATTAAAAAAAAATTCTTCCCTTGCCCCAAATGTGGTTCAGGGTGGCACAGGTGTCAAGAGAGGCTGGGGAATCTCCACCCTTGGAGGTGCTCAGGGCTCTCCTGGACAAGATCCTGAGCGCCCTGATTTAGCCTTGGAATTAGCCCAGATCTGAGCAGAGAATTCGAGAAGAAGCCTCCAGAGGTACCTTCCAGACTAAAACTTGCCATGAGTCTGGGATAACATTGTGGTATGGGAATGAACTGAAAGTTATCATAGCTTCCTCTTTCGGATTCACACCAAATTGCCAAATGTGATTTCCATTTCCTGGGAGTCATGTAATCTTTAGCTGACCTTAGTCCAGTATATAGTTTGCAACTTCAGATCATATTGCCCATGGCGTATAACTTCTTGGTGTTGCTTCTGGTGAACACCACCCTATGTATTAATGAGGAGACTTCAAAATGGATTTGAAAAGCCAATTTAGCCCTAGACAAGCAAAAGGTGCCCAGCCTACTTTTTCTGAGTGCACTCTGGTACTCTGTTTGTCTGTTTGTTTTGGTTTATCTGGCTACTCCAGTGCTGCTACACAGCACCAGGACTCTGACACAGTGCTGGGTCCTGGGAGATGCCATATGCCACAGGCTGTTCTCAGTGGTTGCTATAGSTCTCTCTATCTCATACTGTTCTTCAACACTGTCCCGTCTGGCTTTGCACCTTCAAACAACTCTGATTACCTCTTGCCATACTGCGGGCCATGTCGCATATACCCTCAGTTTCAAGCTGTTAATCACCATGCTGGTGGACTATAACACAACCCTCCCACTATTCCAGACACTTTGAACTGAAACATAGTGACAAAGGATAAGGGAAAGGCTGAGGTACTTAATGCCTTCTTTGCCTCAGTCTAATAGTCATAGAATACCAGTTGTTCTCCTGGTACCCAGCCCCCTGAGCTGGAAGACAGGGACAGGGAGCTGAATGAAGCTCCCGTAATCCAAGGGGAAATGGTTAGTGACCTGCTACACCWSTTAGACACACACAGGTCTATGGGGCCAGATGGGATCCACCCAMGGGTTCTGAGGGAGCTGGCGGCAGTGCTCACCAAGCCACTTTCCATCATTTATCAGCAGTCCTGGCTAACMAGGGAGGTCCCAGTTGACTGGAGGTTAGCAAATGTGATGCCCGTCTACAAGAAGGGCTGGAAAGAGGGTCTGGGGAACTACAGGCCTGTCAGTCTGATCTCGGTGCCGGGGAAGGTTGTGGAGCAGATCATCTTGAGTGCCATCACAYGGCAGGTACAGGACAATCAGGTGATCAGGCCCAGTCAGCGTGGATTTATGAAAGGCAGGTCCTGCCTGACTAACCTGATCTCCTTCTATTACAAGGTGACCCGCTTAGTGCATGAGGGAAAGTCTGTGGATGTGGTCTACCTAGACTTTAGTAAAGCCTTTGACACTGTTTCCCACAGTATTCTCYTGGAGAAGCTGGCTGCTCATGGCTTGGACGGGTGTACTCTTCACTGGGTAAAAAACTGGCTGGACGGCCAAGCCCAGAGAGTTGTGGTGAATGGAGTTAAATCCAGTTGGCGGCCGGTCACAAGCCGTGTTCCCCAGGGCTCAGTATTGGGGCCAGTTATGTTTAATATCCTTATCAATGATCTGGATGAGGGGATCGAGTGCACCCTCAGTAAGTTTGCAGGCAACACCAAGTTGGACGGGAGTGTTGATCTGCCTGAGGGTAGGAAGGCTCTGCAGAGAGGCCTGGACARGCTGGATCAATGGGCCGAGGCCAATTGTATGAGGTTCAACAAGGCCAAGTGCCAGGTCCTGCAGCTGGGTCACAACAACCCCAGGCAATGCTACAGGCTTGGGGAAGAGTGGCTGGAAAGCTGCCCGGCAGAAAAAGACCTGGGCGTGTTGGTCAACAGCCAGCTGAATATGAGCCAGCAGTGTGCCCAGGTGGCCAAGAAGGCCAACGGCATCCTGGCCTGTGTCAGAAACAGTGTGGCCAGCAGGACTAAGGAAGTGATTGTCCCCCTGTACTAGGCACTGGTGAGGCCGCACCTCAAATACAAGAAAGACATTGAGGTGCTGGRGCACGTCCAAAGAACAGCAAYGAAGCTGGTGAGGGGCCTAGAGCACAAGTCTTATGAATTGCGGCTGAGGGAACTGGGGTTGTTTAGAGAAAAGGAGGCTGAGGGGAGACTGATAAGGTCTCTACAGCTACCTGAATGGAAGTTGTAGCAAGGTGGGTGTCGGTCTCTTCTYCCAAGTAACAAAYGATAGAACAAGAGGAAAAGGCCTCAAGTTGCGCCAGGGGAGGTTTAGATTGGATATTAGGAAAAATTCTTCAGTGAAAGGGTTGTCAAGCATTGGAACAGGCTGCCCAGGGAAGTGGTTGAGTCACTATCCCTGGAGGTATTTAAAAGGTATGTAAATGTGGTGCTTAGGGACRTGGTTTAGAGGTGGACTTGGCAGTGTTAGGTTAACGGTTGGACTTGAAGATTTTAAAGGTCTTTTCCAACCTAAACAATTCTATGATTCTATGAATCCTATCCCCATTCTGGACATGATTATGTCTTAAGGCCACAGGGGCACTAATAGGGCCCAGAAGTTACCTAGTTACAAAGCTGTGGATAAGGACACATTGTTCTGGGACAAGGAATGGTCTATGGCCCTTTTTTGTTGAGCTGTGCAGAGATAGCTTTGACACCTGTTGGTTGAGGCTCTATCAAACACCTGCTCAGGTAAACAGGAATCCATGGCCTTCTGGCCTTGGAATTCAGCCTGGGCACTCAGATTCCCACCATAACACAAGACCATCCTTTCTGAAAACTCTCGTGGGAGATCTAACAGGCTGCTTTGGAAACATGTGATAGTAGAAAGTACCAAATACACAGSCTTTTAACACTGGTGTATTATACACCACCTAGGATTTAGACGAAAAGAAAAGAAAAGAAAACCTATCTGCTCAACTTTCACCATTCTCAGGCATTTCAGGGCCAAATCCTGGAGAAAGAGTGGGAGGGAATTTTCTCCMTTTCAACAGCTCTATGTCTTCCAAAACTATCTCAGGAGACACTCTACYTTTTATACCTTCCATTTCCCTTTATTGTCATGGTTGTTTTCACTGGGACAGCACAATCCTTTACCAGGTGATCTGTTACTCACTCATCTACCCAGGGTGACAGGACCTTCAGCATCTGTCCACACTCGGTTCTGGATATGCATGTGCCTTGTGCACGCAAAATCACGGGGTGGGTTTTTTTGAAGCACACTCTGGCACRCGTGCATCCTGAGATTCCCTGCCAAAGTAAAAGAGATGGAGTAAAACATACATATGTGCTCTCCACCCTCTGGAGGATTTTCCACGAGTCATTTCTTCTACAGTGACAGAAATGTGCATGTTTCAATGATGAAATGCTGCCTTCTCCACGTGTCTTGAAGAAGTGACTCCATGTATATACCTRTCTTGTGCCAGGTCTTGTCTTTTGAATATTTTGAAACCATCCAGAAGTGAGAAGTAAGATAAATATAGCTGTAACTCTAAGACTGGTGACAGAGCTGGGTGACAGCATGTGGCCRTACCTGCCAATTCTGTTACTCACACTCTGCTTGCTTTCCTTCTTTCTTCTGTTTGTCTGTCTCTCTTTGTCTCTTTCACCAGTAGCAGCCATATTATTACACGGATGTCCTGACTGTGGGTTGCGCTGTGGGGGTCGGCTGCTGCTTTGGGACACCACTTGGAGGCAAGTGGCTGTTCTGTTTCCTTTTTCTTAAGTACCTAAATCCTCTCCTGCCTAGTCCTCTTCTCCTCCCCCYGTTTCCTGCACCATATTTTTGATCTGTAATCTACCTTGAACAAAGAAGCTTACCTTTAATGTTACCAACCTCCCCAGCATCTCTGACACAGTCTTTCTTCCACATGTTGTCAGCCTTCTGGAGGCAAGAGGGGAAGGCTTTCTAGAATGGTGGTCTCCAAATTGGGGTGTGCATACCCCACGGGGTGCACAAGATGATCCATTGGGGTGTGGGAAGAAAATATTGGAGTTTCTATTTTTTTTAATCAAAAAAAACARGAAATAAATTAAGCTTTACTAATACTTAGTATACATATTGGCACTCTTGCCCTCACTTGGTCCGTATGTCAGATGACCACTTGTCACATACAGTGCATGAGGTGTCCTGGGCGTAGAGTTGTTCACAATGCAGAGGGKTGACAGTGGTGCCCTCACTCATTTGCTCACTTTCAGCATATTGCAATGTATTTCAATCAATGTGTGCCCACTTAAGTTGATTTACGGATTATATTATTTAGTGTTAATGAAACTAACCCTCACAAAATGGCCAAGTGGCTTAAAAAGATTCCTGCAAAGAGACCATGGATTGAAGATAATACTAATAATGCGAGCACAGACGAATGACAAGAAAATGGCAGAGCTGACACTTCTCCTACTCCTAGTACAAGCTCTTAATCAGCCACATTATGAGATAAAAACRATGACCAACTAATCAGGTCTGACAAGAAGTTGGCCAAAAAAATAAAAATTATCAAAGACTGTTTGAAGTATGGCTTTACATCTGCTATCATTAATGATGAAMCTCACACGAGTGTATATTGTGCTTTGAGTAGTTAGCTAATGATGGTATGAAGCCATCAGAAACAGTGTGGCCAGAAACAGTTAGCAAGAGATTTAAAAACTAAGCAACCAGGACATGAAGACAAACCTCTATGTTTTTTTCAGCGATGTTTCAAGCTATGCGATATTCAATCCAAGTTGAAATTACAAAATTTCACTGAACTTAATGATAAATGTTTAGCAGCCTTCTTTGAGGTTTCTTACTTCATAGCAAAAGACAAAAAGCCACATACSACTGSGGAAACACTTGTTCTTCCTGTCAYGGAAAAAATGGCTGAAATAATACACAGAAAGCAATATGGCGGCAAACTAAAATGCATTCTTTTGTCAGCAAACACTGTTGGAAAACACATAGAAAACATTGCTAGATTTGTAGAAACAAGTATCAGTACAAATTACACAGTGTGAGAGGCTTGCTATGCAGCTGGATTAAAGTACAGGTGTTTCTAACATGTCTCAGCTTATGGTATTTGCTAGAGTCTGTTTCAATAGTGAAATACATGAAGAACTACTTTCTGTGAGCCACTAAAGGAAAGATYTACCAGAGAAGCTATTTTCTCAACAGTARATGACTTCTTTAATAAAAATGTTCTATGGAAAAGCTGTGCAAGTGTAACGACCGGTGGAGCGTCTGCTTTGACTGGCATAAGAAAAGGATTGCGTCGTAAGGTTACATAGATAGCACCACACCTGAAATTCATTCACTCTGTTGTTCATAGGCAAGCTATTGCAGCAAAGAAAGGGGAGCCAGACATGCACAAAGTGCTACAGGATGTCATTGATGTGGTTAATTTCATAAAAACAAGACCTTGAAACAGTAGAATCTTTATAATACTTCATAATGAGGTGGGGAGTGACCATGAAAATCCTTTAAACTATACAGAGATTTGCTGCCTATCTCGTGGCTTTGGGCTTTTAAAAGAGTTGTTGAATTTAAAGACCAGTTACACATTTTTCTTTTACAAAAAGATAAGTGTTCTGAATTTGCTGATATTTTCTGTGACRACAAGCGTCTGTCGGTAGCATGCTACCTAGCAGTTATTTTCAAAAAAATAAACATACTTGATGTATCCCTTCAAGGTGAAAGTGATGTTCTAACAGTGGATGAGAAAGTAAGTGCTTTTCCAAAGAAACTTATGGAGATTTTGTGAATTTGTTGCCAAATACAACGTAAGTGTGTCACCTACAAAAATTCTCATACGTGTACACTTAAAAAACTTGGAAACAGAACTTTCTAACCTGTTTAAAAATCTTCCAGATTAAGAGTTTCASTGGGTTTTGAACCCATTTGTTAAAGATATAAAAATTCAATACCTTCTGATTAGTTTGCAAGAACAACTGATTGACATCAGGGAAGATGGAAATTTACTATCCAAATTCCACAAAAATCTTTGCATAAATGATGGATGGGATTGAAAACCCAGAATCACAGCCAATGATGCATTTCTTGCATTTGGATCTATGTATCTTTGTGAGATATCTTTTTCATCTGTGACAGCCATTAAGACCAAGTATCGAAGTAAACTGAACATTGAACCAGACCTTTGAATCACTGTATCACAGAGTGTTAAACCAAGATTTTAAAAAATAAAGATTATAAATATTTTTAGTGAGAACAAAAATTTTTTTGTTCCATTAATAAATAAAATTATTTTTAAAATTTTATTTCATCCTTATCTCGTCCTTTTTTAATTTCTATTTTTTGTGTATGTTTTATAGTGCACATAATATATTAGTACAGTAGTAAATGTATATAATTTTTAAATAAATACACATACATTGCAGGGTATGTGCTCAAAAATTTTTTATTGATGGGGTGTGCTATCAAAGAAGTTTGGAGACCACTGCTCTAGAAGACTGTTTAGAAGCCTCTCTCATGCTTCTAACATTACACTTCTGATTTTAACTTTGATCCCTTTCCAACTCTTTCTAGGGGTCCTTTTCAGCATTGAGGTCACTTCTACATACTTTGCTGTGCGCAATTATTGGAGAGGTTTCTTTGCAGCTACCTTCAGTGCCTTCATTTTCCGAGTCCTTGCTGTTTGGAACAAGGATGCAGGTAAGCTAAGAACCATTCCTACTTTCTTTGTACAGAAGTTGCTCTATTAATTTATTATTTTCCATCTTCCTCAAAACCACAACCTTCTATTATGTTTGAAACTTCTGCCATGACTTGTGACTTCCAGCAGTACAGAAGGAAAGAGAAAGGGAAGTATCTTTGTGTCATCAATTGTACAACGCAACCTATTCCTAGGTGTGCTGGGGATATGACTTAAAAATGACTGAATATGAGTCCTTGGCAAATAAGAGGGCCCCTTAGGTGGGATTTTTGCCTCTACTCAGCATAATGTCAAGGCTGCAAACATAGAGGTATCCCATCACAGAGGATGTAATACATACTACAGTGTATGCTGCTGTGATCTGCTGGAAATGCCATGGTSTGCTTTGGTCATCCCTTGACTAGAAGCAGAAAAAACAAATAGTCTAGAAAACTGAGATGACAAAATGATTAGGAGGATACAGAATTGGTAGGGTATGACTGAAGGTCCTGAAAAATTAACTGTCTCAAGTAACTGAAAAGCATGAGTGCAACATTTGTGCAGACAGAAGTAGCACAGAACAAGCTTCTTCAAGAGAGCATTAGCAGGACTACGAGTGTGGGAACAGTCACTTTCCATTTGTGGACACTGAAATTGTAAGGGACCAGCTGTATCAGCTGAATGTTCACAAGTCCATGGGCCTGATAGGATTCATCCCAGAGTACTGAAGAAGCTAGCRGGTGTTATGGCAGAATCCCTCTCGATCATCTACCAAAGGTCTTGGGAGTCTGGGGAGGTCCCTGCGGATTGGAAGCTAGCCAGTGTTATTCCAMTCTACAAAAAGGGCRTGAGGGAAGACCCAGGGAACTACAGACCTGTTAGTCTAACCTCAGTACCTGGAAAAATTATGGAGAAGTACTATTGAAAGACATTTAAAGAATAATGCAATCATCAGGCACAGTCAACATGAGTTCACAAAGGGAAAGTCCTGTCTAGCTAATTTGATATCCTTCTACTATAAGGTTACCCTCCTAGTGGATGAAAGGAAGGCAGCGGATATAGTTTTTCTGGATTTTAGTAAGGCTTTTGATACTGTCCCTCACAGAATCCTTCTGGACAAGTTGTCCAACTGTGGGATGGGCAGGTTCAAGGTGCSCTGCCCTGAAGGGCAAGTATAAATTGGGAGAGGAGTGGCTGGAGAGCAGCCCTGCAGAAAGGGATCTGGGGGTGCTGGTCGACAGTAGCCTCAATATGAGTCAGCAGTGTGCCCTGGCTGCCAAGAGGGCAAACCGGATCCTGGGGTGCATCAAACACAGCATAACCAGCCAGTCAAAAGAGGTGATTATCCCGCTGTATTCAGCATTGGTGCGGCCTCACCTTGAATACTGTGAGCAGTTCTGGGCCCCACAATTTAAGAAAGATGTAAAGGTCCTTGAATGCGTCCAGAGGAGGGCAACAAAGCTGGTGAAAGGGCTGGAAGGAATGTCCTATGATGAACGGCTAAGGACTTTGGGCTTGGCTAGTTTGGAGAAAAGGAGGCTGAGGAGCAACCTCATTGCTCTCTCCAGCTTCCTGAGGAGGGGAAGTGGAGAGGGAGGTGCTGATCTCTTCTCCCTGGGATCCAGTGATAGGACATGTGGGAATGGTTCAAAGCTGTGCCAGGTGAGGTTTAGACTGGACATTAGGAAGCATTTCTTTACTGAGAGGGTGGTCAAACACTCGAACAGGCTTCCTAGAGAGCTGGTTGATGCCCCAAGTCTGTCAGTGTTTAAGAGGCATTTGGACAATGCCCTTAATTACATGCTTTAACTTGGCCAGCCCTGAATTGGTCAGTTAGTTGGACTAGATGATCATTATAGGTCTCTTCCAACTGAAATAGTGTATTCTATTCTATCTCAGATACTGTGGGAATAGCAGAAGGCTGCCATTTCTTTGTAAACTTCTTGCTTMTAATGTCTTCATCTTTTATTTTTGGAGTTATATCTATTTTATTGATCCRAGCTCCGTGTGGGCAGTTCCCTTACTTAAAACTCCTATAACTTATGTCTCTCTTGACTTCACAGGGTTGGATTTCTTTTGTGCTAAATCATTATTTGGTTTGAATATTCTCTTGAATATACAAAGTGATTGCACTTTCTACTTGAATGTAGAAAGTGACTACATCTTTGTCTGTGAAACACTACCTCATGTTGAGGGGTATTCAACCATCAGATYTGTCACAAAAACCACATCTTTCTGTTCTTTCCAGAGGAAAATATAAGAAATTCAAAGACAGATGACAGAAGATAATCTCCTATCCTTCACTTTATCTACTTAGCTCCCTTGCTGATTTCTCAAATCATTAGAAATTAGCTTAACCCTGAAACATCTTAATTGCTGCCCCTTCTTCAAAATCATCCAGACAGCATTAATACCCACATTAATGGCTCCTTACATTCTGCTTCATTGACTGTCTGGATTAAAATGTTCCATGATCAAATTGTCTGTGAAAAACAGTTCCTTTTCCTAGTTCTGAWTTTTCTTTGTCTGTGTTGCCAGTCTCCTTGTCCTTGTATTAAGGAAGTAGAAACTTTTGTCTAGCTAAGTCATTCATTATTTTATGATCCTTTATCATGCCTGCTCTAACTTATCTTTCATGTCTTTTCTTGGTCATTTCCTTCTGAAAGTTACAAGCCTGGTCTTTTCAGCCTTTGTTCATGCAAGGATTTTTTTTGGGCTCCCTCTCTGATGTCTTCACAATCTCTAAAGTCTCGTCTACTCCCAGAAGTTAGGCACTCGGAAGATAAGTGGATGTCTTTSTGCTAGTTTCCTGTATGGCTACTATTATCACCCAGTAAGAAAGCCTTTGTATGAGATGGTTTAATGTACTTGAAAGTGGAAGAAACTGCTTCCCTTAATGTGCACTATGCACATCTACCTGTAATGTTCATGTGGAACATGTAAACTATTGCRAATTCATACATAATATGTGAACTAACTTTTCTGCTTAGGCAAGTGTTTGCCATCTCCTTCCAGAATATTTATGAGATAAAATGAGCAGAGTTCCAGGCACATGTGGCTATCAAATGAATTTATTGGAAGGCATTASCGTACTGCAATGCAATACTGGGCATTATGCACTTTTATGCAGCTTTTACACATTTCTAGCAGCTGCAGTTAGGAAAAAGGTAAAAAGACCATTTTCTTAAGAGCTGTCTACACTGATCCAACTCTTTTTCTTGAAATACTATTGTTAAATTAGATTCCTTTCTAATGTATCAATAATCTTCCCCCACTCTATTACTTTGCATTCATCAACATAGAACATTGCCTTTCACATGCAGTCCTCTCTGCTTCCAACCAGGGTAAACTGATTCAGTATCACGTGCAGATTTTGCTGTCTTCCTCAGAAAATTCATAATCATAGAATCATAGAAAGATTTAGTTTGGAAGAGACCCCTGGAGCCCTCCACTCAAACTTCTGTTTACAGCAGGGACAAATTTCCACTGCCTCTTTGGCCATCYCTTCCAGTGCTGAACCACCCTTCCAAAAAGAAGCATTTGCTCATTATATGTGGAGAAAATTCCCTTGTTGAAAGTTGTGGCCATTGCCTCTCTTTCTTTCACTGTGTCTTTACAACTTCCCCATGAAGTAGGGGAGACTTTGGGCCCCCCCAAGGGGGTTAGAACCCCCTTGGGCCTTCTTGTTTCCAGGCTGAGTAGAGTTAGTTCTTGCAGCCTCTCCCTGTGCCCGTGCCCTGTACCATCTCCAGTTTTGTAACATTTCATTTGTACTGGGTTTTCTGGATGTGGCTTCTTCAGTGCCRTATAGAAGGAGATAATCACCACCGTCAAACGGCTGGTTGTGCTTTTGCTGAYGTGGCCCAGTATGTGGTTAGCTTTCATTGCCTCAAGGGCACATATTAAGCATCGTATCTACCAGGATCCACTGGCATGTTTAGTAGGCCACCACACTGTACCAATGCACGTGCCATTCCAGGTGCAGGACTAAATATTTGTCTTTGTTGAATTTAAGATGTTCCTACTGGTCAACTCCTCCAGTTTGTGGAGACTGCTCTGAATGAAGCCCTCCAGGTGACAAACCACCCCCTTTTCTCCCTCCCCAGTTCAGTATGGTCACTGATGAGTGAGTTCCATCCTGTCATCCAGGACATTGATGCAGACGTTAAACAGAATCAGCTCCAATATTGATCTCTGAAGAAATCCATTCAACACCACAGGGTGTTGACAACAATTAGCTACTCCTGCTACATGTGTACTGTGATATGTATCATGACATGTCTGACATGATAAACTCACTTTTTTTCTCTCTCTGGCCTAGCTTCTGATCCATGATAATATTTTCCCTTTTGCTGTTTGATCAGTGGACCTCTACAGGAGGCTCCACAGTCTCATGTGGGACCTCTCAATAATCTAAATAAATACCATTCCCCTTAATCTGGTTTTACTCTTTTGTTAAAAACTCCACATCACAAAGTTTTTATTCATTTGAATTATCCTTCTGGGTTTTTTCCTTGGCTTTGAGGTTCAAAATAGGTATTTCCAGGGTTGTGCTTGCTTTTAAAATCTCTATGTATTTAATCAATTTGTCAGGTGCTAATGCACAGCTCTCTTTGTACTTTACCACATTGCTCCACAACCTTCTTAAACACATAAACTACCCAGTCCCTGGAAGCCCTGATGCTTATTAAGGAAGGTGAACTGTTTTTTTAAATAGCTCATTCACCTCATTCCTAATCTGCCTCAAAACTTAATGTCTTTTAAATCCACAGCTTGTTTAACACTTCTTTTAATGTTATTTTTCACCTCCAAGCTGCATCATTGCTGCCAGGATACTTCCTGGTAGCAGGTAGGGAAGCAATCACCACAGAGTAGACAGGTGCAAATAAGTTGTGTAGCATCTCACCAAAATGCTTTTCTTTCTTAGACCCACAAAATATTTGCTGGCTTCTGGATACCATTGTTGGCTGGCTTTACACCATTATCTGTACTTTCAGAATAACATCTGGCCCATTCTAGTTGGCTGCTGCAACTTAGGCCCCGATTTGCTAATCATGGAAGACTGGAGTTCTGCAGTTTGCAGGATTTCTGTTTTACCATGTCCTGAGCCTTCATTTTATTTGCCATAGTGTTTTACACCTTGCCTTCCTCCTGCTCTTTCTGATCACTTCTACACGTGGCTCAGTGGTATCTTAAAGTCCAAAGMTTTTTGAACTAGACTTTCTCATTTCTTTTTACTTCTCTTAACTTTCACCTTATAAGAGTTGGACAGCTACTCTAAACAAGTAGAGTTTGTAGCCAATGGAGAGAAAAGGGCTTTGCCTTGCAGTTTCAGGATGGCTTAGTCACTCAGGAAAGAGGATGACAATAAGTGGGATGAATCTTTCTGTAGGAATCTCTTTCTGTCTTGTGGGAGTAGAGAGGGAACCTAGAAAGAGTCAGACTAAGTGCTGTGAATGTTTCCCTTTGCCCTGGTCATCTTTGCCGCCCTGTGGCAAAACTCTTTGAAAGTGAGCCCTACTATACATTTAATGCACTGTCGTTCAGTGGCTTGGACTATCTATTTCCTAAAACTAAATTGAGATGATCTGTTTCTTGGGCTGATCTAACAAAAAAGAGGWCATCCTGCTTTTCACCATCTTCCCTCCCTGACTGTTCTTTCATCCCTCCCTTGTACCACCTCTGTGTTCGTTGGACCCCTCCATTCAACTCACTTCCCTGGCAGAGGACTAATCCAGGAAAAGAGCAGATAGGTTTTCTGGTAGGTTTTAATGAGGTGAAAGAACTCAGTAAATGCTTYGACATGTGTCAGAGTGGGCCCGACAGGAGGGGAGAACAGTGCAGCCAGTAGGGAAGGAACRGGGTGAAGAGACAGGGAGTAAGATCTTCCCATTTTGGATAGTAGCATGCTGTTAGACAGGCTTAGCTATCTTAGGTAATGTAACCCACAGARATATGATTAAATCAGTGCTCTAAACCTGGTCCTGTCTGACCAATTAACAAGTAATTAATGCGTCCTGTGATTATCATGTAATGCTAGATTTTCACTGCTTCTTTTATTTTGTCATTGTGCAAATAATTCCTTCATCCAGGGAAAGCTGGGATTTATATCCATCCTCATTCAGCTGCATTTCCRCACTGCACTAGATTGGTAATTTGTACTTCACCTATTGGCATACAGAAACTTAAGGATTCCACACAATTAGGTACTTCCAGGTAAAAGCAGGACAGGTTTCAACTTCTGAGTCATTTTAGCAGTGCAACACTACCAAGAGAGGTGAACTGGAGAACATGGGGCTTAGCTGATCTTTTCCATCTCTGATTTCTAAGACTTTCATTCTTTTGGTACCAGTCAAAAATTTTGCAGATATAACCTCAGAGAGGATCTGAGTTTTGTTTCTAGAAAGCAATCACAACTGTGCATGACACAGCTTCTCCAGATACATAAGCCTTGGCAAAGAGAGTTTTGAGAGTCAGTGAGTATAGTGGGAAGAATTTTTATTTCCTAAAGAACGGATGGTAGAAGAAAAGAAAGAAAAGAAAACCCTTTAAAAATCTGGGATTGTAGCTAAAAAAATAGACATTCTCTGAAAACAAACCTATACCATCTAGAGTGCTAGGGTTGCAAGTGCTCGGAAATAGGCACTACTAAAATCAGAGCAGTCTGCCAATCTGTAATATTATATACAATGCCATGAAACCACACAGGACTATGTGTATAACTAGTTCCCCTGTCCCTACCCCTAACTTTTATGGCATTTAACTTCTCACCTCATTATTCCCTTTCCTCCTCTGCCTCTTTCTTCTCTCACAGTTACCATCACAGCCCTGTTCAGAACAAACTTTCGSATGGATTTCCCCTTTGATCTGCAAGAGCTGCCAGCATTTGCTGTAATAGGGTAAGTTCCCAGGAGCCTGGCTCCTTGCTCTACAAAGGTTATTGTGTGAGCTCTGTTAGGAATTCTTTTGCAAAACAGTTACAGCTCTTTTAAACAGTTTGATTGTCACAATTAAGACCTCTGCTTGTTGGGATTCCTCCTTCAGAAATGGTGCCCCTGTAACACAATGGGTAAGGAAGGAAATGCAGGTATTATCAAGCTGTTTGTTATTTCCTTTCCATATATCTTTTTCAGAAATTAAGTTCTGGAAAAAAAAGTATATCTAACTTGGTCTGGGTTCTGGGTATAGATTTACTGAATGGTCCTTTAACGATGTTGATGGCATCCCCAAATGAACTGACCCAACAAGTATGGCCTTTTCACTTGCCAAAACTGGGACAAAAGATTTCACCAGGAAGTTTCCCTTTTACAAGGTCAGAATGGTTATCCTTTTCAAGAGAGTTTGGTACACTCGACATGGTGGCGAGRGTAACTGAACCGTAGTTGGATGCAGTGAGAAAAACAATTAATTTATTAAGATGAGTGTCAGTTTTATTTTATTTAAGGAGATATCTGAGTTGGTTTCATTTGTGGAGGAAATTTTGGGAAAAGAATGAACTTAATTAAAATGAGAAGAGAATTGGGAGATACTAGAGAAAAACTGAGTTTGGAATTGCTGTGAGGAGAAGTCTTGGGTTAGAGCTTCAGAGAGGCTCCAGGGAAATCACTGCAGAGCAGTAGTGAAGGGAATACACTGTAAGAACAAATACATGTGCCRGCATTGTGAACATATTCTGTTGCAAGACCTGGATCCAAGACCAGAAATATAGTTGAGGTTTTCCAGCTCCTTTTAATAGGCTGCTCTCATACTCATTTACTTGAATATGAACTCAAGTGGGATTTTTTGAAGGCATCAAATATGTTGAAAATCTATGAATATACAGGAGCTTTTGCTAGTAATATGGATCCACTTTGTTCTTCTCCTTGCATGCTAAACTCAGGGGAATCTATTTGTTTAGATTGGCAAGGAAAAAGGTAATTCTTATGATTTACAGCTGATAGAATGCAAAACTTGTCATTCTGTTTTGAACAGAGTTGGCAGAGCTATTTTTTTGCAGTACTGCACATAGGCTAGGAAAGGAGTGTATGACAACTGTGAAATGCTTTCAAATGCCTGGGTGTCCAATGTTTAAAAAAACAGCTAAAGACTTGGATAGTCTGCRTTGGGTAAAGTCCTGATGACGACTTGGAATGCTCCAAATTCTCTTAACATTAAATCTCAAAGTTGAACTCTCTTTCTATCCAACATTCTATTCTTCACTTTCAGGCAGGACGAAAAAAACTGAGCCAGTCCGAGCACTATCAATAGGTAGATCTTGTTCTTCTGGTCAGCAAATGTTAATTTGCAAAATGTATATTGACAAATTGATAGACACAAATGAGGGATCTATTTTTTAATGTAAAGTATTATAAAGAAATTCAGTTCACCGGGCAGCCCTTGGGCTTATATTGCCTAAGGGACGGGYCTATTTTAACAGTAATGCTAAACAGTGCTGGCTTAAAATATTTAAGAGAAGCTAATTGGACATGTTTTTCTGTGAACAGCTTTATATTTAGTTTAAACTTGTTTCTATGCAATTTTTAAATGWTCAAGCAGGATTTTTTCAACATACAACTTTTTAAGCAAGCTAAATTAATCTTTGAATGAGATTTGGCAAAGGCCTGCATAACATATAACAAAGGAAAATTCCATTAATTTTAAAAATTAATAGAATGAAAATGTTATCTGTTTATCCTCAGTATTCTGTGGGTTAATTATTTGCCACATCATAAAATAATACTTCCCCTTACCGATTCTAAATGCACTCTTTTTTCACTCTTTTTTTTTTTTTTACTTCACCTTTGAGTATTAGGCCCTATTTATCCAGGTCTCATTAAGCTAGAGAGCACAAGGATCAAGGCCAGTCCTTAGACAACTATACTTTTTTGGCTTCATAGAGATGACATACTTTGCTTTAAGCRCAAGAGTTGCTCTTTTAATATTTGATGTAAGTATATAATTTTGCTGAATCAGAGTTAAACTCCCTTCATTTTTACTATTTCCTGTTCCAACCTGATGTCTAAGTTCTGACAGTACTGGTCCTTGCCCAGTTGCTCTTCTCCAGCCCCCACTGAGATCTATCAGTCTTTTTTTATAGATTGTTTTTATAGTTTATTTTATAAGTTTTTATAGATGAGATCTCCCCCTCTAAGCAAGAGAAAATTTAAGTAAGTGGTAAAATGGCAGTGTGTGTGACAAAGAGGTTCAAAACAATCTCTCCCCTTTCATCAGGGAGTCAATGTCTTCAAGCAAGTTGCTGTAGGAGTAACCCTCCAGGTGACATTTAGAAGACTTCATAAACAGCTGAAGATGAAAAACACTTAAACTCAGTTTCTTGGTTGATGGTTTGTGTATTATCTGTTGTTTGGTATCATTTTATTTCATTTTCTCTACTTTAGGATATGTTCTGGATTCCTTGGAGCATTTTTCGTTTATCTCAATCGCCAAGTGGTCCTATGCGTCCGGCGTCATACGGCTCTGAGCCAGTTTCTCACTAAATAGTGAGTGCCTTTGAAGATAATTCTCTTTGGGGACCAGATTTTTATACCCTACTGGTATTGGATAGTAACAAATGTTTTCTGAAAGCTAGTAGAACTATTCCAAGTGTAAGATAGTAAAAATAGCAGAAACTGAAATTATATGAGAATAAAATATCTGCAAACATCAAGAGAATTTGTTCTGAGCTGGATTTTCTTCTTAACTACCCCCAATAGTTTCAAATAGCTTCTTGATTTAGAAGGGAGACTCTGTAATATTCATTAAGAGGACAAAGGAAACTACTGATTGAACAGAAAATGTTTTTAATTAGAAAATCAATGATCATGCTTCTTAAGGTCATGCTGCTTCTGATTATTTTTTTTAGAATCTGTAAAAAATAAATTCAAAATCATTTATATTTAAGAAAATTAAATACAACTGAAATCTAGCTATGTCTTTAAAATGTAAATATTTTTAAATCAAAATGTAGGCAAAAATGTAAACKATGTGCTGCAGTATTGCAATTGCTGCATACTTACGAACCAAAAGCTCTAACTGATAGTAACCAAATGGTGTGAATTGCAGCATGAAAGAGAAATGCAAAACAAGATAAAAATCTTAGCAATAAAGGTTTTACAGGGTACTTGAAGATACTTTTTTCCCCTGTCTAATAAAGTTATAACCTGAAGAAGAAAAGGTGGCTAACTGTAAATGCCTTCAGTCTCTTTACAGAAGAAATCTGATGCTATGAGAAATTTTTAAGTTGAGAGGTGTGGAGGACCTACATTTCTTAGCAAGTTGCAGATGTGAGCAGAAGAAAACCACTAGTTAAAAAGAAGTTCAAACTAGCTTAATTTATTATGTGGAAGAAAAATTGTCTTTCTTCATTATGTAGCATTACCCACAAGCACCAGCAGAGCCATCAAACAAAGTTAATAGAGAAGTGGAGCAAAGCCTTAAAAACAGGAATTTACTTTAAAGTTTTGGCTAATTTCTCAGAATTTTGAAGGTTCRTAGACTGAAAGAAATTAAAGGTTATGTTTTGTCTTCCTGAATACCACAGCATCTCAGCCAGAACTTCCTGTAGGGAACACAGTARTTTGTCAGGGGAGGCCTGACAGAATTAGTCCAGCACGTGAAGGCAGCTTAGACTCATGTTGTCTTAGTGCCCACGAAGTGTCAGTGTACCCAGAAACCCACCCTGGGATAGGAGACAGAAGTAGGAATACACAGATAGCTTCAGCTTGCTGTCCAGCTATACCCCACTGGCCTAGCACAGCTAGACCCACTAGCCACCAAGGACACCTTCCCAAAAATTGTGACGGTCAGCAATTCAATGGAAGGAAAAGCAGTTTTTCTCAGAAGAATTAATGCAATGCGGGATGCATGCAGAAATGTATGAAAMCCCCCTACTTTTAAATACACTAGAACAGGATACATTGCATGGGAGATGAAGAGGMAAGACTGGCATAATCAGGACAAATGGAGGAGGTGCTGGCTTTTGACGATAGGTCAACACATCACTGTAGGTGAACATCCCTCCCTGTGTATTCAAGTCTCTGCATTTTGTACATCCCTCTCCCTCCATCCCTCCCCTTACATTAATTCTGATGGGAAAAATGGCTTTGCTGACAGTTGAACTCTGTATGAATGATGACGGTCAGTGGAGCAGGGCATTAAATTGCCGGTAACAGAACCCCAAAGCAATGGATACACATGTGGCAGAGAGTTTTCACAGAAATAGCATTCATAGTCCTGAAGTGATAGTGCTGCAAGAAAAGAATGTGAGGTTATATTTTAATTAACTTTTCTTTCTTTTCAGCCGCCTCATATACCCTGGGGTTATAACCTTCCTTATAGCAACAGTGACCTTTCCTCCAGGATTTGGGCAGTTCATGGCAGGAGAGGTGAGAGCGGGATGTGTATTTGCAATTCAGTGCAGTTCTGTGGAACAGTTTCCCCTTATCCTGTGCCCCAATAAACCATAAGGTTTTATGTCATGGAAAGGGGAAGAAAGATTTGGGAGGAGTTTGGACTGAGGAGGGACTATATTCTGAGACTTATGATCTCTGCTGTCTCCTTCATATAAAACTTGAAAAAGGTCCACTCTCCTAAGCAAGTAATAAGGAAGATGTTACCCCATGTGTGAAAGTAGTTATCCTTTCACCAGATCAGGTAAAGTCCTGTCTCTCTTCCTGAAGATTGAAAATGTGAATTAAGTCTCATAACTGTGAATTATTGAAGTAAAAATCTCCCATCACTTTCTTGGAAGAGAGGTAGAATATTTACTCCATCTAATCTCATGGCTTATGCCTGKTTTTTTTGCTGCTTAGTTGATGCCACGGGAAGCCATCAGCTCTCTCTTTGATAACTATACCTGGGCAAAATACACAGGGGACCCTCAGATCCTAGGGAAATCTGCTGCCTGGATCCATCCCAAAGTCAGCGTCTTCATCATCATCCTGCTTTTCTTCCTCATGAAGGTAGGAAATCCAGTTCACCATAACCCTTCTCCACTCAGAGTGAATGTTCTTGATCCTTTGTAAAATAGTTTGTGAACTGCCAGTGAGGACTTGCTGGGTATTGAATGAAGCACTACAACTGAAATGGGGTCTTACATCTTTTGAAGTGATTTTTGCCCACCTTGAATGCAAGACTATCAAAATTATTAGGGAGTAGTTTCCTGGCCTTAATATAGTGACCTCCTTCACTGCTCCCTAGGTCATCTTCCTCACACATCCTGCTGAATGTCCTTCGGTACCCACTGTGTAGTAGTTGGTAGGGAGGACTACGTCACGAAAGATTTCTGAAGTTCCAGAAAAATAAGTAATTGAGTAAAAAACTCTCACATAATTTATATTTGGTCTAAATGAAGTCTGATACAGTATACTTAATATTCCTGACTACAGATAGGAGACAAATAAGAATATGCACGCACAATCTATAGTTGCATGAGGCTCAAGGATTTGTTAGCAGTACTGTAACTTGATGGAGAAATGCAGCTGAAAACCGTTGTGCTCACTTCTCGGAAAGCAAGAGTGGATTAAGTGTTCTGAGCTGATACGGTCTGTAGAAGTTGCAACTGTTCAGCCTCTGAAAGGATCAGCTGTGTAACTCACACATGACAGAGCAAAAGGAGAGATTTGAAAGGAGAAAACATTATATTCCAGTATTCAAAATACAAGTAGTGAGAAAGAGGTTTTCGGGGCGGGGGGGATATAAAAGGGTAAAAATATCATAGAAATGGTAATTTTTTTTTGTTGCAAAGGAGCAAAAGAGCTGAGGCCACCTTGCAATATCAGTTGAACATTTCAGTAGATCAGGAATGGACATCAATGATTGATTGACACAGCTGATTCCACCTAAAGTAAAACACTGTATCAAATTTCTGACAAGCAGTTAATGGTTCTGCTTCTGTGATAATTCTGATTATAGTATACCAAGCAGTTAAGGTCTCATTTACTTGAATAACATGGTGTATCTATCCTGAGTCCATCTGTTCTTCCTTGGAAGAGTTGTATCCTCAGACACTAGATTCATTGGCCTTGTCCCATTAACTAAAGGCTTCCTCAACTCACTAGATAACTGCTCCAAGCAGTTTATTTTCTTCTGGATATATTCAGAATTGGGATAGACCACATAAAAAAGAAATCGCTGTTTCGACTCTGGGCAAAGACTTGGCCTGATTCTCCACTGCACTGTAGTCCCAATTCTCAGCTGTATTTGGCCTGGGTTCAGTACTGCAAAGACAGAGCTTAGTTAGCAGTACTCCACTTCTGCAGCTTGCTAGCCTCTGTAGCCAGCCAGGAACTTCTCCTCTGGAATATTCAAATGGCTTATGGAAGGAAGAACAACAGCCGGTATCAAATTGATGGTCCAACCCATCCTCACAGCATGTTCCTCTACCACAGGCTGAGATATGCTATTCTGCTGGCTCTTTGTTACCTTTGTAGAGGGCTTTCCTAAATGGAAGGCTACATCCTGGCTTCATTTTCCCTTTTATGCCAAGCATCCTATGAGAGTTACAGTGGAAAAGCTGTCTTGGGTGGATTTCCTCTCACTAAACTGACTGTCTACAGATTAGTATCTCATCTATAGCTACAACAATGTCTGCAGAGGCATCACCTCCTCAAAGGTGCATTGAACAGGAAGGATTTGCCCGCTCTGAGGAGAATATGGTCCTGAAATACCTGAAAGTATTGCTCTTGATGTGCTGGACCATGGTTGTCTCTCTCCTATGGATGATACTGCTGCAGCAAGGGACATCTTTGCCAGTACACTTCTTTGTACAAGCTTTTGAAACAGCAGCATTCTCTGTGTTTCCCTCAATTGTGGAAATCTCTTGTCATATTGCCTGAGAAAGTCTGAGCGTATTGGCCTTCAAGGTGTAAGATTAGGCTGTTGCCTCCAGAAGTCATCTATATGTGCTGGGCTAAGTCAGCATTTTAATTGGTCTTAGCAGTACCAGGACGGATTTCGACATTTTGCCCAACATAGTGATGGGCAAAAGAGGCAAAAGAGGCAACAGACGCAAACTGTAATAAAGGAAACTTATGACAGTTGGACTTCAGGAGAAAATTCTTCCTGGTGTATGGGTCAGCAGTGGCACAAATGCCCAGAAAAGCTGGGGAATCTCCACCCTTCAAGATGTTCAGAACTCACCTGGACAAGGCCCTGAGCAACCTGATCTAACTTAGGAATTAGCCCTTCTGAGAGCAGGGAGCTGGGCGGGAGATCTCCAGAGTTCCCTTTGCACTGAAATCTTTCTGAGTCTGTGAAATTTTGACAACCTTGTTCTATGAAAAGCTAAGTTGTTTGGAGCAGTAGGAAATCTCAACTTCTGAGATCCAAGGCAAAGGAACTCTCATGTTCATCCATCCCCTTGCAGATTCAGCTTCCCTGCCACCACAGCAGTTGCCCAGAGGACCTCTGCATCAGTGTCGGTGTGTTGCCAGAGWTCCTCCAGCTCCCCTTCACACCCCACAGCCCCTTACCCTTCATTTCCCGGCTGAACTGCCAGATCGCTCAGAACGTGTCTCCTCACAGATTCACAGACTGGGCAGTAGAGTGGGGCTGCAGGAAATGCTATTGCTGCTCAGTAACAACCGCACCCTCTGCCTCTGTTCTAGTTCTGGATGTCTGTCATCGCTACCACGATGCCTATCCCCTGTGGAGGCTTCATGCCTGTTTTTGTTCTAGGTGAGTCAATTTTGTGTTGCAGCATATAGGTCTGACAGGTGGAGAGGATAAGAGAGACATTGCGTACGTACCGAGTAGGTTTCTTCTAGTGGATGAGGAGTCATCACTTGATGTCTATGACAAGCTAGGTTACCAGTCCGTATACCAGCCTCTGAGTCTCTGCTTTTGTCATTTTCCCACCCCCCAAATCCAAAAGCTGAGGCGGAAATCCTTGTCCTTTTACATAAGGAAAGCCGCCCTGTGGGGAGCCATGCGGAGCCATGGCCTTCTAATTTCTCTGCCTCTTCACCTACAGAGAAACTCCCATCCTACAATTAGTAGTAGTTGCTCCTTTCGGCCCTGAAGGCCAACTAGAAGAGAGAACCTCAAAACTAGTACCTGCAATGTAATCCACCAGTTATTAATTTCTTCTGTCTGAAATATGGTAACATACGGGAGTTTATTGGTATTTAACTGGTTTTAATTCCAAGACCAAAAAATAAAAAGAATATGATGCTAATGTTAAGAAAGAGAGGCAATGTTAGACTAAAGTATACAAGCTCATGAAGTTCAGCGTTAAGTATCCACAGCTCTTAAATGAAATGGTGYGCGCTAAGGACCTCTGGATTCTGGCAGGCAGCAACTGAACACGAGTCAGTAGCATGTCCTTGCAGTTACGAAGGCTAACCACAAACAAGGCTGTATTAGGAAAAGCCTAGCCAGCAAGGCAAAGAAATTGGTTATTTCCCTGCATTCAGAATTTTGGACACAATTCTGGAATCTTGTGCCATTCTGTGTCCACCAATACAAAGTGCAGTGAGTCCAGTGGAGGCCACTGAGATTGTTGGGGAGCTGGAGCACAAAACAAATGAGGAGAGCCTGAGGAAGTTGGGCTTGTTCAGCCTGCAGAAGAGAAGGCCAAGAGGGATCTAATTGCAGCATTCACCACCTAATGCAGCAGCGGATAGAGGATAGAAAGACTCCTCTTAGAGACACGCAGGAAATAGGAGGTAAACGCACAAGTTACAACAGGGGAAATTCTGATGGGACATAAGAAAAAAATTGTTTCCTTGGTTAAGGTGCTCAGAAAGGCTGGAGACTCCCCATCCTTGCAGATTTTTAAAGCTTGTCTGGACAAGGCCCTGGGTGACTTGATCTCACTTTGAAATTTGCCCCGTTGTGAGCAGGGATCAGAACAAGACCTCCAAAAATCCCTTCCCACCTGAACTCTTCTGTGATTCTGGTGTTTAGACATTCATAGAATGAGTGTGTGAAGGGCCTCAACTGTGATCTGGACTAACATTGTACATATTCTGAAAATATTTCCTCCTACCTGGAGATCACAGATACCACTCTGCCTGGTGTGCCTAAGTGGGAGAATGAGGGGTCAACTGTATTTACATATCTTAGTACCTTTTTGTCCTCTTGGAGTCTAACTTCTGTATTTTGTAACTGAGAACTACTCTTTAGTCCCCAGTGTCATTTTAATGTAAGTTTTGATTTTGTTTCTGTTAGAAAATACTCAAGTGATTGCCCAACATAGCTGCGCAGCACAAACTGGGTGTTCCTTAGATGTTAATTCCATAATTGTCAGTGATATTTTCCAGGTGCTGCATTTGGGCGTCTTATTGGGGAAATCATGGCATCACTTTTTCCCAACGGGATCCTTTTTGATGGTATTGTTTATCAGATCTTACCTGGAGGGTATGCTGTCATTGGTGAGTCTCCATGTCTTTCTTTTTCTTCGCCTGGTCCCATCCCTGTGACTTTCCTGGTTGACATGACATGCTGTTTCTATACGACAGTCATCTTCTCTCCCTGTTCCTTTTCCACTCTACCTGGGAAAGGTGCAGCAGCTCTGACAGGAGCAGTGAGCCACACTGTCTCCACTGCTGTGATCTGCTTCGAGCTGACAGGTCAGATCTCTCACATCCTCCCCATGATGGTGGCTGTCATTCTTGCCAACATGGTGGCCCAGAGTCTGCAACCCAGCCTCTATGATAGCATCATCCAGGTGAAGAAGTTGCCCTACCTGCCAGACCTGGGCTGGAATCACATAAGGTATAGTAGTAAAACAGAGGTGGATGTGGGGAGTGGCAAAGAAATAAAGCAGAAGAGGATGAGACCATGGGAGAATAAAAGGTCATGAAAAGGGGGTAGTACTACAAAGAAAATAAAAAGGCAGAATAGGCCTGGAGTAAGAAAAAACAAGTGGTGGAGTAGAATTAGGGTTCATGCACAGAAATGGAGAAAAGTCCTCTTCTTTTTTTCACTGAAAACACAGGTTTGAATAATCTGCAATGTTACTGAATTTGTATTAATATTACCAAATTGTTTGTTTAAAAATCTAAAAATCAAGTGTCTCATTTTCCATTTTTTTCTGAATTCAGTGGGGTTTGGATTTTTTTCTCCAGCAAATGTTTGAAATATCATTTTATTTGGATATTTTGCTTAAAACAAAATTCAGTTACTCATATACATTTCTTCCTATCTCTAGTATATATAATATACRTAGGTATGTATATATAACACATCATAGGTATGTATATATAAAGCATCTATACAYATATGTGTATAGATATGTGTATTTTTATGGTGAGGGGTAATGGAGTGGAATACAACTGTAATGAAAATCCAGTTAATCTGTGTTGATCCTGTTGGAAAGTCCTCTTTGGTTACTCTCACAGAAGATTATTTAGCAACTGTATTGAGAACACTTTTAAAGAAGTGGTCATTTATATATTTCTTTAAGGAATTTATCTGCTAGACATTYTTAATATGCTAACTCTTCACCTTATTGTCCATAAATTCACAGCAAATACAATATCTTTGTTGAGGATATTATGGTCCAAGATGTGAAATTCRTCTCTTCCAACTGTAAATACCGAGACTTGCAAACTCTACTCCAGAGCACCACTGTTAAGACTTTGCCTTTGGTGGACTCACCAGGTAAGCAATGTGGAGAAACTGGTCCTTCTTGAAGACTGTCTCAGCTTAAAGAGCTAAAGAAACTAGCTTTCAAATTACATGCTGTGAAGGAGACAGTGTGACCCACTACCTAGAAAATCATCCTAAAAATCTTCCGCTATGGATRATGTATGACAGAAGGCTGCTTCAGCTGGTCAGACAGGTAAGCTGGAGCGTGGGCAGTKAAGCAGATATAAAGCAGATATAGCAGGTAAGGGAGGTGTGTGGGAAGTTTGTGGACTGAACTGTGGCAACAGGGAGGGACCTTGCATAAGTAAAGAGCCTTCTTCTGATGTGGTGCTGAGGAGTGGCACAACTCAGGGATGGTGAGTTTCCCACAACCCCGCAGTGTATAAACAGGAACTAGCAGGGCTGGTCAATGACTCTTGTATAGCTCTAGATTGTACGCGTCCGAGCACTTTGAAGAGGTTGGAGGGAGGAAGGAGCAGTGTGTGGCAGGGGACATTCAAAACCTTGAAGCGGCTTAATGGCTTCTCTGCTCTGTGTTATGCAGAGACCATGATCCTTCTGGGGTCTGTAGAGCGATCTGAACTGCAGGCKCTCCTCCAGAGACATATAAGCCCAGAACGGCGACGGCTCCTCAACAGAGAAATGCAGCAGAAGCTGTCTGATGCACCCTACGATGGGCACAGCAAGGGACCGTGGGCAACCCTGCCAAAGCTGAAGCATGAATCTTTTGCTTACGTGGATGAGGATGAGGATACAGATGAGAAGGGAGAGGTGAGGGAAAGAAGTGGAGAGACTGCAACATTTGGAGAGGCTGAGAAAGAAATGACACAGGGTGGACTTTATTTTCTCTCCTTTCTATAACAGCTGCCTCGGCCCGCAAGTCCCACTCCCAGTTATCCAGAGGAGCCCAATGGCCCAACAAGTCCTCTCAAACAAATGCCTGAAACTTCGGAGCCACAGCAGCTCCCAGGTATGGTAACTTCTGGCATGCCTCAGCCACATCCTAGCCAGCTTGTGGAAGCTTTCATGCTAACGGTGTGTACATGCCTGTGCGAGGTGCTGATTTCCCAGAGACTGAGAGAAGGCACTTTCTCTGCTGTTCCTGTATTAAAGGTACTTTRTTAATGTACCTCGACATCAGTGTAACATACCTGGAAATATCTTCTGTTTGTGATCCCTCAGAGAGCATGGCAAAAGTAGGCCCACTCGGACTGCTCTCTTTCTGTCAGTACTCCCCACTCCATCCTTTCCAATGACATCTCCTCAGACATTTTCTGGAGAGTCTGTGTGGAAGGGTCCCATCTCTTGCCTCCTTCACCCTGTGAATGAATCTCCCTGGGAAAAGCAGCCTGAGAGCTAAACATCTGTACTTGTTTTTTGAGTAGCTTAGGCTGTTGCTCAGCCATCTCCAAAACTAAACAGCTCCTCCCTTGGACTTGCATCTCTGATTCAGCTACATTAATATGATGGACAAATACTAATGTATTGTGTTCTTTGTGTGCCACCCCAGCCTATATTAGCTTTGCTTCCAAGACTGTACTCATAGCTCATTTCTGATTTGTGTATCATGTGTGTTTGATGCAGGATGGTGGGKTTTTTTTCCTTTATGTGTCTTGAAATATGCAGAGAGTGAGTAAGCGCAGAGGTGTAGCCCAATCTTGAGAATGAATACAGAGGATAGGGCCCTGGCTTGTGCTTTTAGGCACCTAAAGGTTAGCATGTAATATAGCATATAGCACATTCTCATTCCTTAACGCCACTCATGTATGACTAAACCTCTAAGGCATAGTAAAATCCACTTTATGCTTCCAGGGCAGTAGAGTGGTGGCACAGCCATCCACCTTCCTTACCAAATCAGAAAAAGAATCACATCAAAACAAGGACAGCGTGTGAGACATTTTACGTGAAGCTCATACTGAGTGATCCAGAAGTGACAAGAGGAAGTGCGGCAGGAGTGACTTCATGAGGCTTTCCCTGCCATAATTTTAAGTTTGGCTCACAGCTGTCATTGTTTCTGACCAACCTTCCTCCACAGCCGTGTTCACAACAGCACCAAACCCTATCTCCTCCTCTTTGCTAATTCCTGACTGTCCTGCCTGGAAGAATAATTCTGCAATCTTTTTCATTCCCACATTACACTGCTGGCACAACCCATTGACTCCTCACCCCTTTGTACCTGTCACATTCAGGCTGTTGATATGTTTTGTCTTTGAAATAATTTCTATATTCCCACCTCCCCTTTCCATACTCATCCTCCAAACCATATTCTCTTCGTGGACTGCAGAAACCTCTAGTCACAGCAGTTTATCTCTTGTATCAGATTGTTTGCTGTGTTAGTAGTCTTACTTCTGTTGTGTTTTTTTTCCTTCAGGGACACTGATCTATGAATATTATCTGCAAGGGCTACTTTGTAATGGTTTGTTTCCTCTCCTTGAGGAAAAGAATGGGAATATTTATTCTGGCATGTCCCAGACACCATCTTACAAATTGAATGCTAAATTGTGATTGGCTCAGCCCTGTCGTATACCATCTACTATGTCCCTCATATTATTTCCCAGCCTGCCTTGTGCAAGGAGATGGGCATGGGGCTTTGTCTTTTTGTCTCTCACTTGTTCTTCTCTCTTATCCCTGTGTTTGTTTTCATCCTTCAGGCAATTTCAGGAGTCTGAGGCAACTGATCCAGCAGCTCTTGTGCCATTACAACCGTCCACTTGAAACAGAGAGTGCTGTCCAGGTTAGGGATACAGAGAGCCTAGTAGTACCCTGAAGAGGGAAGGGAATGCAATGGAAATAGAACCTACTACTCAGCATTTGGCCAAAGCATGGACACGCTTATGGTCCTGAACTGACAGCATCAGTGGGGAACTCTCTCCAAGGAGAAAGGGTGTGATTACTGTAAAGGAGTGTGCATCTTCCTAAAGAGCCATCTGTGCTCAGGTGTCAAGGCTACCATCATGACTGAGTGTGGACATCTTTTTCTCAGTGAATAACTTAATGCTATTTTGGCTAACCTGGAATAAAGTGTAGTTCTCTTCCATTTGGCAAACAGTTTTGGCCAGATAAAAATGAAAAAATGCTTTTGCTTTGTGCCATGTTAGATGCCCTTGGGTATCTGACATATCTGCACAGTGTTGGTAGATATCATACAGAGCCTATGGGAGACCCATCCACTCTAGGGCAGTAGTTGGACCCCGTGTGGGATATCTAAGAGCATCTAAAGCAGTACTAGATGACCATGTTTAGGCACCTGAATTGCTCCACCAGCACTCCATAGTCAATCTTCATTGGCAAGGGAGGCACAGCAAGTACAGGGTACACCTTATAATGTATGAGTATAAAGACAATCTAAACACTCAGTAATATACTGTTTGGAACAAAATGGTGACCACATGGGGTGAGGATGCTGTGGAAATTTTTCCTTTCTGTACTCTCTGAAACTGTGGGTTCTTYGTCCTGAACAGGAGCCGGTGGAAGTCATTGACACAATGAGGCCAGAAGAGGTAAGACTGGGTGCAGAAAGGGAGTGGGGTTAATTGAGTGCTTCTTTTGCCCATTTCACTTGCAATGCTTCCTGAACTCTGACAACCTCAGTGATTGCTACATAAAGCCATAGCTAAAGCTATTTTCTTCTTAGAGTTGCACAGTGGGCAAGTCTCAATAACAGAAGAGATTGTTCTGCTAGATGAGCTGGATAAAGCTCTGACTAATCTGATCTAGCTTTGAAGTCAGCCCTGCTGTGATCAGGGTTTTGGACTAGAGACCTCCACAAGTACCCCCTCACCTATATCTTTCTGTGGGTCTATGTTGTTCCTTCATTTTTTACACAAAGGAACTATTATCTTGCAATGACAAGAGGAAGATGCACTCAGAAAGGGAAGGTAAGATGTTCATTCCCTCTTTGAGCAGGAAGGAGCAAAACCTCACCTTCTCAGAAAATCTCTGAGGTACTGGAATTGCTCTGCTTCCGTAGGGACTTGGCATCTGGCAAGGAAGGGATGGGAAACCTGAGGGGTATGACATAATAGGCAAGATGAATGATCTACATAGGAAGGAAGAAGCATTAACAGGAGAATGGGACTAGTTTGGGTACATAAGACAGCAAGACTGCTGATTACTGTAAGAGTGATTCCTCTTCTTTCCTGTGTCAGATAGATGCTTGGGAACAGGAGGAGCTGAACAAGAATGTGTGCTTTGACAGCTGCCGCATAGACCCTTCCCCTTTCCAACTGGTGGAGAGAACTTCCCTGCACAAGGTGGGTGCAGATGTCTCACTAAGGCATACACTATTTTCCTCCACCCTGTCTATCATTGCAAGTCTAATCTATGATTTATTTCTTCTCCTTGTCTTCACCTACAACTACTATCACCAGCTACTTCCACATCCAGCTACAGAAGTCAGTTTGTTCCTATAACCTTCTGCGTGTACCTCCGATCTCCTGCAAAATGAAAGGCTACATGATAAGAAGTCTGAGTACATTTATTAAAATAGCTTTTGGACACCACATAGGATTTTCCAGCCACTGCATTAACAGAAGCATTGTGTGCCTTGCTGCTGGGGGCATTACACTGAGATTTACACTCTACTTTGTCAGTGTGCAGCACTGGAATGAGTACTGCTGGATTTCTCAGAGTGTTTCTGTCAGGGTGTAGAGTCTGCCTCAGTGCATGAGAAGAGTTGCTTGAAACCACCCTATAGCATAGGCTCTTCATTGAACTGAAGAACAAGGAAAGAGGAAGCTGGATCATATACAACTTCTAGAGTTAGCACAGGATGACTGGGGATAAAAGCAATCATATATCAGGAGTAAGAGAGGACTGAGCTTCCACTCAATGGAAATGGAAAGCAGTCAACCGAAGCAAAAGTGCACAGTGCATGTTTTTATTCATTTAACGTGAACGGTCAGCATATGCCTTGCACAAAATTAATTAATTACTGTTATCAAAGGGGTAAGATCTCTGATTTGAGCAAAATAAGAACATAGGTTAGCATATACTTCAGATGAGTTTGGTGTTTTCTAAAGGGCTGGCTGAAGTAATCTGAAAACCACTAGCATTTATCTTTGAGAATATAGGGGTTACAAGAAATTATACCTGAAGACTGCAAATGGGGAAAGTTTCATACCTCTCATAAAAAAGAGCAAATGAGAAACTCTGAAATACCAGACAAGTCAACTTAACTTGGATGCACACAAAATGCAGGAATAAATAATGAAACTATCTGAGGTATGCACAGTTAGAGCTAAATATGAGACTACTGACAATGGCAAGAATATCACAGCTTATCATGATGAAATTGTATTTAAGCAGTCTGATTTTCTTTTACATTACGGTAAAATTTCTTGTTCCTGAGAAAAGAGATTTTCCCTAGTTTACACTTGGACATGACATTCAGTATCTCATGTGATGTTAAAAAAAGGGCAAACACCAGCGGTGAAAGAATGACTTCATGTAAGGCTGCAGGTAAAGTCCGCAGGCCACAGCTAGAGCTCAGCTTAAGGAACTTGGAGGTTGGAAATACCCCACGGATGAGCACTGAGAATGCTGAAAGTTTTAGAAACCCTGATCTGCAAAGAACAGTAAAATAATGGGGTATATTTAGGCTGAAGAAAAGATGACTGATAGCAGTGTGGTATCTGTCCTTTTAAGAAGGCTTTGTAAGAGAAAGGGAATAAGTTGTTCTCAGTGTTCCCACTGCACTGGATAAGCAGCAATAAGCTTAAGTTTTGACAGGAAATATTCTGGAACAGGAAAAAAGAAATCTAGTGTTAAGGAAAGCACTGGAATAAATAGCCTAAGCAGGTTCTGACTTTGCATATTACTATATGACAGTTTAATTTCTAGCACCAAAATGAAATAGATCCTCAAATACACAGGGTGTTGCATGTGAATCTCTGTCTGCCAGATGCAGGATGGGAGTGACCTTGAGAATCTGCTCTCCATCATCAACACACTCCCAGGCTTGGCTGCACAGCAGAAGGACCAAAGGATAGTATTTGCTAGCTGCAAAAGGGGAAGGGAAGAGGTAGTTTCTCACTGGGGTGACTGCAGACTTGTGTGCCTTTGTGATTCCCATTTCTAAATCCCAAGTCCCAGCTCCAGTAGCAAGTATCATGTTACCAGTTTCCAAAGTCCCTGACATGGTCTTTTGTGTTTTTGCTCATAGACGCATACATTGTTCTCATTACTGGGCCTCAGCCATGCCTATGTAACCAGTATGGGGAAGCTGAGGGGAGTGTTGGCTTTGGAAGAGGTAAGTCTCCTCCTAATCAACTGCAGATGTCCTGTGGATCATTGCAATAACTTACAGGTGTTGGAGGGCCCAGCTGGGAATATATACAACTGCGATTGCTACATTTTCAATCCAGTGTTAAATTCTGAATCAACCCTTTGGAAGCCATATAGAGGAATGGATGACTGCATTTCAGAGGAGGCAGCAGGCATTGTTTACAGGGATGTTAGATGGTTCATCCTTTTCATGAACGTAGGCCTCTTAACTGAGTGGCTATTACCATCTCTGAAAGTGGTGTCGAATTTGTTATTTACCATGGAATGAAAAATTACAACACCAGTGTAAAAGATGATCTCCACAGGCCCCAGAGGTAGAGCTGTGACTCTCTCTATTTGTGATCCCTTTACCCTGGAGAGTAGATGAACTTCTGCTGGGTAGGGCTGGGTCAGCCTCCCTTTCATCAATTTTTTCTGAACTTTTTCTCTTCYTATAGCTTCAGAAGGCAATAGAGGGCTCCACACGCTCTGGGGTTCGCCTCCGCCCACCCCTTGCCAGTTTCCGTGATACCAACCGGACTTCCATCAGCAGTGAGAAGGTCAGCCAGGCCGCTCAGGTGTGGAGCCGGCAGGACAACTGCATGCTGGCAGCACAGCAAGCAGCAGACTTGGGCACAGAGAGCCCACTGCCTCCCTGCTCACACTCCCCCCAGCCCTCACACGTCCATGAA
The DNA here is from genome assembly GCA_030449065.1 of Oceanodroma leucorhoa. NCBI lineage: Eukaryota > Metazoa > Chordata > Aves > Procellariiformes > Oceanodroma > Oceanodroma leucorhoa. Next base: position 7,011,981 of record JASVER010000050.1, on the reverse strand, counting down.
GAGGGGGAAGTCCTGTGCTCCACTTATGCCACTGATACTGAGTTGGAAGAGATGGAGCTGACAGGGCCAGTTGCTGAAAACATCTCAGACATCCTCAAGGACATCAGCCTACGCTCCACTGACCTCGATGAGGATGAAGATGAAGATGAGGATGTCCCCTTATAGCTGGTGTGAGGGGAGTAGTCCATCACACTCTTCAGTTGAGCCAGTCATCTTGTGTCTGCTCCTCAAAGAGAAGCTTTTGGATGTTCTTCGTAATCCCCACAGAGGATTAATTCAGCTGGGAAAAGGGGCATTGGACTGATCCTTTCTTCTGCTGCTTTCTTTCTGTGCAAAGACAGGCTGTTGGACTATACGGGTGTGCGCAGGAGTCAGATGTGGACTGCAAGGTAGCTAAGGGCAGGCTCATAATGCTTAGGCTTCTGCCATGTCTACGTAACACGACAGAAGGGATTGTAACAGGACATGAATACTGCTGGACACAGTCAGGATGCTCTGGGTCAATCTGCCACATGGGAAATGGAGAAGGAGCAGCTCTTCTCATTCTCCATTGGTGTCATCCTTCCAGTCACACCTGGCCTGCGTGCACCAGTGTAAACACAGACAGACCTCCAGCCTAGAAGCATATTGCTGCTTCTGACTACAATCCTGTCCATGTTGCTGCAGCTCCTTTTCATTAGCTCTTATCTTGCATCCCCCCCCAAACATTCCCATGTAGAACATTTTTTCTCTTTCTCAGTTTTTACTCTGGGATTTTCCTGGATGGAGGTGCAGTTAGGAGCTTCTCCTCTGTTCTTTAGCTGAGCTGTGCCCTAAAAACAGGTGGGAGGAAAATATTCAGTCTATGTCTCATGTCTTGAATTCAGCCAGAGCTCTAAGAAAAGCACTGGAAGGGAGGAAAGCCTCTTTGTTTTCCCATCATCTCTGGAATTTTTAAATAGAATGGGAAAATCTTAAGTGGGGGCATCCTCAGTACTGGAGGGAGAGGAGTAAAACAGCACGTATGCACCTATATTTCAAGTACTTGTGTTTGAATCACTGTTCACAACTTTGTAAAAGTTATAGTCTTAAAATATAACAACACAAAAAAAAATTATGGAGTGTTAGCAGGCTGCCAAGAAGTACAGCAGAGGGAAGCCACATTTTCTACACTTTGAAAACAGGTTTGTCTCTGAAAACTCCTGCTCTCTTTCCTGGTAATTCTACCCTGCCTACTTTCCACATATTTCTGCATACCTCAGATCTGAGAATTCCAGCTCTCACTTTTGCCAGCTAGTCTCCGTTGTGACTAACAGCAGAGACCTCAACCCTTGTCTGCAGCATCCCTCCCTACTCCACTTCTAAATCTGCAGATCTTTATCTGTATCTTGTAAAAAGATGTCTCGACAGTTTGTGTCATGCATGCAAAACCTTAGCATCCAAAGATAAGATGCTGCTTTGTTTAACTCACTGTCCTTGTGAGGTTTTCTCAGTAAACAGGCAAAATCAAATTCTGTGTATTCTGCAGCTTTCCTCTAACATTCTACATCTCTTTCTATCGTATTTTTGATCCAAGCAGCTTATTGGATGTGTGTCCACTTATCAGTAACAGAGAAGAAATCTAGGCTCTGAAAATATGTTCTTGGGGGTATTCTTCCGGATGTTGGGCCACATCCCCCTTCCTGATATTAGTAAAGCATTATCTAACTTAGCGTGACCAGTTTCACCTTAACAGGTGCTTTTCCATAAGCTGTCTCAGGAGCAAGTCAAAAATATGGTTACCTCTAACACAGTCTCCCTAGGAAAATTCCCTCCTGGCTTTAATTCCAAGGATTGACCTTGCACCAATTCCTCTCTGATGATGCTCATGGGTGGTGGAGTCTGTGACAAGCTTATAGTAGAGGGAAATCTCCCCAGCTAGTCTCTTGAAGAGGGAGAGATTTATTTTTGTTGTCTGGAATTCAGAGCCCATCAGCTCTGTATTGTCTTCGACACGTGATCCCCCTCTGAAAGCTAACTGGGGACAGCCTTTCCCTGCCAAAGTGATCTTCAGTCCTCCAAGGGTCACCCTGTCCTTGTGAGAAGACAGTGGTGATCTGAGGGCAAGTCTCTTGCGCACACCAGCTGCTTGCCTCCACCAGAGGGTTGTGGCACGTTTCTGGCTGCCAGGCAATAGCACACAGCCTCCCTGCTACCTTTGTGTCACCTTCCCCTGCCTGTGGAGAAGAGGCAAAACAACTGCTATTTTTTCTCGGAGAACTGTGATAATTCTTTAAATAAGCAGGGGAGAAAGGACATTYCTTTTTAAAACCCATAAATGTGCGGTGAGTGGCAACACTCTTAAGACCAAATCTGATCTGAGGGTCCACATACCCTCAGGAAGGACAAGTTTCTCCAAGTCAGCCCCAGCCTTATTACTGGCAAGTGCAGACTTACATTTTGCAGCTTAGCCAAATGCTTGCACTGAGACAGATGAGACAAGGAGAAGCTTTGAGGCTGGAGTTAATACACCTCCCCCTCCTCTCTTCCGAATACAGATACATGTTCTGCTGCAGTCCCACACTTCTCCTACGGTGTGTTACAGAACTGGGATCTGACTGGCTAAGAAAGCAGATGGAGTCTAAATCAAAGCCAGAGAGTGTGTGAGTCATGACAGACAGATTGTGAGCTGGGGGAGATGAAGCTGGAACAAAAATGATGCACATGGAGAGGCTTGGGGAGCTCAGAGTAAGACACAAGCTAACCTGGAAAGTTTCTTGAGGTTTGTCACCTGAGGGTACAAGAGCACATACATATGTGCCCACACATGCACACACATGCATCTTTCCATTCCTATTGCCTTTAGCTGTCCCAGAGTTACCATGAGGAGCTGGACTGCTCTCTGTGGGGAAGCAGAAAGGTGGGTGTTACTGCTACTCTTTGGAGGCATTACTCAAAGTCCATTCCAGGTATGCCCCCACCCTTTGAGCAGAAGCGGCATTCATCTGCACCATTTTCTCACCTGGGAAAAAGTATGCATACAGGAATGTGTATAGAGAGCCAGGAGGGGACAAAAAATATACTGCAAAGATGGTTTGCAATGGCTGAAGATGTTTCCACTTCCATTTTACCAATAAAATCTTCACTGAGCTGATGCCAAGTACTTTAGTAGGTGTGAAATTTGGAGTAAACTGACATTGAGCCTTTGTCAAGAGAACTCTAAGCTTGCACCCTCTCAGGCAATCCCAGTACGCCCCCTCAAAGTTTAAACTTGAAACCTTTGTCCAGCAAAGTCACACTGATCTGTCACTCTCAAACCTGTATCTCTCATCCTATCCAAGTAGCACAGACTTGGCTACCTACACACAGAAATCATTTTTGCCCCAATGCAAAATATCCCCAGAATTTATATCTGAGGCCTCCCTATTCAGTTAGAAGGTYAAACCTCAGATCTGCTCCTAAAAATCCCAGCACAAGCCTTGAGAAACAAAAAGCTCTGAGGCTGTTTTGAACCACAGAAGCTTGCTTTTCTCCTAAATAGCATGTGTAGTTGCTTAGAATCATTGTTTTGGGCAGAGATTCATTTCACACCAAGCTTGTCACTACCACTCAAAGCACTAAAATAGAGCTGATCTTGTTCAGCATTTTCAACTCCAAGCACCTGCTGAACTACATTTGGTACCCAACATATAAGGAAATACTCTGACAAGGACACAATAGTGAAAAATCTCTATCAGAGCAGAAAATTTTGGGAAAACAACAGCAACAACAACAACAAACCTAAAATAAATCCTTTGACCTTGTATCTTCAAGATAAATGTAGTCTTAATCGCAACTAATTGCCAGTTTACTGATAGTCAGTTAATGAAGGGAAGAAGTTATATATTAAATACCTATTAGATTTTAATCTAGAAAAAGTTGAACTCTTCCTTTTACATGGCATTTAAAGCAGAAATCTCATTTTTAAACTCACCAATATAAAGAAGTGAAAAAAGAAGGAATACTTAGGATTTACGAGACAACAGATGGGGCTTTGGGTAGTTATGACAGGGCTAAGAGACTTGGTCATGATTCAGATGAAGGAAAAAACACATGGAGATGGACTACTGGGCAACCAGAAAAATTTGCCTGGATAATGTAACTTTTTTTGGTTGGCAAATTATTTCAGACTAAAACAAAATCTAGTTTGCTAACCCTATGGACAAAACCAGTTAGTACAAGCAGGAATAGAGAGACAGACAGAATCAAGAGTTCGTAAAAAATAACTCCCTCCCCCTCCCCCCCACTCCCCACTTATGCAAACACTATATAGAAGTGTGTGTTTTGTGGCCAAAGAGTACAAGAAAGGGCAACAACCAGCTGAGCAAGTAAAGATCCTTCTTTGCCAAATTAGTCCAATCCCAGGAAGGGTATAATTAAAAACACACTATTAAAAACACTGTCACAACAAGCACTAAGTTGTTCATGGCCACATAAGCAAGGATCTGGGCACAGCTCTCATAACAATTTAATCAACACTGAAGACCTATAGTTAATATTTCCGCACAAAAGCCATGCCTGAGCATTAGTATTCTCAAACAGAGAAAAACACTTTTTATCTTAAGCCATGTGATGCAAAACTTTTTAAGGCTTTATTTGTGGGAGGCAAGCTTAAACTGGTCCTGAGCGTAAACTGCAGGCTCTGATTGTGTGCCCCCCATACTGGACAGACAACCCTGTGCATGTGTACTCACACACACACACGCACACAAACATCCCCTTTTTCAAATCATGGGTGTGCAGTAGTAGATAGCTCTGCAGTTGRGTTGCCTGTGCTTTCAGCCACATCTCTCCCTCCCTCAGCTTGCTGGAAGACAGCAGGGCCTGATTCAGCCTCACAGTGCTGAAGACACTACTGTGGACACTGCTGGGATTAGTGTGCTAGCTAAATGAAGCTAGTCTCAGCTAAACCTGTTACTAGTTGAAGCATTGGCCTTTCAGATGAGCATTTGCTCACATCCCAGCAGTTTTGGTGTGCTGCTTGTGCWAACATCTTGTGCTCCGTAGTAAAACCAGTTACTGAAATGTATGTAGCCCACTTGAAAGATTGCACCTGATATGGAAGACAAAGTATGTTGAGGAAAAGACCAGTAGMAAATTTATAAAGGAAACAGAATGTAGAGAAATGAAAACGTGAATTGCCTGCTTTATATGAAAAACARTCTAAAAACTGCTAATATCTGGCTATTTACTGAATAGCTACTTACTTCATTTGAAGAACAGAAAGTAAAAATACAAGACTAATAAGATATGTTCAGAATTAAAGTCATACAAACTGAAGTTAGAAGCTTTTCAGTTTTTCCACACAGAAACAAGTGCAAAAGACAGTAATGGAAGGTTTATGAGGAACACATTTGCCAAAAAAATATTTATCTGCTTTTTTCTCCCCCTCAAACTTCTATCGTGCACTTAAGCAAATGGGCTGTGAAAAGAAATRGGAGCTGTGAGATGGTTGGATTATGACCAAACATGTCACAAAATCTTATGCTCAAATCAAATTTGCAATTTCTCTGGCACAGAAGATACGAACTGTCTGAGGCACTGTATAGAAAATACCTTTGCAGCTGGCAAAGTGCAGAGCCAGTGAATTGTGTGGCAAGAATGGTCTTATGCCTTTTTATTTACTGTTTTCATTAATGACTTGAARAAGGAAGTAACATATGAGAGCTTGTAAGACAGTAACATGACAGAAACATATGGTAGATTTGCCATCTAGTCTAAACAGAGAAATAAGCAGAAAGTGGAGATCAGAGACTGGGACAGATACCACAGAATGAAGTTCATGTTGAGGCTAAGCACCTGAATCCTGAGGCTAAGCACCTGAATCCAGAGGACATGTACTTAACTGAGGGACAAGTCTAGACTAGTATAATGGTAAAAGAGTTCTGTTATGTGAAGCACTCAGCAGCTGGATACCATCTTTGTATCATAATGTAAAATTAAGGAAAAAAAAACATTTTTCCTATGCAGAGGTACGACTTCCAGGCTCAGAGATATGTTATTTTCCCAGGGACTCAAGTCTTAAACATATGTAGAATAACTGATTTCACTTGACACACTACATTTAAAAAAAACAGTGACAATTTAGAGGGGGGGGGGAACAGGAGCAAGTACTAGTGGACTTACAGGACTGATAAAAAAACCCAAAAACCTAAAGGAGTTAAATATGTGTGTCTTCTCTAAGTCACAATTAATTATATGAACATAATGAACATAATGTCAGTGCCTTTTAAAACCCCAGCATCAGACTCCTCTTTGTGTCCTAATCTGCTGTTGTGAAACTTCTGTGCAACTCCATACCAGATGTGTCTGCATGTCACCAATATTGGGACAAGACTTATATGTATCATCCGGAAAATGCTGTTTCAGTGGAACAGGAAAACTCACTCTGCACTAAACTAGAGGGCCCCGTCGATGTGATGCTGTCTATCATCAGATAGGCCACAATGGCCTGGGATTTGTGTCATGGTAGCCACAGGCACACACAAGATTTTAGCCCTGTATAGTCGAACATGTGATGTTCTTATCTTCTTAATAAGAAATAGTGTATCATATATGTCCTACTCTGCGATGCTTCTCCAAGTCACCGTGGATCCTTTTCAATGTCCTCCATCAGACTACCTCATTGAGACCCACCCCCTCTTCCTAGGATCCTCCTTCCTCAGACGCAACTCCCCTGGAACCAGTCCCACAGAAAAAAAACACTTCCACCAGCCAGGACGGCAAGACCACATTCTGTTTAATAACAACTCCATAAAGGACTGTACATGCTATTTTGAGCTACCTCCCCTCCTTTACTGTGGTTGCTGCCACATACAGGCATGGAGGTGTGTAGTGCCATATAGTTTCCTAAGTCTATATGTAGTGTGTGTACATGTATGTATGTGGTTGTACATGTATGTATTTATAGATATCTTTGTAGAAGTGTTATCTCATAAGTCACATTATCAAAACATGCGAAGTATATCCAACAAAAATTTTCAGGCAAACATGTTTTGGAGCTGGAAGACCAAAGGCAAATCAGACTCATTTTAGTTATTAAGGGCTAGTGTGGGACAAGGTAAGGATGAAAGCTTTCAATAGTAGGTCCCTTTCCCTTTTTGTTTTACTTCCATTCAGTACTTTCCCCCCAAACATCAATGCACCTCTGTAAACACTAGCTTGAAAGAAAACATATAATCACCGTGCAGCCTCCCCCTACAGAAAATGTGTACAGGCTTGGGGGAAGCTCTTTAAAACTGCTTTGCGGCAACCTCTGTTGTCCCATACGCTTATGCTAAAGCAGTTTCAGATACTGAGAATACAACATTTGAAGACCCAAGCCTTTAGTTACTTTTAAACATGCTTCAAGAATCCATTCCGCATGCCACCCCTGAGACTCCCATCCACCGCCCTTGTACCTCCCAAATCCTCAGTCTGTACCCTCCCACATCTGAAAAGAGCTGAAACAAGAGAAATCCTGTTCCCTGTAAAATTACTTTTGAGTCCGAATTTTATAGTGTAGGGATTCCCAGAGACCTCCAATCATGCACAACATCCACAAACCAGAGAAGAAAAATTGAAGCCAAACAAGAATATATACCTGCAAAAGAGCTTTTGGCTTGCTACATTGCTCACACATGCAGTATCTGAAAAGAAGGGAGGTCCACCTGTACTTGCCTCATGGGAGCTTGGCAGAGCTCTGGAAGAGGGTTCTTAACCTTTTGACCTCCAACTCATGACTGTATTTCCATGTCCAACGAAAATGAATCCAGAAGGCCAGGGAATTTGGACTAGATGGCTTTATCTTATTAGAAGTAAATCTTGGTGCATGGTCTTGTCTCCATAATGGAGAAAAGCCTTTTTAGATGTTTTTGTCTTGCTAGCATGGACATTTGATCCCTTATGGGAAAGCAAAAACAAGACTAGGTTTCAGAGGGCATTTAAAATGTCCCCAGTCAAAGGAGATGAGGAAGATCCTCAGTAGCATTCTTTCCACAGAACACTGCAACCCCCCTCTTCCCAGAAGACAGCAGCTACTACTCATCAGTAGGTAAGTCCTGCCCATGGCAGGGGGGTTGGAACTAGATAATCTTTAAGGTCCCTTCAAACCCAAACCATTCTATGATTCTATAATATCTGCACTGAGAACATTTTTTAACAAGTCTCTACAGTTTCAGTAAACATACTCTTTCTCAGAGAGTCCTGGCCTGACTAAATTTTTCCTCTTCCAACAATGTGTGTCTGCACTGGAAAAATATATCACATATTTTCTTTTGGCCAGACCAACACTGACAATCATAGAGCGGCTCTTGATTTCCAAGGAAAAGATAACACTTTGTTCTGCCTATGCTGGGGAAAAATGTCAGTGCAAGGATGGAAACAGACCCTAATGTTCTAAGTGCAGGTCTTCCATGTCCATTTGTTAACATAATAACGATTTGTCTTCATCCCTACCCCAGTCAATTCATGAAGCTGGCTGTGCTGCTGAGAGAGCGTCGTGTGCCCAGCAGTCTTGCCCAGGCTCCATGATGCGTTCTGACACAAAGGGAGACATTGGYCTAGCACCAATGTCCAGCTGCTCTCTTCTGCTCCTGTGCAGGTTCACTACTACTTAGCCTGGGAAAAGCCTACGATACAAAAGAGGCACCTGACGTTGACTTTACAGCTTGCATTCATATTTGAGACTGTGCTTTAATGACTGTAGGCTGTGCTACACATACACATTTAGTTCTAATAGGCACTACTTTACTCACATTTCCCCTGTTTATTTTCCCTTTCCCTGAGGCATAGAAATCTTTCCCTGTCAGATTGCTACAGGGGAGGGGAATCAAAGATGAAACTGTTACTTATTTATATTTTTCTAGATGTAAGGGCATCAGCTTGCTGATAATCTCTGTATTAGAATGGATTTTATTTTTTTCTTTTTCTTTTTCTTTTGGAAAAAGTCAAACAGTTGGTTTAAGGGAAATGCCAGATTGTTTAGAGTTGTCTGAACAAGGAACATGGGAAATTCCATCTGGGAGAAATTAGAAGGAAGAGCTTAGACTATGCCAACGTTGCTCTGCTCTCCACAACATTTAGAGGTGGATTTATTTTAGTTTGTTTCTCTTTCTAGGCAATCACCAATACAACAGTTAAGGCAAACTGAGCTAAATTTAGATATTTTGGGTTTCCAGTGAGAACAGAACTCACATTAACTTTGTTTGAACAATGACTAAGTTCTCATTTGGTGTATTTCTTATATGATTCCCCTGAAGAATTAAGCATATTGTGAACTGGTTTTCGAAGATGATGAAAAAGAAGCCAGTAGGTGCCCAAATTCAGAGAGGTCTCTCTCCTGTCACTGTGTCTTACAGAAAGAAGTGTGGCTTGGACTAAGGAGTACCATAAGCTGCACCAATCCTGSAGCTACAGCTTGTGTAGCAATTCTATACCTGAGCCTATTCTGCCTGGCATCTGCCGTGAAGCTTCCTACCTGTGTCGTGTAAACATAAGACTTCAAGCTTTTCTTGATCTTTTTCCCAAGCCTTTCTCTCAATGTCTTTCCCCCTCTGGCTAGATTTCTCCTTGCTATTGCACAGAGCACCCATAGCTGTCCACAAGCCTGTACTATTGCACAGTACCTTGCCTCACCACCGTACCTCATACCTCTGACAAATGAAAGGTACTGTTTCCTTCTCTCCAGTTCTCTTCTCCAGGCCTACAACTAATATTTTTTAGCTGTTGTTGTACACAGGACATCATGCACAGACTCTGCCTAGGTGTGAAGTGCCATTCTGGATTTCACACTAGATTGGAACTGGCTTAAAGATAGGGATAAACCTCACCTCCAACAGCTGTGCTTCACTCCTGCACAAGGCTCTGCCTCTTGCAATTACAGGAGAAGAATTATCAGCATCCTTAGTCACCGTGGAGTGTAATCACTGAGTGCATACGAGATTTGTGCATGTTAATTTTATTAATTCCATGCGTATATCAAGTTACTCATCTCCTCCTGCCCGATTGAAAGGGATTATGTCAGAGGAGCCTGTGGAAGGGAAGGGAATAGTGAGGGAAATAACAAGGCATTAAATAACAACAAAAAACAAATCAGATAAGAGYATACTAGAAATTCTAAGGAAAACACTAGGGAAGGAAGGGGGGGAATATATCCTCCCTGGTACTCCAATTGGGTTTATTCTTCTCAGATATTTCACAATCAGCTTAAGCCAATTTGTTGCATCTGCAGCCAAAGAAATATTCTTCAACATGACCATCTGCACATTTCACCAGTCCTCAGTGATGCTTGCCTCACCAAGTGAAACAATACAAGGAGCTGATCCCACTGAAACCCTTATTTTGATAGGGGACTGGGTTAGTTTTCAATGGGGCCAGTTCCTGAGCAGCCAAGTGAGTGTTAGCACTGGTGCTTCTCAGGCAGTAGAAGTATACAGCTGGTGGTGACGGAAGGGAGGAGGCATGACAGCTCCTTTTAGCAGCTTAGACTCATCATGAAGATGCCATTCCAAAGTGCACTTTCACAGCTTCCCTAACCTGATATGAAGGCCAGCTGCTGAGAATAGTGCTCTCTCTCCCTCTGCTCACAGCTGTTCCCTCTTCACTGTTATAGTAGGGTAAAAGTGCACTGGCTTGTTATGGGGTCAGCTGTGCATCAGCATCTGYACAAGGATTGTGGGAGGTGAGCACAGTCAGGGCAGAGTTGCYTCCTTCAGAGCAGCTCACCATTTGATCAGCTTAGAGGTATGGTTAAACGCTGTTCTCTGCTGTAAGCCTATCATGAAAGGTGATGTTAAAGTTTTTAAGGGGGGAAAGCAAGTGGGTGACTTGTCAGCAGCTTCCAAGAAGAAGAAGATRATGATTTAGAGGCACAGAAACTGAAAGAAGCAGATTGACTTCTCCATTCCAGAGCCTGAGGTAATGAAGAGAACTCACAAGGCTTGTAAAGAAAGCTTAAGATTTATAGAAAAGAAAAACTTATGAAATAGTGTAACTGATCAGATATGAGCAATCATGGGAAAAGGACCAAGAGAGAATTTTCTTGTGGTGGAATTTGAGATCTTTTTCAATTAGGGTCACTTGTGTTTAAGCTTTCATTTGTGTTCAGCACAATAACTTAAAGGTGGCAGGGGGGAAGAYGGGAATCTTCTACCTCTGCTGCTTCAAGAAAATCCAAAATTTTTATGTAGTGCAGCTCTACTCTACAAAGGGTTTGTGTAAATGAACAGCAGGGCTCAGTTTCTTGGTAACTGCAGATCAGGGATACTGAGCTTACCTTTCCTTCTTATTTTCAGCCTCACAAATTCAATTTAGGCTCTGAGTATTTGGCTGGACTCTCTCCAACTTATCCCTCCTCACCAGGATAAAGGAACTGCAGGCCAAATTTTGCTCACAGAGCACCTGTGCCATCCGTATGCTTGAATAGGTGTAGCTATATAATAATGGCTTTTCTCAGAAATGTACAGTAGGTTCCAGGTCCCTCTSTCTGATATTGGATACACACAAGCAGCAGCCCTGTTACATAAGAAAAGGCCAGGTTATACAAACCATTTTCCATTTTCAAAGAGATTCAAACTGCCTTTCCAGTTCAGCTCAGGACGCTCACTCAGGTTGCAAGTGTTGATGGGCAGACCTGCTCTCTCCAGTCAAGCTCCTGGCAACTGTAGAGGCAGATACATTTCCCTTTGGATTGTGGAGAGGTCATGGAGAATAGCCTTTTTTTCAGAAAAAGGCTGAAATTTAATTCACAGAAAGTCAAGACCTTTATAAAAAAGTTTTATAGAATTTAGTAAGCTTGAAAGTTTATATAGAGAGTAGTCTTCAAACCAGTCAGAATTCACAGAGAATGAGTGTCTATCTACAGGTTTCTAGAGATCAGGCTATGGAATTATACAGCAGGGTATAATTCTCTATCCCATTCCACAGAGATTAGAAAACTCTACACATGATAGGTTTTCTTTTCCTATTGAACTCCACAGAATTTTCTATAAGGTCAATTTTTTTCACACTTTTTCCCATGTAGATAATTCCCTGTCACTGCCTTGCATGGAGATACTATACATCTTAGTAAATGTATCACATGTCCACAATAAAAGAAAAAGAAGCCCTGGACAAGTTGACCCGCTTGTCCCAATCCTGTAAACAACACAGAGGGATCATTTGAAGCTATTCTGAAAGTTACCATAAATATCCAGATTGGTCCCAGAGAGGCACRTGGGAACAAAATGGTTTGGAGAAAAAAGCAACAAGCCACCCAAATCTTCTCCCACAAAGGAACATAACCAACCATTTTTTGTTTCCCTGAAGGCTTTTTTAAAAAAGAAATAAGAAAAGGTTAACACTTACTCATTAGTCATCTGCTGAGGTGCTCTTGGCACTTGCCCAGTCTCCCTGTTCTGGCTAGTGTGATTTCCTGGGCCCTGCTCCATGGCTAGACCCAAACCAGTTCAGGTCAATGAGCTAGCACTGGCCCTGCAAGAACTGTAGGAGATCATCTTTATCAAGTCATCCTGCCCAGGGGAGGTTAGCATCTGAATGTGTAAACGTCTTTAAAGAGATGTTGAAAGATCATCATTCAGGAGAAGAGCTACCTCCTTAGAGAGATGTAAGCAAGCCCAAGCAAATGGTTAAAAAAAGTGGTCACAAAAACTTCTCTCTCTTACCTACACCAAATTACCAGTCTTACTTAAATATCCCAAAGGTCTTTCCTTTAGAGGTGCAATGGAGAGGGAAGACAGAACCACTTGAAGCAGACTTGGCTGGAAAGACTTAGGTGTTCATAGAGGAGACCCTTTTCATGCAGCTGCCTGTGTAAGTGGGAGAAAGCTGAGTTCTACCTAAAGTTCTACCTGATAGTCCCATTCATACTTTTCATAATTCCTGSACATCATCTGCTTTGCTTGCCAGGAGCTGTCTGAACTCTGACACGTGATGATATTACTTCAGTCCCATTTTATTCTCCTCAGACATTCTTCCCTGCAAATATGCTGGGTCTAAACATGAATCGGGAAAGAAGCATGTATCACTCTCCTGTCATCCAAAAAATACACCAAGCCTGAAGAGAAGGAAGGCAAAGAAGAGACAAATGTATCATGAATTAAAGAGAGTAGATAGGAGTCAGAGTAAGTGAGAAAGAGTTGCCCCTGGGACAGTATGGCAGTGCCCAGGCAGATTCCTTTCTCTAGCTCATCAGATCTAGCATCTCATCTAAGCCCATGCTTTGCTGATGCTTCCGTGCAAGAGGTATTGCAATTAAAACTCAGCACTTGGGTAATCTCTGCTGGTTCTGTTCAGTCCTCTAGCAAAATCGATAGCCTTGTACAATTTTTTCTTTTTCTTTTGCTCCCATTTATTTTCTGGTGAGAGCTTGAGAGGAGACAGTTTGTTCAATTTCCTTTCAAGACCCCTCCCTGCCAAAAGGAGGTCTGTAGAAACACGGCAAGGAATTGCAAGAGACTGAATTCCCCTTAGTCAATGAATCATATTTAAAAACAAAAAAAAATAGAACCCGTACAAATAGGGAAACTCCTGAAATCAGTTTTCTCCACTCCTAAAAAAGAGATGGGAGGGAAAAAGAAACAGACCAACAAGTACTGAGCATTATTTACATTGCTTGGGGATAGGAAAACAAAAGAAGAAAATATAGTCAGGAAGAAGAAATAAATAGGAGGAGAAAACTTCCTCTCACCCCTTTTCCTCCAGCTACATTTGGCACTGCAGAAGAAGTGGCAGAAATGGGAAAGGTGTGGTATTTCTGTTAAGTGATGACTGGAGTACAGGCCTTTCCCACTATTAAGTGCTTTGTTAGGAACACTTACCCAGCAATATAAAAAGGGGGGAAAAAAAAGCAAAAACTGAAAACTCCAATGTAAACTGGATATCTGTGATCTCATAGCTGTACAAACTGTTCCTGGATCTGCTGCCTGCTCTCTGGGTCTCCCCGTACTGCTGGTAAGGGAAAAGACAGAAGAATACAGCAGCAGCACCAARATGGACATGTTCTCAAGCCCCCTGCAAGAGTCAGCTTTTTATGACTGTCTCTGTAGCTGAAAATATCCTTTCCACTGGCATCCAGTGCTCAATGCCAAAAGGACACACACTCTTGCCAGCTCCTGGGAAGGTAGAAATGTCAAAGAGAGAAACAAATAAATGAAAGATTAGAAAGAGACCAAAGCATGAATATCTGAGAGCAGGGTTAGATTTGTATCTGCATCCATTCTTCCATGCCACAGTAGAGCCATGCCCACAGAGCCACACCATCTGTACTGCAGCACAGCCCGTGCCCTCAGACTGCAGTTTGTATCCATCAAGCCTACAATTTCATATCAAGGTGCTATTGAGGATCTGGTTACACAGCGAATCTTTCATCTCAGTACAGTCTGTATCAAATACAGCCTTATCCTCTGTATAAGCCACAATCACAATACTAGTGCAATCCATATTTGTAAAGCCATATCTTCATCTTAAACCAGTTTATATTTATATATTCTATCAAAGGGGACCATGTCCAACAGAGCAACATTCATTCCACCAAGATGGATTCTAGCCACATAGCCGCTCCCTATACCAAGCCCGTCTCATCAGCCACATCCCCAGTACCAGAAGAGTTTGTATCCACAGCCAAGACTTTGTAATAAAAAGATTTAGAAATGATTTACCAATCCAGATCTCTCCTAGCACCTCACATGTGTTGCCCAGAGCAACRAAAATCAAAAATATGTGTCCATGGTGAAGGGAAGAAGAGGTTTTCATGTGGCAATCACTTTGAGATTTTCCTCTTGTTTAAAAAAATAATTAAATGTCAGGAATGGAAGGTATGTGTGCTCGGAAGTATGGGGAGCTGGAGAGAAGAATCCCTGTCATTTCATTCCTTGCCACCCCCCTCTTTGTTCAGCAGCGATGAGAACTTCACAGAAAGCATCAGTTGTTTGTTTCTCCCTCTTCCTCATCAAAGGACTGCACCCCAGAGGAGGTGACATCTGAGACTTTGCGGCTTAGTGCAGCATGTTCCATCTCCTCTCGAGGAGACAGTGATTCCAGGTCCCGGCACACTGCATCATCCTCCTCTGGAGAGGGCTTCTTGTTTAGGAGAGGAGCCTTCTCTAGCCGTGGGTTCCCTTCATCCTCAATGTGGTCCTCCATGTATGTGCTGGACTCAGCCCCAACCCCACCCTGAGCAGTCTGCAGGGGCCACCCATGCACCAGCCCCGTGCTCTGGATGAAGTTCTGCTCCTGCCGCTGTTGCTGCAGCTGTTGCTGCTGGAGAAGGCTGCTCTGAATCAAAATGCTTTCCTGAAGGTTTGTCTGGGACTCATCAAAATTCTGGCCTAAGTAGGAGCCAGTTGCTGGGGAAGCGATGAGGGACTGGTCACTGGTCTCCCAGGCATCGGATGAACCTAAGCAATACATGCCCTGCGAGACGTAGGAATGAGGCCAGCTGTCATACTGCGTCTGGGCCATGTGCTCTGCAAGTAAAGGAGGGAAACAACACACAGTTAGCCACCCTCTCTAGGCCAAGCTGGCTCATTCAGATAGCTTGTGTGCCTGTGCATGGCACTGTACTGTACAGGGAAGATAAATTATTTAGGGGGGAGGAGGGTGAAGAGAAAAGGCAGTTCTAGGCGGTAGGCATATTAACTTGATTATACCCACAATTGACTGCAAGAGCTGATAGCTTTCCACAGTTGTGCCCAAAACAGGCAAAGGAAATGGGCTTTGGAGCCTCCCTGTTAAGATTAGATTCCTTGGACAGCTCCACAAATAGGTGATGCCTCTGCTAGATCCCAACCCCAAAAATTGAGGCTACAGAATAAAACAGGGTAGAGGGAAAGAGAGCAACATGACAACAAGAGCAGGAAAGGGGTGTTTCAAGATTAGCAAGAGGCACTGGAGCTCACCTTGGCTCTCCATTAGCTCCTGATAGTTCTCAGAGTAGTTGCCTGCTGGATTCTCTTGATTTGAGTTTACACTCACATCCTCACCATCCATGGAGGACCAGGCCATGAGAGTTGCCTCAGAAATAGCAAATTGCTCCATCACTCCTGTGCCAAAGGAGAGAGGGAGGGGAAGCAGGGATGTGTGAAAGTCGCCACTTCTCACCACCCTCTTTAACCTCATCTTTTGGTCACACTGTCCTACTCTTCTATCTCAGCAACACCCATCACCCACAGTTGSCCCTCACCCTCTCCACTTTGCATTCCATTGGCAATACTCCAACCACAGTCTCTCATCTCCTTTGGCCATCKGAACCACCCACAGGCTCTCCTGAGTGTGTTTTTCAGGTTCAAACACTTTGGTCTCCCAGGGATTCTGCTCTAGGACATCCCAACCAATCCAATCCACATGCCAAAAAGTTAATGCTACCTGCAAGGAACCGGGCCTCCTTTTCACCATCACTCAGGTCTGAGTAGGCATCAGCGTCTTTGCGTGCTGTCTCATGCGTGTGCTGCTGCTGCTGGCTGTTACCTTTGCCCCAGCCTTGCCATTCAATCATGTGAGCCACACGGCCTTGGCCCATAGCCGTTGGCTTTGTGACATGGTCCTTCATGCTGCGAGATATCCCTAAGGGGCCAGACATTAGAAAACAAGGAGGGGCTATTACACAGCTCCAGGGTTGTCTGCCATGCTGTTTACCTCTCTTGGAAGTGGAGCTTCTCCCCTCCTTTCCTGACAGGGTTCAGGCCTTGGGTTGGGTGTCTCCCACCTTTCGCTGTATCACTCTCCAGGAGAGTTTCTCCATCTTTCCTTGGACTGGGTCTCAGAAGGGGGAAAAAGGGAAACCCCAAATATGAAAGACCATTTCCTTCCTTGCCTAGAACCCATTTAGGACAGAGTTAGGCATGAAGGATGAAGCCTGGAACTGAACAAACTAAGAAATAGAAAATGGGGTTAAACCCAAGACTGTTTGAGGGAAAGCAATTGAAGATGTCTGAACTGGGGTGCATGGTGAGAAGCCAACAGGARTAAGACAAATCTGTTCTTTGAAAGGACAACAGCTAAGAGATTTCTGTATCTAGAACCATGGTGGTGGAGACTCTTCTARGGCCTCAAAAAGGCAAGAGTCAGAAAGGAGCAGTTGGGAGAGCAACAGGGAGATATGGGAAGAGGCACAAAGGCCTGWGGGGAGAAGCTGCCAAGGATAAACCCAAATTTTGAGGACCTCACCAGAGAAAGATGATTTAGCCAAAGCCCCAATCCCATAAGCATTGGAGTTGCGTTTCAGCTTGGGGAGGATGGAGGTCGTATCTTCCATGGAGAGCTGAAAGAGAGAGAATATGAAGAAATGATATACAGATGGAGAAAAGGAAGTGAATTGACGTAAGAAATCAGTACAAGGATTCCAGAAGGTAGGGGGAAGATGATGAGCAGAAGTAAGCAACAAGAAAAAGAATGAAAGAAGGGAAGGAAAAATTAGAGTCTATTTAACCAGGACTGGATATTGCATAGCATTAGGACTGAGTGAGGCAAGTCAGTGGGAGAGGCAGAAGCAGGCTGTGAGAAGCCTCCCTTTGGCTGCTGCCAGTCCTCCATAGACATGCTGCACTGTTCCCAACTCTTGTTAGAGACGCAAGACATGGCTCATGGACAATTCAGAGAGCTTACAATGGGGACCTGAGAATGTGATAGGTAAGACACAGTAATGCATCATATATGCATCATACTACAGATATTAATTTGTATATGTTACTTTTAGTTTTCATTTCTTCTCATATGGTCTTAATAAAATGAACATGACTCTATCAGTGATGTGTCCTGTTTCAAGCACCTACAACTACCTGTAAAGAAATGAGGTCTACAGTTCTGCTTAATTCCCTTTATTCTGTTCTCTGTGTTCATCTTCAGTCAATAACAAGGATAGGAAACTATTGGGACAGGCAACAGTCACAATCATCATAAAACACAAACCCTCAAGATTAATTCATCAGGCTTCTTCAGAGATGCCAGGCATTTCATATGAGGCTTAGTTTTCAACAAGGGCTAAACAAGCATTGCTTCTGCTCTTCATTTCAACCTCTCTGAAAATCAAGTCCAGCATGTTTCAAACACAAAGATACTCAAAAGTAATGACCATGACACTGGAAGTTTTAAATCCTGACATGAAGCAAGCATTTGGTCATAGGCACAAACCTCACAAAAGGTGAGAGGAGCAATAACTAGGCAGTCAAACAGTTGGAGGCAAAGGAAGGCATTGTAAAGATGTTGAACTGCATATAATCACAGTCAATTGTCAAAGTATGAGAGGTGAGTTTCTCTGGAAACTGAGTGTAAATGCAGCAGCTAAGGCATCCTGTAACTTTGGAGMCAGGAATGTCTGTGTGTAACATGTGAGGTGAAGAAATCAGAAAGCAGGGGAAGAACAGTAAAAAGTGAAAGGTGTAGCTGAGAACACAGCCCTTGTTCCGTGATGCATTTCCTTTGGTGATGAAGCTGGTTGAAGAATGTCCATCTRTGCCCCACTGGTCATTCCTGCCTGGGTACTGCTGCTCAGTATCCACCCATTTGTTTCAAGACAGTCTGGGGGCTGTACTGTGAGCCACCTCATAGAAATGGTGCAGAAAAGAAAGTAATCTGCAGAAGGTCTCTACCACTACGAGGTTGGAGAGCTATGACATGAAGGCAGGAATGAATGGGAAAGGCAGGAAATTCATGAGCCAGCTTTGATACCAAGGATCTACGGAATTACACTAAGAATGAGAGAGAGCTGCATTACGAAAGAGCTCTGTGGATTCAGAATGGGTTGGAAAATGGGAAACTGCAAGTAAGGAAACTCTCTTCTACTATCTTTAAGGAAACATGACTTTGTGTACCTTGCTTTCAGCTAGACAGAAGTGCAGTGAGGAAGAACCTGAGAAATTTCTTCTAGACAGTTGCTGTACACACCATAATTTTCCTGCACAATTTGTTTCTCTAACTGAGCCTAGGCAAAAGATCCCAAGCCATAATAAGTGAGCTTGAGATGAAAGAGATGTCAGTAGGGAGTTAGTTAAAAACATAAGTCCCCTTGATACTCAGTGGTGCAAGTGCTTTGAAACCACAGAGAACCAGAAAATGACAGCCATTTAGAAGTTTTGAAAGTATCTGAAATTTGAAAATGCTTATACTACCAAAAATGCAGCTTCTTATCCTGCCTTTCCAAGTGTACAAAACTATCAAAGCTAATTTACGTGAACACATTTTTTAAGCCTTCAAGGCAGAAAAAATAGTTTGGTAGAACTAACATGCATTATTCCCTTTCCAGGACGCTGTTTTTGCATTAGTGAAAAAGAAAAAATATAAAATCATATGGTGCTGACCATCTCCCCCAGGAGACACTAAGAATTCTTTTACTTCTGTATGCAACTGAAAATGAGGGATATATTTCTCCCAAACTCCTGGAGAAGATCAAATGATGCTCCAATCAAAGACTACTGATTTTTTAAACRTGCTGGACAGACATCTTTTTTATATAGCAGTTCCCAGAAGTCTCAAAAAGAGAACATATGAAATGACACACATTTGTCCCAAAGAGGACAAAGGCAATTTAATAGTCACCTGCAGATCTAAATACCTGCCAGACAGTAAAAGACCCAGAGGCAAACAAAAATTCATCACCATCCTCTSAATCTTAGATAACTCCCAGAATTTCAGTGGCACTAAAGACTTCCAGTCATGTTTCCATTCTGGTCTCCACTGTATCCAATGGCAGACAAATCCTGGTCTTCCTATGACTAGAAATTTGAACAGTGGTGTGGCGCATACTCACATTGATACCATCCCAGGAGAAATCTGTCCGTGTTTGCTAAAGAAAGCAAAGAAGGACATCACGTTAGTGTAACAAACAAGTTGCAAACAGCCATACACCTCTCTAGTAGTTTGCCATAATCAACAGCCACTACTTTATCTGATGTATTAAAAAAACTTGGGTCTTTCAAGCTGTTTTCATTCCCTGCTGTTGACTGTGGTGTCCGTAGGTATCACGGTGTTTGAAGGTACAATAGCGAATAGGATGATATAGAGAGTAAGAGAGAGAAAAAAAACACCTTAAGGCTCCCATTCTAACAGCTCTTTGCTAAATSTTGCAATGCTGGCACCCCTGCGTGGGAGTTGCATCGCTTTGAAGCTAACACAAGGAGGAGCTACACTACCTATGTATTTTGAGTATAATACAGCAAGTTACAGAATTGTTTTCTGCTGAAAGTATTTTCTCTTGTAGTCTTTCAGTTTGTCCATTCTGACCCACTTTCCCCTTGCAAACCAGATCCATTTCCCATATGAGCCATTACAGTACCAATTCACAGTGCATTTCCTTCAGCTGAGAGGACTCACATCTCAACATCTTGGTTTTGGGATGTGGATACTCAGGAAAATTTAGATGAATCAATTACACGTATGGTATCCCTTCACATAAATCAAAATATTCACTGAGATATAGTTTATGCTCATTGACTTTTACATCTGCATTTGATTTAACTGACTTTTCTATACAAGGTTGGGCCCCACAATTTCTGCCAGGATTCCGTGAAACTCCAAGTTTCTTGGAGCTACATTCCAAGCCAGCAAGGTATAATAAGGAAATAAAAATACCTATACATTAGCACTTTGTAAGGTTTTGCAAATTGTATGTTATTTGCTAATGTTATTTGTGAAAATATTTGTGATTCCTCAAATATTATGTGTTTAAACTAACTTTGATCTTTTTATTAATCGTGACTGCATACCCTCAACCTTACAGAGCTGAAAATTCAGGTATCTAAGATTGCAGAAGCTGCAATAATTGAGAATAGCAAATGAACCAGCCCTTGAAATACTGCACGGTAAATCAATTGGCAGTGAGTTACTAGTGAATGCATCCCTAAAAATCAAAATGGAGACAAATGTGTTTCTTCAAAAGATTTTATGGCTGTGCTGCAGAAGCTGGGACAGACATAGTGTTGGACATTTCAATGAATCCATTATGCAAGGAATGCAGACCTACAGGCTTGTCAAAACTGCCACAGTTTTCTTCATGTTCTGTTCCACTCCAGTCATGAGTGGTCATTTTCATTTGCAAATTCTTACTCACTATGGCTATTCTGAAGGGAGTGATTCAACTCCATTCAATGCAAGCCAAACTGCACAGATATGAAAGTCTGATCCTCAGGTGCACACTGACATTCTGGTCCTCTCCCAGATGATGCCTCAGTGAAGCACAACACCCATTTCTGAACTCAGAAAGAATTGAAACTTTCTGATCCCCCTGGGTAAGTGGGTCTGGGACAGGCACTCACCTCAGTGGAAGGTCGATGGAAGCTGCTGCCATGCAGTGAACTGGTGCTGTCCATATTGATTTGGTCCACATCTTTCAGTCCCTTCCAGTCTACTGCAATCACCTCATTTCCTGTGGGAACACATCTAGTCAGGCTTCTGAATGCCACTACAATTTGTTCTAGCAGTCTTAAGCCAAGTCAGCTCAGCATACAGGAAAATCACTGAGTTTAAGGCCACAATAGCCTTAAATCAGACTTTCCTGTTTTAATCAGACCACCATCATCAACTATTATATTTCACACAGTTATCTCCATGTGAAGACCAGTGATTTGTGTTTTTCTCAAGCATAATGTAYACTTGGCTACAGCACAGCTCCCCAGAAAAAAAGCATCTAGTCATGATGTGYAACTGAGAAAGAACCAATTCTTTTGATATCCTGTTCCAATATTAAACCATCATCACTTAAAAAGGCACTTCTTTATAATTTGAATTGGTCTGACATCAACTTAGAGCTGCTCTGGTGCCCTTGCTTTGCCATTCTCAGCAAGATTAAAGACCTTTTTATTACCTGCCATTACATTTCAGGAAAGTTATTCAAACACTTGCTTTTCTTCTTGACAAACTAAACAGACTGAGATCTTTAGGCTTCTTACTATAGAGCATTTTTCCAGCCCCCTTAATAAATCTGTGTCTCTTTTTAAAAGACAACTCAAATTTTTTAGTTCTTCAAAATGTGGACATAAAAGCATACACAGTAATGCAGGACTGCTCTCACCCATTCTGCTAATAAAGTTAAAACTTACTTGCTGCTCCTYTTCACATTAACCCATTGTGCCATAACCTCACAGTAGATTCTCACTTTCAGCTGTTTGTTCACTCAGATCCCTATGCACTTTGCACAGCTTTCTGGGATTGTCACCCATTCGAAAGCAGAGTCTGTGCCATTTGATTTCAGATGCGTTTTAATACAACTTAAAGGATCAAGTAAAATTAAATATTAATAACATAAAATAGAAATTATAAAATTTAATTAATCAAGATTAAAAACAAGATTCTTAAATAAGATTAAATTGTAATAAAAGCGAAACYAAATGCAAAGTAGCACACTTTAAATAGTCAGCCAAGTAACCAGGACTGCTCTGTGTGACTGCTCTGTCCAGATAGCTATTTACTGTGCCTTCAGCCTTTGTGCCATCCTCAAACTCTGTTAAAAGTTATTTGCTTCCATGTCATGGGGGGAAAGGTTGCACTGTGTTTAAAACTGAGCCTTTTGGAACCTGGCGAGAAATATAGCTCCCAAAATGATCACCTATTTCTGGGATCAATTCATCAATCTCTAGTCTATTTGAAATACATGCCATTGAATGTGAATGGTTCTATTTTCATTAGCTTTTAGCTTTTTATTTACTCYTTATAGCAAATTTCTTCTTCACAGACATCTGCAAATCCCCTTGCTCATTCTAGCAGCTCTGGCACATTTACACTAGTTCATCACTGCAGTTCCCGGGTAGAAATGCGATGGTGTGCTCTGCCCTACACCGGTCTGCAGGAGGCATGTAGGCACTTACGGATGGGAAGYCTGAGGTACTCATCAGCTAGAATTCAAAATGCAAAAAAATAATTCGGTCCCTTAAAAAGGCTAAACAYGGTAAAATGAAAACCAGCAGAAAGCAAATGCTATTTGAGTTGGTGTCTACCACACCTTCACATCTCATCATTTTCTGCTGTGCAAGAAGATYTCTCTTTCTGAAAGAACCAAGGCATATTTACCCCTTCACACCTGAAGTATGTTTCTCTTCATCAGGATAATTAGAACCAAGTGCTTTAATAGCATCCCCCATATGCTTCTGACTAGGCTGAGTAAAGTTGCAGTGAACTTAAAAGAAAAAGGAGGTTCCTGTACTGTATGCTRCAAAGGTGAGCATGTAAGTCAGAGCCAGACTTCAGGAGGAGGCAGGACATGGCTATGATAAGCATGACAAAGACCACCTTTCAAGGTTGTGATCCTCTTGACTGATTTTCTTGACAAGCATATGCATGCATTTGGCCTTACTGAGCTCAATTATTTATTTCTGATTGTGATTGTTATTAACCACAATCAATTCTACAAGTGTAGAGCTGAATTTGTGCTAAATTCTGATCAGATCATTTGGCTCCCATCTGCAGGCATCCCCCTTCGCAGGGCATAATGTTGGGCTGTGTCATAAAAGCTCATTTGCACACCCACAAAGGAGCACAGGGAGGTGACAGCAGGAGGAGGAGCCCAAAGAGCACCCTGCTGGGCTGCTCCCAGGCCCGTCCCAGGAGCCATCAGCCCACCAAAGGCCCATCTCCACAGGTCCAGAGGTGCACAGAGGGACAATGGTAGGTGGGAACCCAAATTATGGACTCACAGGAAGKGACACCCTGTCTGGGCCCCTCCCAGGGCTGTCCCAGGAGAGCCTCAGCCCCAGGGTCCAGGGGAAAGCCCATCAAGATGAGTCAGGGGGAGAGGCTTTCAGAAGAAGCTTTGTAACTGAGGGGGGCAGTTACTGCCCAGGGGTATGGAACCCATTATGGGATGCAGGAGAAGAGCATTTGGGGATTGCACTAGATTTATGTGATGTTTAGGGGAAGAACCAACAGTGGGGAAAGGGGGGGGGGGGGATCTAGGTGGTTTGGGGATGAACAAATGTGAGAAAATAGATAAAGGGATAAAAGGGGCTGGTAGCATGTAGACAGGTTGCTGATCAGTAYGGTTGTCTAGCCATTCCCTGCACTTATTCTGTGCAGTCTGTCCTGTCKTCTTGTTAAACTCCATTTCTRACTACTTTCTGGCATGAAGGATGCTCTATTCTGGGTGCATATTTTTGTGATGGAGGTCTAAGTGCCCGGAACTRTGGAGACTGGAGTGAGTGAAATCAACTGGAGTGAGTGAGGGCGTGTGAATGAATGCATGACCACTAGCCAAAATGAAGGTGAAGAGATCTGGGTGCCAGATGTGTGCCCCTGARGGTGAGACCACAGGGTGAGTTGGCTACCAGAGGGATCAGGAGAGTCCCAGCCAYCTGTCACAGAGCTCTGWGTGTGTGTGTATCTGTGAGTGAGGGGTCTGTACCAGCAACTGCAGTGGGACAGTGGCCTTGGGGGCTGCTATGTCCAGGTGCCAGCAACTGGGGAGACTGGGATCCAGGAGCAGCTACTGGGCAGACTGAGTAGCCCTGCTACAGGAGGGATCCACGCTGCACAGAGTGGATCTCCATCGTGCTCAACCAAAGACGGGAGCAGGATGAGGCTGTTGRTGCTGTTTGTGTTGAGTGCTGAGTGTGTTTGTCTGTGCTGATCTGTGGCTGGTATATATGTGCATATATGTATGTATATGTGTGGCGTGTGTGTGTTTATGTGTATGCATACTGGGAATACAAGCTCAGCCTGGCTACTGGCTGCACCYGGGGGCAGGGAGCTGCAGCAGCCTCGCCTCTGTTGGGCTGCCAGATTCACCCCTGCTAGCACGTACGGGCACTTGAAGGTGTGCAACAGAGCTTCCCAGCAGGTCTGGAGACATCTCCACTCCCAGGCCTCAGCGGGCTCCCAGGGCCAGGCTGCCAAGGCTTTCTCTAAATCCTGTCATGGCAGGCCTGGATGGSACGGGCCCCTCATTCCCTCTATCTGAGGAGTATGGCTGCAACTAGCCCACYCTGAGAAAACACTTCTTTTATCACTGCATAAAGCCTATGCATGTCATTGCTACCTTCTACCAAACCTTTGATTACCTTTTGGCCTCCCCATTTGATAGGAGTTTCTTTTCCCTCTGTTTTGCTTCGTAAAGCTGTGGCAGACTGCACTACCTGTACTACTACTGGACTGGACATCTTGAGTTCAGCAAAGCGAGAGAGGGAGGTTTGGGGTGTGCTTGGATTCAAGCAACAGGGGCAAGGCCTCAGCGGGCTCACTCATGGGTTGCCCATTCCTAGCATGGCGGGACACCTCTTAGATTTGGGGTCCAAGCAAACCTTCTAGGGCTAGAAATATCTCTGGCAAAGGGAAGTGCCTGACAGAGCTGTGAAAAGCCCAATTGTCAGTCCTGGGTCCATCAGATATAAGTTGTGGCTTAGAATCAAATACATTTGTATTTGGTCTCCCTTGAACAGGGAAGGGGTAAAGGGGAGAAGAAAGGGGCACTGCCAGGAAGTGCAAATCTAGAGAGGGCAGGTATGGGAAGGAGTGGAAGGGTTGACTGTGATCAGGGTGAGCTGAGGAATCAGCAGAGGTCAGTGGGAGGATGTAACTTGGAAGTCAAGAGCAGAGCGGGAGCCTGCCCCTGCGTGCTGGGATCCACTTGCCTCTTCCTCTAGAGGCAGTCCCTGCTCCTTCCCTCCATCTGCAACCCTTCACACGAGAAGGGGAGGGCTGGGGCATTCCTGCMGCAGAGCTGATCAAGACAGTGATGCTGGAAAGGCAGGAGAGGTGCCACCACTCCAGAGCAGAAGGCAGCTGTACAGAAGCCTTCAGTGCAGGTAGCAGTGTCATGTGTGTTTTATCTCTGTATACCCTAGGTCTTTTTCATGTACTCTCAGCTGTTTCTGAGCATAGTGCCATGGCCCTTCTGTAAGTCTAGATAAACATCCCGGCACACAGTGCAGAACAGGCTGCGAATGCACTGCAAAGACCCCTCCGAGCCAAAGAGAGAGAGAGACCAACCTCAGGGACCTGGTGCTCAGCACATGTGACTTGAGAGCCCCCAAGTTTGACAAACGACACTCAACCTCTGCTCTCAGTTCTGCTAGCCCACTGACGGTTTCCATGAATTGTTCCATGACCATGGAAAATATTAATATTATTCTGGCAGATGGTGGCATCAAATAGTTGAAGAACATTAACATCAAATAATTACTTGTCTCAAAGTCCACACCTGTTCCGTAACAGTAGAACTAAAGGCCTTTAAAATTTATTTATTACTGGTTTTCTCCAGTTGAAATATCTCATCTACCTAGACAAGGGAAGAGAATGAGTAATATGTGATCTTGCATACGCTATAGTCATAAAGACTATATTATTGAAAATTCTTGGTCTAAACAGTTTCACAGGTACTATGAAAGAAAGAAATARGTTGGGAGAAAATAACTCTTTAATATCTGTTAAATGCTTTTAAATGCAATAATATCTGCTGAAGAGTTACAACATCGCACACTGGCTGAAAAGGAAATCTCTGGGTTCTAATTGGCATTGGGCCTAGGGCAATGTTACGTGCTCTTATTGAAAGTTAGATAAATGTTAGTGGGTTTTTTTCTCTTCTGCTACAAATAGCAAGAGCAACATTAATCCACAGACATGAAAGATCAAGCTCTGCTCTGACAGATGGAAGGAAAGAAACATGGAAAATCAGAAAGAAGTATGGACAGTGAAGTGGGAAAAGAGGAACTGAAAGCAGTAGATTACATTTTAGTATCGTTTTTATCCAACCTCTTGTCAACCTCTTTCTCCCTTCAGTTAGTATGGTTTTTTTTCTTTTGTAACGGTATGTTTCTTCTCCAGTATAATTTCTTTTCTCTTATCCATCTTCCATTCCAGCTTCTGCTAATCATCATTTCTATTCCATTTGTAATTCTGTCATCAATCACCACTTACAGACCAGTATTTGCTCCTCTCCATATACAGCTGATAAGCATTTTAAAATATGAGTGGGTGATAAAGCTAATTTTAAAGTGGGATTTTTACAAACACATGCTACTGAATTTCTCATTGAAATGTTCTGAAATGAGATGACRAAAGTTAAAAGATAACTGGGTTTCTGATTTCCTTGTCATTGTTTCTGTATGGTGTGTACAGAAAGGATATAGAAGGCTTGCATTTTCATTAAACTTTTTAAAGTTTTCTTGATTTTTTAAAAACAATTTTAGTATTTGTTTTGGGGTTTTTTTAACATCATAAATTCTATCCTTGCTCTGGAAGACTCAGTAGATGACTGAAGAAAAGTAGGAAGCTAATTACATGAAGCAGTGAGATAAAACCAAAGYAGATGAAATACATAAATACATTAAGCCACACTGTCTGCAGATCATGGTTGCTTTGTATTCTTAACACAAAATTGATAAAAAACCTCTGGCAAACACTCAATAGAAAAAGATGTCTCCATCACAACTGAAGTAATGTTCCAACTCTAAGCCTTTGGGGGAAAAATACCATCCCTCTTTCTGTTACAGTAATGTTAAGGTAAAAATCAAGATTTATTTTTAAGTCGAGCCTTCATAAATAATAAAGATTAAAAATATTTAAAGAGGAAAAAAGATAGGGGAAAGAGAATACCCTTTTCCCCACTGTTGTTATTTTCTTTTTTGAGCATCGTAACTTTGGACTCTCAGAAATTAGAAAATGTGTGTGTACRAAATAATGACCATTTTGATGAATGCACTGGAAAAATCCAAGAAGCCATCTGAATGACTGTATCCCACCTTGCTGATCTAATATTACTACTTTTTTCCTATTCAGTTGCTCATTTTGCCACATACTTTAATTTATCATGGAGACACAGAGTTTCTTAGTTGGACATATTTTCAGTTTCTTTGCATTTCTGTGATCATAGGAAATTCGCCTTGTTTTGAATTACTTATGACTTAATCTAAATAAGTCCATTCTCCTTGGGTTTACTCTTAACATTTTCTTCATTCCTATTACCACTGTATATTTGTTGATACAATATTTGGTACCTGTGCCTGTATTTTGTTCATTTAACAAGGTACGTGCTTGAATCAGGCATCTGCATCTATGCAGAAGCCTTTAATAATCTATTTCATTGTAACTTCCGTGCTGGATGCTAACCATCTTCTCTGTCTTTCTATTTTGTTCCACGCCAAATAGACTAATACACTTTGAGAGTCTTAAATTCTGCTTCTTCCTTCCTGACATAATGCTGGTGAAGATGTACGCTATATACCAAACATGTATTTGTGTCAATTGCTTTCTGATGTGTCATGCCAATTAACATAAGAAGAAACATATTAATTAAACAGTGAATTTCCAGCACCACTATTATCCACTGTTAGCAAATTTTCTTCTGTTTCTCAAGTTTTACTTTCCAGCAGAGAGTAGAAACATTATCATTCGAGATTGGTAGCCAGTGTTAATGTTGGTAAAGACCAATATTTAGAGTAAATGGTTCAATTATTCTTTTCTATTCCCTTCTTTTCCCTGAACAACTAAGAAAACAACAAATGTAATGGCAGTAATTATGATCAATCTTTAAATTGTTCTTTCCCTGATATCAGCTTTCATGATACTCGTGGGAGCGTAGTATCTTTGTCAAACACAACATCATCATGTCCTGTCAAATGTGGTTGAAATAAAAGCAGTTGAAGCTACTGGGAAGGACTGACTGATGGACGGATAGCATAATCATAGAAACCTTTTCCTTCCCTGCATGCTTTACAGAGAGCCATTCAAAGCTAGCCAAAAGGTCAACATCAAGGAAAGGAATAATCCTCTGTCAGATGAACTGTCCCTGAGGTGAACCTCAGATGGAAGCGTTCAAATTCTCCAAGGTAAAGCTGAGAAATCAATCAACCTGAGTTACTCACATAACTGTGTAAGTATTCCAGCTTGTACYGCATGAGGAAACATAGAAATTAGTTAGCTGTGGTTGGCACCTACCAACAGAATCACTTGTGGAAGATGAGCAGAAAAAAGTCTGTTTTCATGGATGAGATAGGGCTTAACAGTTTGGTGCTCATCAAGGCAGAGAAATATCTTGGTCTCCACAAAACAGATGTCTGTTAAATTTTTGATCAAAAATGAAAATACCTACAGCTCTGAGATGCCTGTAAGATTAGGAATCAGATGGGCAGTTCTCAGGATCTTTGCTTTGGATTTGGGTAACCTAAATTMTTTTCTAGACCATTCTGCCTCTTTCTGCAGGTAGGTCCCTTCTTAGAGCTGTTTAGGAAATAGAGTTAATGAACAAAGCTCCAGCACCAACATTTTTTTTTTGACTGGAAACACTTTCAAACCACTACTAAAGGCTACTGCATACCATGTCCTTGCAACTAAAAAGAGATGAACAGAGAGCCTAATGTTAGACACAGGCAGTTCTGTTCTGAGMAGCAGTCATGTCATTTAAGCTAAGGCGGTACTGCAAAACGAAACACATCCAATTAATACAATTTTTTAAAAAAATCTCAAAGCCCTATCTCATTTGCAGAACAAGTATCAGCCAGCATGAACAGCGGCGATGGGTTTATCCTCATTCTTCRCTGCTTCTCTGAAGTGCAGAGAATGTGTCCCCAGGGGCCTCATTCAGCACAGTAAGTATGAAAACGTCAATATAAACCAAGGTAGCAGCCTTTTTTTGTTGGCCTATAGCCAACATTACAGAAGTAATATGCAGCAGGCAATTTCCTATGTTGCTCTCCATATGTGTTTAAATTTTAATCTCTGTGGCCAGCATGTCACATGGGCATTGTCCTAGAGCATAAGAATACCATCAGTTGTGACATCTATGTCCCGTAGTATCATCTCTACCAGTGGGGAAGAAGAACCATCCCAAATACTCCCCAGGAGCCAACCGGCAGATCCCAATGCACCYTTCTCCTGAACTTCCTTCCCTGCACCCTGGAGCAGGAAGAGAAAGGTGTCACTACCACTGTTGCCTCTGGAACTACTTGCCACCACAACTGCTGCTGACACCTCCATCCCCACTTGCAGCTGGAACGTAACCGTGCACAAAGCAGGAGCCCAAGGGCTCTGAGGGTCCTGCCTGTCCACCTGGTGAAATAGGGGCCACACTTCCATCACCTCCTTCTGTTCTCAGGTTCTGCAACACACCAAAGCACTTGGGGAGGGAACAGCATGGAGCCTTACTCCTCCTCTTTACCCTTTTCCTCCTCCCTGATGTTACTACACATATGAAAAACACATACAGATGGTTCCCCACCCTTCCTTTCCCCCAGGCTCTCCCATTCACACCTCCATGCATTTCTCATCTTCTGTCTCCCTGCCCCTCCCTGTCCCCAGGCCAGCCCTGCTCCATGCCCTGCCCCATGCAGCCTTGGCCTCTTCCCTTCTTCTGGCCCCCCTGCATCCTCCTGGACGCTCTCCGAAGCATTATCATAGACAAACACCCAGAAAACATCCCAGATGCCCAKCCCCATTGCCCTGCCTGTGTGGAGATGCTGGGACGGATGGAGGAACCCCTCATCCCAGGGACGCTCTCAGTCCCTCTCTGTGGGGTGGGCAGCACCACTGCCAAGGTGATGTCAACAGGCCAAGGTGGGACCACTGCTGCACCTCCGGGCCCACTACCACTTCCCAGCCAGCAGGACGAGTCGGAGGAAGAAGCAGAACAAGAGGCTGCTCAAAACACCAGCACACAGGGGCAGCGGCAGTCTGTCAGTTCCAGGCTCCATTCTCCTTACCTGTCCTCCCCCTCACTGTGGGGGTATCACTCTGGCAGCCCCAGAGTATACAGCCAGGTGGCTACAATCCTTCTCCACCACAGCCATCACATGCTCAGCAACAGTCCCCATCTGGTTTTGGAACAGCAGCAATGGTCAGAGCCAGCCAGGTGGCACCGAGACTGCTACCTCCCTCTCACCACCCTCCCCAAAAACCAAAGTGTAGGATTTTCCAGAGGCTGTCATGCCCTAGGCCATGACAATGGCCTCCAAGCCATAGTAGGTTTTCTTCCTGGCAATGCAAGCCACTCCTTGGGAGGCAATGGGTAAAGGACTAACGGTGAGGGGCTCTTCATTCTCCACAAGCCCCTCCAGGTGCTGGGTGTAGAGGTGACACTAACTTCTGTCTCACCCCTCTTCCCAGTGTTACTCTCCCTGCTTGTTTGCCCTGAAGAGGCTGGTATTTCCCATCAGCCCTCTCCTTCAGGGCTGCAAAGGACAACTCCCTTTGCCAGAGGAGAGTCCCCATCCAGATAGTGGGGGAAGGACATGGCATGGAGAGTCTGCAGAGTCCTTTATCATTCAACATCAGGAATCTTCTTGTACATCCACAGCTCCTGAAGGGACATTCAGGACTTCCCTTGCTGAGCCTGGGACACTTCTGAATTGACTGCTTTCTGGCCCACAAAAGGGTCATTAGCACTCCAAACAGTGAAGCATGGAAGTGGACACAACATAAGCAGATACCCACCCCACCTGGGGGAACCCCACACAGGGAGGAAGAGGGCTGCTTACAGGGAAAAATTGTTACCTCTCATGCCTCCTTCCTCTGCGTATTATTGCCTGGAGACCTAAACCCTCTCCACTGACAGCCCTCGTCTTGTGGACAGATATGGAAAGCATACCTGTGGGCCAACATTTCCCGTCCCTTGAGAGAAGACAGACCTCTTCCAGATCCCCAGAGGAGGCAACTTCAGGCTATGGTTGGACCCTCAAAGACAGCCAAGAGGGCAGGGCTGGCCACAGCTAGCTGGGAAGAATAGGGCTATTGCTGTCATTCCTCTGTGAAGGTCCAAGCTATGGGATCTCAGAATGGTTCACCCATCTTYGCATGTTGGGTTGCTCCAGTCAGCACTGAATTCAAGGTCCTTGGCTGGGRGGGGGCAGGCCACTATCTTTGATGAGACGGGCCCTGCCTGAGGGACTATTTCCTTACCAATCCATTCTTTTCCATGCCAGTGACCCAGTGCAGCTGCCAACAATGCCTTTGCTCCCTTCAGATGTACAGGGCAATGAGGGAGAAACCAGCAGGACTTCAGATGTTCTCACCAGACAGAGCACCACAGCTCCCTAAGCAACTGGGGAAAATGACAAAGACCTGCTGGCACGGAGACTGCAGGGGCTGAGCTCACCAGGCAGAGCTGCCACCACTGGGTGCCCAGCCCTGCCCCTGATTGCC
Organism: Oceanodroma leucorhoa; assembly: GCA_030449065.1. NCBI lineage: Eukaryota > Metazoa > Chordata > Aves > Procellariiformes > Oceanodroma > Oceanodroma leucorhoa. Next base: position 6,979,956 of record JASVER010000050.1, on the reverse strand, counting down.
TACCCCGTACCTGTCAGGGAGAAGCCACAGCTCACTATCACAACCACCAACCTCTCCACCCCTAGCCCCACCTCATGATTTTCCCTGCTGCCCCTGAGGACATCCGCACTAACGGAGCAACTTTCAGGAGGTGCTTGATGTTCATGAGGCCTCTCTGCTCCCCAAAGGGCTATCCACTCCCTCTGCTGCTTGTTCTTGCATCAAGGGCAGAGTTGTTGCTCTCTGCCAGGTGCACTGTCTGGGCTGGGCTGGGGACCTTTACTTAGCAGGAGAGGGACAGAAATGTCCCAGTCCACAGGCTTTTGGGCACTACAAGGACTGTGGGCTCACACAAGTCTGCAGGCTCMTCAGACCCATCATGCTGAGGGACAAGCTGTGCCACCTGCTGAAGACTCATTGCTCTGGGAAGAAGATGCAGCTGACCCTTGCCATGGCAGACTATAACCTCATCTTCATCAGTGAGGGCCCTGTTCAAGGAGGGAAGGGGACCCAGGGAGCAGAGCGCTTCCCTGTACCACAGGGACCACAGCTCTGGCTACAGAACTTGCTGGTATACAACACTGTTGGTACCACTGGCACCACCACTGGTGGCCAGCATGTTCCTTACCCCTCTTCTCTCTCCCTCCAAGTGAAACAGCTCAAAATCCCATCATTAAACCCCATGGGATGGAGGGAAGGTCTCTGCAGGGGCTGGGTATTCTCCTTGCTTTGGACAGGAGGGTCCTCCATTGTGTTCTTGCAGAACATCTTCACCAACTGCCAGGCCTAGWTGCTGCAGTGGTAGAAAAGCATGGTCTGCTTTAGCTGCCACATGGATAAAGTCTCATGCCACTACCTCTGGTGGAACAGCAACCCAGTTCACCTTAGAAATGCAACCCAAGGTGCTGGAAGTCACTGAGGACATGCCCGTCACCTGGTGCGCCTTTCACTCTATATAGAATGGGGGTCAGTAATCCRGTTGATGTCTGTACCCTAAAACCAGGCCCAGAACATTTATAATTATTCTAGCTGATATTTGCCTTCTTTGTTGGTCTGGTTCCTCCCAAGTGCTATTCCTGGACAGGAACTTCAAAATATCCCACTGAACTGCACTGGCAGGGGTAGATACCAGGCCACAGCACATGTCCATCAGAAGATCACGCCCTGGTGCAAACTCCATACACCTGACTATGCTTCCTCCATCTGAATCTGAGTAGCAGAGCATAAGCCACTCCTGTCTGAAYGGCATTTGTTTCACACAACAACGTGTTGTAAGTTTATTCTTCTCACATCTCCATCCACGGCACTCGCCATCACCTCCTGTAGGATGAGGCTGGCCTACCAATAATTTAACAACCTGTTAAAGAATATGAGCTTTATAGCAGCTTCCCAGGACTCTGGATCAACACATGAAAGAAGAACCATCCTTTCCTTTGTCCCAAAGGTACTAGAAGGTAGAGTAGGAACTTGTGGGCTAAGTTCTCCTACAACTACATGATGGCACTAAGGCMACGGAGGAATGTGGCAGAACGAACAGGATATTCTCAGGCTGGAGAGGCTGTCTGCCCTCAGGAATTCAGTGGGTGCCACATGCAACAGGGCAAGCTCTRGGTCCTGGAAGAAGTTCAGGTTCAGAACACCATTGCCTGGTTGCAGACCAAGCTCCTTTGGGAGATGGATCACGGCACTTGCTTCTTCCAGAAGTGAGTGACAAAGACAGATTGCTTGCATCCTTGCAAAGGGTACTGCTCCTCACGTTGGTCCAGAGCAGAGGCAAGAACAGGGAAGGACTTTATGTGCAGCTCACTTCTGTTTGCATAACATTGATTTCTGCATTTGCCATGCTCTGAGCAAAAGTAACCAATGGCTGATGAGGACTCACTGGAGCTCCTTCCTGCTGTGGCTGAGTTCTCAAAAACTCTCCACCACGTGCCCAGTAACAAAACTCCAGGCTCTCCAAGGTTGCCAGGCTGAACCTCTCAGGAGTGAAGAGCTTGCTTCTCATGAGAGGCATGAGAGTTCTTCTGCCAAAAAAATTGGGATCTCTGCGAAGGGAGGGACTGCTGCACAGTATTTCTCCTCAGCACAGATTACAGCAAAAGCTATAATGTAGCAAAAGTCTGTGCTGGTGTATGTGGTCCAYCCAGACCAGAGCCACATGATTCTAGTCCAGAGCATGAAACTGTGTATGATCTAAGACCACAAAGAGACAGTCTGTCATTAGCTCTCCTCCTCCTGGTCCTCCAACCAGGACAAAGTGTTTAACAGAATAGGTAATGACTATTTTATGGGGACCTTGAGGCATTCAGTTTCAACTCCTCCTTCATATTTCATGGGGTTTCTCCGGCAGCTGTGTACAACTGCAGAGTGCTTGTTCAAGCTCAACAAGGTCCTCTTGGCTTCAGAAGGGGAGTGAGTCAGGGCTGCCCTACCCCAGCCATTGCCGCTCCATCACCATAGAGTCCTTCCTCTGTATTGTCTGTTAGGGCATGATGGGCCTGGTGCTCACAGAACTAAAGTTATGTGTGGTCATGTGGGTTTAACCCTGCTGACATGCCTCCTCACGGTCTAGTACCCAGAAGACCTGGCATACGTGGGTCAACCAAGTCATGTATGTAGCGYCTTCCTCTGCCCAAATCAACGGGGTCAAGAGGTCTCACCATGTGTTTGGAAACAGATGCTAAGCAGGCAGCTAGCAACCTCCCAGCTGCACTCCACACCAATAAGGCACGTGCCTTTTGCACTGAGAGCCTACCTCTGTGCTACCAGCCACTTTCTGGCTACTAACTGGGATAAGAGGGAGGTCAAGAGGTCTGAGTAGCTGTAGAGGTGAACAGAACTGATGCAGCAACTTTTCCTTCAGGGAGGGTCCTGCTCATCAACCAATGAGTGCTGACCATGCTTCAATACTGCATCAACACCCTGTGCCCTATCCCTGCAACACTGACTAGCCTCCAAGAGAAAGTATTGGAYTTCTGGATGGTCTTTTATAGTTCAGGCAGTCCAGCCTGGATTGTGCTGGAATGTGCCTTCCCCCATCACCTCCAAGATGTCTGTCACTCTACACCACTGATCCAAGAGGCCTCTTGTAAGACCTTCTTGAACTACTGGTCTTTTACAAGGCCTTCCTCAGAACCCAGAAGCACTATGGAGTMATCAAGTCCCTCATGATCACCAGCAAGGGGGAATCTCCCTGTTGAGCCCCAGCTGAACAAAACTCACCTCCATGTGCAGGCAGAAACCTCATCACTGCATGGAAGGATGTTGCCTGCCACATCACTAAAACTGGGGACCACTGGGTCTATGGTCAGTGAGACTGGGTCAACCCCACACTGCTTGCCTGGTGTACAGTGTAGAACACCCAGATTATACCACCATCTCTTACCTCAGGCAAGTCCCACAGGAGGGTAGCCCCATCCAACACCTATCTCCATGGAGCTACCTCTGAGGCCTTGGCCTGTGACTCCCTGTCCAACTCACACATCACTTCAGTAAGCTTTGAACAACCAGATGACCCCCCTTGAGCACACCTCTACACATTCATGCATCAATTGCTCAACTTCCTCACCCTTATACACAATCATGATACATGGCTGTAGGACCACTCATTGTCAGGAGAGGATGAGGAACCTGATGGCCAGTTTCTACTCTGAGCTAATTCAATGGACCACTGGGAACATCAGCTAGAAAAATCCTCCACCAATCAMAAGGCACAAGTTTGTTCACAGGACCCCCTGACTCATGTCTCTTATGCAATGGCACATCCGTACGTCAAGCACGCCAGTCTTCTGACTCCTCCAGAACTTGTTACAGAGATTATGGCTGCACTAGGTGACCCGCCTACTGGATGAGGGGAAGGCTGTGGATGTGGTCTACCTGGACTTTAGTAAAGCCTTTGACACTGTTTCCCACAGCATTCTCCTAGAGAAGCTGGCGGCTCATGGCTTAGACAGGTGTAATCTTTGCTGGGTAAAARACTGGCTGGACRACTGAGCCCAGAGAGTTGTGGTGAACGGAGTTAAATCCAGTTGGCAGSCGGTCACAAGCCGTGTTCCCCAGGGCTCCATTTTGGGGCCGGTCTTGTTTAATATCTTTATCAATGATCTGGACGAGGGGGCTGAGTGCTTCCTCAGTAAGTTTGCAGGCAACACCAAGTTGGGCGGGAATGTTGATCTGCCTGAGGGTAGGAAGGCTCTGCAGAGGGATCTGGACAGGCTGGATCGATGGCCAAGGCCAATTGTATGAGGTTTAACAAGACCAAGTGCCGGGTCCGGCACTTCAGTCACAACAACCCCAGGCAACACTACAGGCTTGGGGAAGAGTGTCTGGAAAGCTGCCCCACGGAAAAGGACTGGGGGGTGCTGGTTGACAGCCGGCTGAACATGAGCCAGCAGTGTGCCCAGGTGGCCAAGAAGGCCGACAGCATCCTGGCCTGTATCAGGAATAGTGTGGCCAGCAGGACTAGGGAGGTGATCGTGCCCCTGTACTCGGCACTGGTGAGGCCGCACCTCGAATACTGTGTTCAGTTTTGGGCCCCTCACTACAAGAAGGACATCGAGGTGCTGGAGCATGTCCAGAAAAGGGCAACGAAGCTGGTGAAGGTCTGATGGGGAGCGGCTGAGGGAGCTGGGGTTGTTTAGCCTGGAGAAGAGGAGGCTGAGGGGAGACCTCAACGCTCTCTACAACTACCTGAAAGGAGACAGGAGCTAGGTGGGTGTTSGTCTCTTCTCCCAAGTAACTAGCAATAGGACAAGAGGAAATGGCTTCAAGTTGCGCCAGGGGAGGTTTAGATTGGATATTAGGAAAAATTTCTTCACTGAAAGGGTTGTCAAGCATTGGAACAGGCTGCCCAGGGAAGTGGTGGAGTCACCATCACTGAAGGCATTCAAAAAACATGTRGATGYRGYACTTCGGGACATGGTTTAGTGGGCATGGTGGTGTTGGGTTGACAGTTGGACTTGATGATCTTAGATGTCTTTTCCAACCTTAATGATTCTATAATTCTATGATTCTCACATCTTTACTTGTACAGTTCCCATCCCAAGACCTCCTAAATTCTGGGCCCTCTTTATCAACTTCCCTGTTTCTCACCAAGCTGGCTATCTCCAGCTCCAGGAGGAGGAAAACCCAAGATCCCAGCAACTAGCGGTGCTACTTATATTCCCTTGTTTTGGGCAGGGCATCACTAGGCAGCATCCACCAGTCCCTGGATACCATGGAAATACAGGGGTGCTCTGCTCACTGTTCCTCTCTGGTTCCCTATTTTTCTGGTTTTAGCCTGTTAGTCTTTACCCTGTTCTCTTTTCTTATTTTTTTCTTCTCACCCACCCCTCCACCCACCTCCCCCAGTGAYTGTCTTTTTTTCTCCCTGGTTTCTTTTCTTCACTCTCTTCTTCTTTTTGRGGGGCAGTGGGAAAGTAGGCATTTAGTGTTTGTTTGGGATGGATATCAGCTTGTCCCTAAAGTGGGAGTGGATGTTTAAGAAAGAGTATAAGAACAGGGGAAACAGTAGTGATATTTTCCCAGAACACTTGTCCGAGCCTCCCGCAACTTACACCTCAAGTAGTTCCTGACATAGAGATGTTGCCTCTGTTATTTAGTCATCTTTAAAGGAGTTTTCTTCTATTCATCTGTTCACTTTTTAAACCAAAGAAAACTTTTAGTACCCATAGCATCCTATGTCAAGCAGTTCCACAACTTAACTCTGCWTTATATGAAGAAGTGCTGGCTTTTGTTTGCTTGAAACTTGCCACTTGCTATTTTCATTTGATGTCTAGATTCTGTTTTGAAAGAGATAATGAAATATTATTCCCCCTTCTTTTTCTCCATGCTGCTTATATCACAGAGAAAATTCAGGATTTTATAGATATCTGTCATAACTTTCCCTAATCACCTCTTTTCCATACTTGCAAAATCCCTATCTATTTAAATGGCTCCTCACATATAAGCCACACCATACCTTTGATTGTCTTTGCTGCCCTTTTCTGAATCTTTTCCAGTTTGATTATGTCCTTTCTGAAATGGGAATGGACAATCAAGGGCAACACGTGATATTCAAAATATGGGCATAGCATGGATTTATGCATAGTATAATGCTGTTTCTCATTTTATTCTCTATTCTTTTTCCTAATTACTAACATTTGATTGGCATTTTTACTGGCACTGAGAATTAAGCTATTAATTATAACCCCAAGATCTCATTCTTGCATGGAAATAGTAAACTCAGAACCTCCATCATTGCAAATGTAACACTAGAATTGCTTTTCCTGTGTGCACCATTTTACATTTACATCAAATTTCACCCATAATTTTAACACCTAGTCATTCGATATTGTAAAATCCTTTTGCAAATCTCTGCATACAKCTTTTTGTTTGCTCCCCCAAATGATTACTGTCATTACCATATTTTTTTACCTCATTATTTACCCCCTTTTTTTATATCATTCATGGATATGCACAAAGCTGAAAAAATATCCCTGTGAAAACTGGCCATTTCATGCTAATTCTTGTTTCCTATCTTTACCCAGCTACTTAATAATTTCAGGAACTTCCCTTTGATGCAACAGCAGATTCATGTCTTTAACAGCCTAGGGTGTGTGACCTTTACCAATGTGCTTTGCAAATCCAAGTAGACTATAGCCATTGTATCTCCTCTTTGTCAATATGCTTTTTGACCCCTTCTAAGACTTGTAAGGTGTGATATCCCTTAACAACAGTGGTAACTCTTCCTCAGTATATCTTATTTGTCCATGCATGAGCTAATTCTGTTCTTTAGAGTAATGTTTATTAGCTTGCCTCCTAGGCTTATCTTGTTTACTAGCCTATAGTTTCCCAGATCTCAAAATCATTTTAAAAACTGGCATCACATTAGCAACCTTCCAATATTCTCGTACCAAAGTAATTGAAAGGCGTTACAAATCATAATCAATAGTTAGCTCTTTCAGCCTCAAACTGCTCCAAAAGTCTTGCATGAATACCATCTGATGACTTTTACTCGTTTGTCTACCTGCTCTACAACCTCATTCACTGAGACTTCAGTTTGAAGCTGATCTTCTGATGCATCCCCAACAAGGAAAAGTTCCACGGGATAAACTTCCACAACTTCCTCCACAAGGAACAGATACAAAATTGTTCTTTGTTCTTTTGAGGTTGGGGGGTGGTGGTGTGGTGGTAGTGTTCTGCTATGGTCTTAATCTCTCTGAGTCACCTGAAGCTTCTTTAGTAATAACATCATGCACTAAGTCCTAATCATCACACAAGACAAGGTACTTGTCTTTTACAGGCTCTTTGAATGGCTCCTAAAGTAAATATTTAATTTGCCAGCCTACACATAGGGTTAACTGAAGTCCCTGTTACTACTGAGTTTCCTGCCTTCCCAGCCTCTTTGATCTTCCTCTGGCTGTCACAGCTTCCTGTCACCATCCTGGCCAGTGATCGCAAATGGTCAGTATTATAATCCCTAAAACTATTTTTCCCATGTGGAACGTCAATCCACATGCTAGCCATTTGGATCACCAAACTATTTTCCCCAATTTAGTTAAGAAATTTTGCACTGAAACTTTCCCCATAAGCCATGTCTGATCAGCATCTGTGGATCTTCCCAGGATACAGAAACTACGTTTCCTTTAAAAGCCTAGTATACTCCTGGACTTGAGAACTTGGGGCTTAAACTCACAGAGAAACATCCTGATTATCTAATCTGACCTCCTTAAAATAAGAGAGGCTAAAGGTATTCCATTTATTAATTATACTTTCTGTTGCTGTGCTTGAACYATTTGATTTTTTGCCTCATTTCCAATCTGAATGTATCTGCCATCCTTCCATCATATCTTAACCGTTTTCTGCTAGGCTGAAGAGTCAGATGGTTTTAAGGTTTTTTTTCTTCACTCAAACACTTAGAGATTGTCATCAAATCACTTCTGTAAGTTTTTATTCATGGTTCCATGTTTATTTTCTGGCCATTCTTCAGTTTTGCAGTACTTTTCAAAGTGATAATAATAATATTAGACAAAGTAGATGAAAAATAATTTTTTCACAAGTGCCAAATGTAGAGAAAATATAACCACCTCTCCTCCTGTTCAATATTCAGCTCTTAATAGATCAAAGAACCACATTAGCTTCTTTGGCTGCAGCATCACAATAGTAGCTGTTGATCTACTGATTATCTGTTCAGATATCTATAACATTTTTCAGTGGGACTACTTTCTAACATARAGCTCTGGTCCTGTAAATACTGTTCACACTCTGTCAGTAGATATATGAACTCACATTTGGTTAGATTGAAACACACACTGTCAAGATTAAGTACTCCAGATGAATCAAACTGTTCCATATCAGTGATTTACCCCCTTAATTTGTATTTTCATTTTTAGCAGTTCTTCTAGTCTTTGTAGATTCTACCAAGTTTATCAGTATTTTAGATTTCCCTCAGGATTTTGAGCAATATGTTAAAATCACATGGTACTGACAACTATATTGAGAATTGTGGAATCACATAAGGAACACAAGCTTTTCAACATCGATTCTTTCTTTGTTACTATTTTGCTACCTAYTGAATTTTGATGCACTTAAAATGTATCATATTCATACATTATCAGTCAAAGAATCATGTGGTACTAAGTTGATTGCTAACTGATTCRTGTTTTCACCTTTTACCAATCTAATATTTTAGATCCATTACCATGATTGTAGGTAAAGGTATTTCTATCATAGACATACTTGGCTGCAGGGAGTCTCATAAAAGTCATGAAATGAAGTTAGCTTGACAGGATCTGTTTTGACTGGCATATCGTCCTTCTAATATTTTACTAGGACTTATATCAGATTGACAAAATTAAGTACCTAGGTCATCTCACAGAACTTTTAAAGTTGTGATAAAATGCCAGCTTTTCAATTCCAGATCTTCCTCACTATTTCAAGACTTATTGAAAAACAAAGCTTTGACTTTTTATCCAACTGCTTAAAAACACTTGAGTGCAAGTTACCTTGAATTGTCTGTTGTAAGTATCACTCTAAAATCATGGTGGTTTGCTGTTGGAGAGTATATGCTTATTAAATGAGCTGAAAACTATTTTTCTCCTACTTCCCCCAACAAAACAGGCCTAAAGTAGTTATTGATTAGTTCACTTTTTCTGCTTCAATACACATCAGTCTATAGAAGTCAGATGCCCAGCTCTATCATGTCAATGAAATACTACTCATTACTTCCATTTTCCCATCAGCTCCTTTGTAATTTCTCTCATAATTCTCTCGCATTACTGCCCATAAGAGTTCACAAAGTCAGTATGTTGTCCTTCGGTTCTGTTCCTCAAAATCACATCTGTTGTGTTCTCCACACACACACCAAAAAAAAAAAAAAAAAAAAGGTCTTAGGTCAATCAGCAACATGCCAAAGACTGTTTTCTTTTACTAATGACTGTTGCTGATATACTTACCTTGCACATGTTTTCCAGTACGGTTTCCTTATAAAGCTAGGCTTATGCAATCAYGCTATTTGTTAGCCCTCTCCCCACAACAACTCTGAAACCACTAGCCTTTCTCAGTAACCCTGACAAGAGAGAGAGGGGTGTCAGAGACGATCATGCACTTCATGACAACTGGCTGCTAGGTCCGGAAGGCAGTCTCTGTTCAGATCCTTACTGGGAGAAGTAAGTTCTTACCCCAGACCTCTTTAGTTGAGTTTTTAAAGTGACCAGATTGAGAACTGCTTGAAAGAAGAAAGGCCAGACTGGGAAGAAGTAGGAGTAATGAAGTGAGACCAAGCACAAAGCAGTCTGATCTGGAAGGGAAGGTGTCCCTTTGTCCCTCTGCTCTGCTTGTCTCTCTCCCCAGGTAAGAGAGGAGCAAGATACCTGGATGCCCTACCTCGTGTATTCCCACTATATTACCCACATTGCCTATAAAGTGGAGGTTTCTASACAGAGCTCTGTGCTCCTTCCCCTTCCACCTGCGTGCATGCAAGTAAATGAATACACYCCTAATGCCATGACTCAGTTTCCTTCTGCATTACCATTTCCTCTCCTAGGCTTCTCCYTCTCTTTATTTCTTTTCACTGACCCACTTACATAGTGAAGGAGGGAGGAACTGGACACGGGGCCCCCTTGATATGATGTATGTATGCAGACTGGGTGTCTCACTTTTTCACACTCCAAGTGCAGGGACTACACTTGCCATACGAGATCTCACTCCACACACCTTCAGATCTGTGAGGGGATGAGTAAGGACGATAATGAAGGGGATCTTCACTGATTTCTCCAGCTGCTTACCCCCTCTCCTGTCAGCCTCCTATCCTGCTCCCACTCTGCTGAATCTAAAGTGGCTGGATTAGAAGAAGTGGGTGGTCTTTGGCTCCATTTCTCCTCCTAATGCTATGAGCCATTCATTTACACTCACTATAGCACATCCAGTGAGAAAGCAATATAGAAAGTATGTACTCCTCCCTCTGACAGTACACTGACCATTCCTTGTAGAGGGGAGTCCAGCAAACCAGCTAGCTGACTTTGGTAGCTCAGATTTGACCCAGAGACTCATAAATGAAGAGCGCTGTCTTTTCCATTCTGCATGGCCTACCCAGTGACTGATACTGTGTGCATGAGCCTAAACCAGCTATCACTTGAGCGGTTTCTCGCAAAACTTCCAGACCAAACAAACATGGGGAGGACTTCAGTTGACAGCTGGGGTTATTATGGTAAGGGAGTTTGTGGCACATGGTACTCTCAGTAGTTAAAGGAAAGCGGAGATGGGGGGAAGGTATAGTAGRAGTGTACTAATGACGTGTAGAAGACCTGGGGTCCTCTGGCAGAACAGGACTAGAGCACCAGGTCAAACCTGACTCAGAAAGTCAACGACTCCAGGCGTTAGATCCTAAGCATAGGATCACAGGATAATTCAGGTTGGAAGGCACCTCTTGAGGTCCAAACTCCTGCTCAAAGCAGAATCAGCTATGAGGTTAGTCCAGGTTACTCAGGGCTTTATCCAGTCTGGTCTTGAAAACCTCAAAAGAATGGACACTGCACAACCTCTCTGGGAAACCCTTTCAATGCTTGACACTCCTCATGGTCAAAAAGTTTTTCCTGATATCCAGTGTGAGCATCTCTAGTTTCTCTTCCCTCACACTCCAAAAGTACTATTAGTTTTTAATTTCTTGGAATATTTTTCCACCATTTTATGTCACTTTACAAAGCATGTCTGCTGCAGGCTTCTGTGCAAAGACATGAGAGAAATTAGAGACACCACCGGAAAAAACAGAGAGCAATCTTGAGCTTAATAGGCTTGAGCTTTCTATTCGTTTAAATCCATTCAAGGAATTAAGAGAGATCTTGTCACACTAGTCAGAACAGCCAATATTAGGACATGTCTAAGCTGTGGTCAAAGGTACACTTGCAATGCATTCAGACATCTATGCAGGCCTGAAATCTTAAACTTGGCTAATTCAGTCACTGACAATAATCAAGCTGATCTTTTCATTTAGTTGGCACTCAAATATCTACAAGTTCCCAGCTGGATTTTGCAGCCTTAACTGTCCAACAACCTCAGTGAAAACCTCCTTTACATTCACTGAAATTGAGTCCCAGCTATCATGAGTCACTAGGCAGCTCTCTGGGAACTACGACGGGGTAATTATCACCAATATACAGACCTGACTTGTAGCTATTATCGGAGGCAGAAGCCAGCTGCAATGCTGATTGTATAATTGCTATCATGCCATGTAACACAAAGCACATGTATGACATTGAGGTGTGAGTGGGTGGAGAAGGTGATTGGGTATCAGTTTAGCCTTTTAAGATCACTTTTCAGCTTTTTTCATACTCTAGGAAATCCTAATGTGATCATTGCCATTGTGATTTCTGGTGTCCTCTCTAAGACTGAAAGATGTTATATGACTCCATTTCAATTTTACGCATATGGAGGTGCTCTGTTATGACCCTCTCAATTACTTTTCCCCAGGGAGAAATAACCAGAAAACTCTTATTTAGGAAAGAAAATGTAAAGTTGCACATCACTAAACATGTGCAAACTATGACATCTAACTAAATCATAGTAAAACGTCCCTGCGGGAGATGGAGAAATCATGTGGCTTGCTTAAAACTGGAATGGAAAAAGGCCTGGAGCAAGCTCAGGGCACAATCCTGCACTGGCCCTTGTGTGGTGAATAAACTAAATGTGACTGATTACAAGCTTTCTGTCACTAATTAAAACCTCCCAAATTCTGAGTTCAAAATCTGCTACATGCAAATTCCAAAGTAAAACCAATACAAGCATACCACCCTTCTTCTATCTCTAGGACCTACCTGGTCTTGGAAAGGCAATACAGAGCCTGTATATTGAACTAATTCTGCAAAAATCTAACCAAATACACTATACAGCAAGAACACAAAGCTCCACTCATGCTAGGGTGTTAGTTTCCAACCACATCCAAGAGCTCAGACCCAGCACATAAAACCACCGATTTCCCAAATAGGTCTGAAGAATCCTCCCAATAACTCCAGTAAAGCTGGAGTGAAAAATCTAGACTGCCAAATAAGAACAGTTCTGAACAAATCTCCTTAGGTGGAGGAGTCCAAGTAAAACTCAACAATCCCACCTTCACCCAGTCCAACCTCTAGGACTCTAAACAGATGAAGCCCCTACTGAAGCAAAACATCATAGAAGTTTCACATGGAGCAGGCATCAGGCACTATTACTACATGCATATCAGACTCCCATAGAGAATAGAATCACAGTTGTGCAATCCCCCCTAACACACACCTCCATAACATGAGGTCAATGAAAATTCTTCAGTTAACTGTATAAACAGGTCCCTAATGTCCACTGTGCTCTCACCATCTAGAATGAGCATATATTGCATAAAACAAAAGTCACTATAGTACGGAAAGTCCAATATCTCTACCATTAAGGTCTATATTTAAGGAGTGCAATTTGCAGACGAAGTGAATTTTCAGTTATCATTATCTCATCATCACTTTAATGCATAGAAGCTCTTTTATATTTTCATCTATGCCCACATATCCATATGACATTTATAAATATATATATAAATATATATATATTCTCATATATATATATATATATGAGAATGATACTTGCAATAGCTTAGTTATACAAGGCTTTTCCGTAACACAGATTCCAGGTCACAGATCATAAAAATGCTGCCATGCATAGGAACAAATACCTGTGTGGTTAAGTATGACAGCTTAACCACATTTTGGAGTGGAGGGTGTTGGAGATGTTACTAGATGCGTGTTTGTTCTTTATTTGAACAGCGTTGTGGGGAGAGGGACCAAGAATTAACGCTGCTAATTCAGACACACATTGATAAAAGGGGTATAGATAATTTGCCAGCTAACAGTATAATAATGCCCTTGGCAGTGTGTATGTGTGGACGATATGGGAAAGGCAGGGGAGGGAGGCAATACATGTTTTGATATGCTATAGACACAGATCCAGGTGAGCTTGAAGAATCTTAAGGGAAATATTGCAGTGATCTTTGCCATGTGGACATTACAGAAGACATAAGAGATTTCTTTAGGTCATGAGGACGTTTGAGACCAGTAAGAGACATAGGCTAGATGTGGAAATTAAATCCCAAAGTARAAACTGGAGTCTGTAGTTTAAAGTTTGCTGCTGCAGGAGTAGATGGTTCCCTGGAAGTGCTCACAAAGGGCTTTCCCATTGAGCCAAGAAATGTCACAGCACCAGGCTTTGACACAGTCCCTCAGATTTATTCTGGGGAGGTGGTTCAACTCCCTTGCCCTGAGAGGTTTCCTTTTCCCACACATGTCACAGTGCCCGTGTGCTTTGTGGAAGGGCTTGAGAGAGACATGAACTACCAAACAAGCTGTGTTTTTCTCTGATTGTTTTGGTGGCTTGAATGACACATCCCCATGTAACTGATGTCCGTACATGTCGTTTGCACAGAAAGAAATTTTCCCACGGGGAGGAAAGCGTGCCACAGGATGCTGTTTTTACCTGTAGAGACCTACGCTTGGGGATCAAGGGATCTTTTGGTATCCGCATGTGTGTAGGAGGGGAGAGCTAGGCTACATAGCCTAAGGGCTTGGGATCCTCTGCTGTAAAATGTGTGTGGCCCAGTGGAAAGATGCAATTCGTCCCACTGTGTCCCCTCGCAATGGCTCTGCGAAAGGGTAGGGATTCAGTTTTGTTTGCTGTTCTCCATTGAAGTCTACGTAAGGGGAAGGGGGAGAGAAGAAGATATGCAGATCATGCAATGTTATGTATACTCGGATAACAGTAAACCACTAMCGAGCAAAGAAGGCGGGCACCGGCCGCTTGATCCCGCTTGGGGAGGCAAGCGCCGCACCCACCTCCTTCTCCGGAGGCACCGCACTGACCCACATGTTCCGCGACCTTCCGCCACGGGTGACACAGGGAGACGTCCCCCCAGTCCCGGGCATGCCCCGCAGCCCCGCTCCCCGCGTCCCCGCTGCCAGCACCTAGGCCAGCGGCCAGGGCTCCGCGGCGCCCCGTGCCCGCCGCGCTGCCCGCCGCGCCGCGCCGCGCCACGGGGGACCGGGGCAGGGGGAGGTGGGGAACGGTCGCGCTCAGATAATGGCGCTGGACGGGCCCTGGGCAGCCGGGAGGGGGTCTGCGAGGGGCGAGCCGCCACCCGCCGTGCCGGGGGCCGTCGTGCCGTTACCCTGGCGGGGGCCGCGACTGCCCGAGCATCCTCTAGCGCCGTCCCCGCCAACGCCTTACCCACAGTGCGGGATCCGATGCAGCCCATCACTCCGGCAGGGCTGCGGGGAGAGGCGGCAGCCTCAGCAGCGAGGAGGCGGAGGAGGAAGGGAGCGGGGGAGGTCGGAAAGGAGCCGGTCCCTTCAGCGGGAAACGCCGGGGTGGCCCAGCCAGGACCGGCGCGGGGTCATGGTCAGGTACGAGCGCGGGGTGCCCCCACCGGGGCGACGCAGGCGGGAGGGGAACCCGCGGGCCAGGCTGTCATGTGCCCCCGCCGTGCCTTCGCGCTTTGTTCCGCTCTCCTTGCGGTTCCCTCGCCGCGGCCACGTCCCTGCCTCCGCCGTGTCCCCTCCGCCCGCTCCCCCCTCGGCGGCTCCCCGATGGGGAGGCGGGCTGAGGTTGGGTAAACAGCTCCGGCCTGGCAGCGCCGCTCCGATTGGCTGCCGGCCTCCGCGGCCCGGGGAGGCAGGGCCGGGCCGGGCCGGGCCGTCCGCCCGCCCTCGGGGAGCGCGGGACGGGACCGGCGGCGGGGCGGAGGCGAGGGCCCGCCCGGCGGGCGGACAGGTGCGGGCGGCGCGCGGGGCGGGGCGGGGGGGGGGGCCCGGGGGGCCCCCCCCCCCCCCGGGGGGGGGGGGGGGGGGGGGGGGGGGGGGGCGGGGGGGGGGGGGGGGGGGGGGGGGGGGGGGGGGGGGGGGGGGGGGGGGGGGGGGGGGGGGGGGGGGGGGGGGGGGGGGGGGGGGGGGGGGGGGCCGGGGCGGCGGCTGGCGCGGTTTCCCGGTAACTACACTTGCCGACCCGACTCAATTACAGGCAGCCCCCTAGCGGCCGCCTCCGCCGGGGCGGGCCTGGCGCGCTCCCTCGCTCTCGCCGCCGGCTGAGCCGGGGCGGGCGGCCCGGCCCCCGGGGAGCGGCCCCGCCGCAGCCCTGCGGGGACTGCGGGAGCCGCCGAGGGGCGGGCGGCTGCGGCCCGCGGAGCAGCCCTGGCGACGGGCTCGGGCGGGAGGAAGGACGGTGGTCTCCTGTCCGATCTAGCCCCTTCCGGAGCCSCGGGGAGCTGGGGCTTGCTGCAGGGCGCCGGACGCGCAGGTGTGCGGCGCTGCCCTCTCCCCATCGCCCTGTAAAAGGGCGAAAGAAGCAAGCTCAACCCTGTGGAAGATCGTTGAGGCCTTTCCCACATCCTCCCCGCTAACGTGGCAGTGAGGAGGGATCTCTGCAGATGGAGAAGATCCTGTTAGGTTTGCTCCCTTCACACCCCAAATTCTTGCTCACCTGATAGCAGCAGCAACAGGCAGCGTCCTCCTGGTCCGCTTCCCCAGCACCACGGACTCTCCCCAATCTGCTCCTTCCACCTTCACTCTTTGAAATACTCATGATTTCTCCCTGTCCCTTTGTGCTTCCTTCACCCCAAAAAGCCTCACCGATCTCACCAGCTTCCTTCCACCAGTCTCTAGTAACAGTAAATTGATATTTGCTGATCCCAAATGAGCCATTCTCTTCTCATCCTTGGGCCTGGAAAATTAATTTTTTGTCTGCATTGCTGAGAAGTCACTCAAGGCAGCTGAACAGCCCTGATTAACAGCAGTAATGGGGAATAGGTAAGTTCATTTGTTTTCCCATTCACAACTTACAGTGAGCCTAAGGAAGGAAGGAAAAAAAGACTTTTAAAAAAAAAAAAGGCAGGCCTTCACATAGAACATATTTTGCCTGAGCCTCTGAAACAATAAGCAGGAAGTCTACTCACACAAAGTCAGTTTACAAACTAAAATTTACATAGGAAGGACGTGCAGAAATAAAGAGAGCAATTCTGAATAGAAGCAGCTATTATATCTTTCCCCTTCTTCATGGTGTTGGAGATTTACTAAGTATGGTGAACATGACACTACTGAAGTGTAAGAGATCATAGTTTTTTCCTGTCTACRTGCCTGAGGCCAGTGAGAGTCTGCTCTGGTGCTATAATGCTTATCACTGGGTTCAGCACATTAGATCTCTACTGAGGATGAAGTTTTTCCACAGCTAGAATTCTTTCCCTATTTCATTCCTCCTTCCACCTCCCCCATCTATTTCCAAACCTCTCAGTTTTCATCTAGTCTTTTTGAATGACTCACTAGAGATATTTTTTCCGATGTATCTGCGCTCTTGAAACCTAAGTTGTAAAAATGCTGGGAAACCATAGATCTGGTGGAACTTTATGTTAACCAGAGGTGTTTCAGCATCTCTGAAAAGCAGATCCATATTGACTTTCAGGGCTAAATGCAAGGAAAGGGGAAACAAAAGCAAATTGGAATGGGAAGAGTGGTATATTAAGACACAAGGCCTGTCTCAGATAAATGTTTTGTAAGTTAGTGGCTGCCCAGCCAACTGTTGTCATGCACRGTCTCCTGTAGACAGATTGATCAGGACAGCTGTCCTCAGGAGTTTCATCGCAAACCCCACCAAACAGCATTTGCATCTCATCCTAGCCTGAGAGGCTGTATTACCGACACAGCTGTGGGCAATCTCTTCTCCTCTGTTCAGAAAGATTCTGGTTTCATTTTAATCCCCTTCTACCCCTCACCCACCCACCCAATCTAAAACTGTTCTTCTGTGAACCTCCTTTCTGCACTGTGAGTGATTTCTGCTGTGGTTCCCTTTTCAGTGAAGATTTCAGGTAAGTCACATTGACTCTTCTTACTTTATTCTCCCTGCGTGATGCTTTAGCTTGTCGCTTTGTCTCAAGCTCAAAGTCCTACCCCAGGTCCTAGCAAGTGCACATTTGGCTTCCCTTTCATTAAGCTACAATATCATCTACATCAGTCTGTTCTGACTTCTGCCTCGGGGTGTGATTCCACAGGCAGGTGAGCAAGTCCTAGCACTTACCCTGCCTGAAAAGCAGCTTTTCAGCTCTTGATGGGTTTGTCTTCTGCTGCTTTAGTGAGATGGTAGTTTACACAGGGATCTGGCAAGCACCTGTGCTGCTGGCAGAGAAAGAGAACTGGAAAGGAGGAGGATTATACCCAAGTGTCCATTCATTCACTCCACAGCCTTTCTCATGTGATGCCACAAGCTCTCTCCTCTTTTTTATTTGGAATCAATATCACTTAGCTGCTGGAAGCACTACCTGTCTTGGCACCTACAGCCATGCTTTGTCTGCCATTTTTAACATACTTGATTTAATCAAAGGGTAGACTCTTAACCGTCTTTTAGGTCTTACTCATACATTTTTTCATTATGGACCTTGTGTACATAAATCTACATATTTAAATTTCATTCTCATTAGAAGCTGGGAAGACTTKGTTAGACTATCAGCTATCAGTTTTGACACAGCTGCTTGGCTCTTCCATACAGTAAGTTCCATGCAACAGGGAGCTCATCATTAGTGAAGAGTTTCTAGTTTTTAATAAACCAATACCTAACTTTTGCTTCCTAAATTCAGTTAAAATACAATTATCACACAGTAACATAAGGAAACAATAGCTATTTTACGTTCCAAAGAAATATATGATTTAATGAGAATATGATTTCATGAGAATTATCATGTAGGAGGGAAGTGACAGGACTGAATCTTTGAACAAGGGACTAAAACAGAGCATAAATCTAACTGTCCCACACAGTTTCTGTCCTTGCTCTTCRTGAGCAACAGTATTCCCACTGCTGCTGCAAAGAACAGGAGATAAATGACAAAATATAAATTGTTTTGTTTTCTTTGAAATACACTTTCTGACAGGCTCTGAATATTTTCTCTAAGCATTGCAGGTACTTTCTTAAACAGGTTATAATTTCATGTAGCAAATTGTGTACAAAATATGTTTTGTGTAGTGCTGATTTAAATGCTGATCTGAAAGATCTTTGTAAATGTAAGTTTTCATACAGGGTTAGGAGATGGAGACATTTAAGTATCTAGAGAAAGAAACACGGATAGATTCTTTACATAGCTGGGTATTTCGGAAGGAGCAGTAGGAGACAGCCACTTGCAGCCTCCTAAATTATTTGTATGATGGGTGAAATTATGTGCCCCTCTATTTATTGTAGAGCTGTAGACCTCCCCCCTCCACAGACCCTGTTGCGAGAGGCACGCTGGGCAAGAGAGAAGGAAGAGCATGGCTGTGTTCCAGCTGTCATGGGCTGCAGGTCACTGCCGTTAGGAACTTCTGTTTGCAGAGCAGAGCTTCAGGGCTGCCCTAACTAGGTCAAGGATGCTGCTGGTGGAAGGGCAACATAAAGCTCCCTTGACCTTTTTCCTCCCCGACTCCTGCACCTTTGCCATGAATGTAACAGAGAAATTGACTGAGGTGCCATAATCAACTCATTAAGCGCGTGCTTCTAGGTGAGTACTACCTGGTTTTGGGGTTGAATGCCAAGGTGAGTTGGGAACAGACAAGGATCCGTGCCTCTAGCAGTCTCTTCCCCCCACCCCCTGCACACAGGCAGAGTGGTCACCTCAGGTCTGGGCAGGGATGGGTGGGGGAGGAAAACATACTTCCAGCAAAGCTAAAGATAGTGACCTCATGCGCGGTAGAGGGGCTGGTAATAGCACAGAGCAAAGCAGTTTCAGAACAAGCTCTGGTTTTTAACAACTTGTTCCAAATCCACACTGAGGCACCTCCATCATAACCCTGAAGACAGGCTTATGCTGTAAATTGCTAACTGTTTGTTTGCTTTTTAAGAGATGCCTGTTCAGCTTGTTTATCTTTTCTATAAGCCATTGATGGATCTATTAAACCTATTTTTCTAGAGGTTCCCTATAGCTCTCTATAAATATAAAGATCTTATAAATTATAAATACTGGAACAGCTTCTTCCTAAGAAACACTGCTTATAAAATACAGAGCTATTGTCACTGTTGTACCTGCTTAGTAAATTTATTCTTTTCATCAATTAATTATCAGGGATGCAGATTATATCACAGTAGGTAATGTGCCCCTGTTGTCTTCCTTAGCTGCCATTTAAACCAGTTAAAATGAAAAAAATTACCAATATAATCTTGCCACCTGATGTTTCAGGTAAACATTGCCAACCCCCAAATAACTTAAAATGTCTTCCTTTTGTTTATCATTCATCCTAACATTAGTTCCTGTCCCTAGAGCTCTCACTGGCAACCTTGTCTATCCTCCCATGAAAAGGCTCTGAAAAATGATTGTTCACCTTCTTCTCTGATCCTTTTTAAAATCCTTATTTAAAATCCTGKGGCCTGACCAACTACTATCACAGAAAGACATGGAGAAACTTCCTACATGCTTCTTACAAGATGTGTCTATAGCTGTGGAAAATATACAGAGGCCTATGAAGTTCATGAGTAGGAGATGTTTACAAAAATAGTATCTTTATCAGATCTATAGAGGCAGGAATCGTCCTCCGGTGACTGTTGCTCCAATATGCTKCTCTGCTGGCCTCCTGCCACTGGCAGTATGGATTCCCTACTAAATGCTGCTTCTGGCACAGATCTCTGTAATTGCTTCATAGAAGTAATGGAGTAGATGCCACATAAGTTAATTCTACATCAAGCTGTATTAGCTACTGATAGGATTTTCATGTGGACTGAAAAGGAAATGAGATAGCAAAATGACTCATATAGTTGTTCTTTCTTGTTCAGAGCTCCTTTGGTGCAGGAGACAAACAGAAAGGCTTTTTATGAGGTTCAAAGAATGAAAAAAGCAGTGCCAATGTAGCTCAGATCCTGAAAGTGGTGTAACATATCTGACATAAGAGGAAGGCTGGGTCCTTTCAAACTGAGAAAATATTTGAGGCTGTGTGAATCAACTGAAGATTAGAAGGGACAATAGGTGGAGGTATAGACGTAGGATATGTTTGCATTACATGTTGTGATAAAAGCTCATGCTTACCTACACTCACATCTGAGCAAATGTGATCTTATTCTGCCTGCACTCAGAGGTCATAAAAAACTTTATGAGGCATATTAATTCGATGCTGAGACAGAACTATTCAGTCCACCCTCTCAACAGTGTATTTATCAGAAAATCCTCATGGGTATTTTGTCCCATATTGCTGAAGAGAGGTAATGGTGAGCACCAAAAGATTATTTTTCCTCTTCCCCTGCTGGTGAGTCCTCAAATTGGCCTATGCTGCYGAAGTAGAGGCACACGCTTTGGATATCCTGACATCATCTATTGGAAACTGAACACTGATGGAGTGTCCCAAATTAAGGACAATCTTACTCAGAGGCATGAAATACTTTGATGTTAGCCAGATACCTTAAAAACACACTCATTTCAATGCAGGTTGAATTTTTAAAAAAATATATTCCTGAAACAAATTTTAAGAATTTTTACAGTGGAGAGGTATGTCATCCCAACACATAAAGAGCAGGCAAGCAGGGGGCTAGCTGTAATCTAACAACAGACAGTATTCCCATGCCTGCTTTGCTGCAAGATCCCTGCTATGCAACCTCACTTATTTGGCAGTATTCTCTTAAAATACAATCACCTTTCTTTAAAACACRTAGGTGTGGCATATTGGTACACACTTACATAAATGTTCAAGGCTCAGTGTTCATCATTCTTTTCTCACCTTATCTGGATATTTGCCTTCCATTAGTTTTTCTTAAGGATTTGTAGCTTCCCAGTTTTTCAGAACAATGTTGCTGTTTTCCAGATTTTTAGCAAGTGTAATATTCTCTCAGCATCTTCATCCATGTTTGATTTTTATCCAGAGTCATGCAGAAGTGTCAGCATCTGTTTTATATAGATCAAATAAGATCTCATCTTTCAGTTCCCATTCCTAGACTTTACAGAAAGGAATTTACCATCTGGAACTGCGGTGCTGCGGTTTGTTCTGTTAGCATTTCACCGATGCCTTTGTAGCACACTGACCTACTGCATGTGATCAGGCATCACCTTCCATTTCAGCATGGAGAACCATCGCTCTCTGGACATGCAGCTCAGCATCAGAGAATTAGCAAGTCTGTGGCAGGTGAAGCAGGCTAAACTTCACCCGCTCAGGAACACCATTCTGGCRAGCATCTTTCATAAATCTATTCTGCATGCTCGTACGTCCTTACCTTGTATCTGAACCAGCTAAATGCCTGCTCACAYGGAATGAGACTGGACCATGCTCTGAAATTCCAGTTTCTTCTGCCATGGCCTGCGGCTTTTCCAGTGGCACATGAAATGGGAAGATGAGTGAGTTCACAGATAAGGGACTCTTTCCCACTCCCTCCTTGCTAGGAAGGGCTCAGCAGAYGCTAACAAATGAGGAGGAAAAAAGAAAGGCAATTCCAGGAATGTAAGAGAGAGGGAACTTGGTGTATCTCTGGCAGTCARACTGAGAGTGCACAGGTTCCTCGCCATCAGGTAGGTAATGCCAAGAGGGGAGGTCTGAGGAGGTCGCTTTGGAGGGTCAAAAAGGGTAYGTGGTATGCACTAGGAAGACAAGACACCACCAATGACAAATGTGAAGTGTATATTAGGGTACAGACATCTTTGATGCAGTCTGAGTTTTATTTTGCTTTTTTTAAAACGTTTACTTCATTTTCTACTGAATGTCTCGTTTCCAAACAGTGAAGCGTACAGCAGCTACTTCTCCTAAATGTCAGTTGAATCTATACAAGTGATACTGCTCAAATTGCATTTTTAAAAATAATCTCCAAGCAGTTAATGTGCTTTTTAAATTCCCAGTGTTATGTAAAAAGGCACAATATTTTTAGCCTTCAAAATACCAGTTGTCATCTCCTCACTCTCTTCCTTTGATATATTGGAGATAGATGCTCACAGAAACTGTAGATATTAACTCTTCTAAAAGTAAGGGTTTTTCTTCTGCAATATGATTTTGGAGCTATACAAATCTTAATAAAAACATATGAAAATACCCAAAAGCTTAAAATTAAGTCTGAACAAAGAAAGTACTTCTTATTTTAAAAGCTAGTGATTCTGTCCTCACTGCCAAATTCTTATGTTTGGAATAATGATAGTATAATGTATCCAGAAGCAAAATATCRACTTAAACTGTTCACTCATGCACTGACGTAATGGCCCTCATATTTAAAAAAATCTCCAGAAAGTACCCTCTTCCATGTAACATAGAGCACACAGCTGCTGTGAGTAGGCTCTGGCAAATCAACATTGACTCAAACTATTTTTGGAATCGAGTCAGGCCTGCCTCTGTTTCTGGAGGATCTGAATAAATCTACCTGCTCTACTATGCTGCACTCCATAAGGAATATGGCAGGATCCAGAATGCTTGCCTCTGGGCTTATTTGGAGGTGAACTTTCCATTCCCATCTGTGTTTACGAGTCTTCTGAGGTCAAATGTTTTCACCTGCTGACAACCTCCTTAATAAGCACATTTGGGCCTTGCTTCTTTCTGTGTTCTCTGCTGAAATTTGAGGAACAGGATCTCAGAAGAGGCTGCCTTGCTACCTTTTCTTCTTATTGTCTTGCAACCCTCGACATCCTGATGATACCCTCGGGTGCTTCTGGCCAGGAGGCATCCCCTACCAGAAGCAGGCCAGGAAAGGAGGGCATCCTGTCCTCAAACCTGCTGTGATCATGGCTGATCCTTGAAAGAAATCCCCTGACATCCTGGGTTTTGTGGCACCAATGCGATCCAAGAGAAGGCCACTAGAAACTCCTGGAATAATAATCTTTACTGTTGCACTGCATATGTATCAGTACTGGGCTAAGGCAAAGGCCCTGAAATCCATGTACAGGAAAGACAATAGCCCCTAGTCTGGGCAGCATTATCTCCAGCAACTGGTAACCCTATCACTTCCCACATGTATGAAGGAGTGCTACTGCCCTGGAACAAAGCAACCGTTGGGTGAGAATGCCTGCTGTCCAGTGCTGAGGAGGGCCACCTTTAATACTGTTGTGCCTTTCTGCTGGCAGATGACTGCTGTTTTTTCTTAAACCTGGTTGAGTTTGTGACTGACCAGCAACTGCAGTTGGGTACCCCTGCCATGAATCACTAGTGTTTTTAATGCCTGCAAGTACTTTTCCATAGAATCGTTTGGGTTGGAAGGGACCTTTAATGCTCACCCAGTCCAACACCCCCTGCCATGGGCAGGGACATCTTTCACTAGATCAGGTTGCTCAAAGCCCTGCCTGACCTGATGCTTGTACTTACCCAGCATCCTTAATCTTCAGCCAACCCTGTTCTGCCCATGTTTTTGACAGAAAAGCAATTTTAAATGTAATCAAGACATACATTGATTCAATATATGGTTTTTTTTCACAGTATAATACTATGACCAGCCATCATAATGTTTCAAAAAGTTTCCCACTTCTCACACTCTCATGTGTAGTTAGGCCCATTCTTATATAGTAAGGCCCTGAAACATAAGGTGCAGTTAATGCAAAAGTATGTCTTCTGCATTTTGGGGGATCTTAGCTTTTCTCTGTTCTCACAGAATGCTGCTCTTCTTTCTATCTCTCCAAAGTTGGTTTTAATCTGCAGTAGGCAAGAGAACATTTATCATACTTTCATATTTACCACTTCTTCCTCAGTTTACTGCCATCTGGAAAAAAGAGTTGAAACGACTGTAGATGAGAAGAGTTCTGGTCTCATGGTCCCTCAAATCAGATAAATAATTGTTGTGTTTAGGAGAGTGGAATTCTTCAGGCACAGGACACCAACTATGTAACCTGAAATTCCATTCCTTGCTTGGAAGTGCAGGGATTCAGGGAACAACGATTTTTGACTCAAGAGCAAACACAAATGGAGACTCTAGGACTCTGGTATAATCTGGTAAGAAAGCAAAGCAGATAGGATACAGCATACTGTAGGCTTCTCATCAGTGTAAGCTGAAAGACAAAATGAATTGTGAGTCTAATGAGGGAGTCATTCCAGCTTCAAAACCAAGGCAGGAGCCTAAGAATATGGAACACGGAAGAGTCAAAAAGTCTACAATTTAGTGTCCCTCTGATTTTAATCACAAGCGAAGGTCATTAAGTTGAATTTAGGCTTTTGGCACCCAAGGGCTGATATCTGTCTGCAGTGATACCAAGTCTGAGGAGTTAGCAATGAACAGCATCAACTAGGCCAGACCTTCATCCATATTCTTCAAAGCATTCCTCTCAGTATTGACCCGTACCCTCTACCCTTCTCTGTCCCATTCCTCAAGAAGACTACTTTGCAGTGTGTAGTCTAGCCCCTGTGGAATGCCTCCTTTTGAAACTTAGGAGGGAATGAATACAGACAGTATCCCATATGTACATTCAAATTTGGACCTTATGCAGATTTCCTCTTTCTTGGATCAGGAAAAAAATTAGAGCCATTTTACTGCACTGGAGAAATGCAGGCTGTCTGGTGTGTCCCAAAGCAAGTGGACATCTGGAACTGACTAAGAAGGCTCCTTCCCTTTCAGAGTGTTACATCTAAGGATGCTGTGGTTATGTCATCATGCGCTGCCTGCCTATACATTGTTTGGATATAATAAGTGGCTCTTGCACTGTTTTAAGTTTACCACACCCTTACACAAATCCACAATCTTTTCTGTTTTACTTTACTTTACTTTTCAATACAAATGTATTCTTTCTTTTTTATCAAATCTCATTTTTGTTTTATATTCTTAAGATAGAGGCTTGATGACCAACTTGGGAGGACACAGTTTTGGAGACCATGGCCATAAAGGCCTAACAAACAGCAAGCAAAAGGATTATTGCTGGTAGGACCCAGCAATTCTTTTCATGACGTTGAACACTGTGTACCAAGGTGCTAGGAAGAAAGCTGTTGGTGGGAGGCCCAAGAAAAGCAACACTGATATAGAGAAATAGCTTTGTAAATATCCCATTTATTTCTTTGGCAGCAGCAAGTCTAACACTGTCTCTGAAACCATCAGTCACTCTGCAGAAAATGGTTTGATAGGGCTTTCTCATAACCTGACCCACCCTATTTTCATTAGAAGCCTGATGAAATTCTGCTGGCTTAGTTTCCAGGCATCTTTCACTACCTGCTGCTCCCAACTTTTAGCCAGCACTGTCACAGACATCACATGGGACTCAAGAATCCCAGGGAAGAAGCACATTTTCATATGAAGCCTGAACACACATAATCTTCATGTAGATTTCAACTGGCCAAATGCATACCTAAAGTTGTTTAGRTGAAAACGGAAGTGTTTTGGATAAGGGTAAAGGTTCCAAGTAACTTCTTTCATGAGCCATGGGAGCAAAGGGTCAGGAGGTTTGCCAAGTACCTGGGAGATGTGGTCATCATATTGACCTTCATCAAGGCAATTGGAGAATGCCTTGGTTGAAGGAAATGCATCTCCAGAAATGTACATCCACAGCTGAGTTCTTTAATGCAATGYCTTGAGCCCTTGCCCAAGCATGTACTACTGACAGGCAGGGATGGTTCACATTAACAGAGGAAAAGCCCTTTGCATTGGTGTAAAGTTGTGGTAGTCAACTGATCCAGAAATTAGGCTATCCCAGCACACCTCTGGAGAACCCAATGTGCAAATTGTCAATGACTTGGTAATACGAGATGGAACACTTTTTGAGGACCTTTCCTGCATTTTGAACAATAGCTGTGGCTAGTGATCTCTCAATATCACTTAGACTAGCTACAGAGCACTGGCAGCGGTGGCCTGTAACTGCTACTACCCTATTCTCCACAGTCACTGGCTTTCATACAGTGCTTGATCRCTTTGCTAGATATAGAATGAACTTAGCATAAATCTTCAGTAAGGTCTGTCACACCCTTAGATTTTCAACCTACTGAAAATCATGCTCTGCTTGAAGACCAGCTCTCTCCCGTAAGTTGTCACTTGTCACAGACTTCTAGCTGCCACTGAAAGGACAGTGGCTCCACTGCAAGGCCCTGCTACAACCTCCTGACAACCCCATGAAACAGTCAAAGATTTTTGTGTGGTCTGTAGTTATCCTCTTATTCATACTGGCAATAAGTTAACTAGCAAACATGCTAGTAGCCACAGGTACTAAACCTGGGAACTGCAGAAAACTTCACAYAGCTCCACAACTGTTGCTTTTAGAAAGCAAGGGCTTGAGGGTCTACACCTCTTAAAGCTGTACTCACTGTGTTTTACTATGCAGTTTGTAGGTAACATTTGGCCCAGTATTTTTGCAAGCAGACTGTTGGCCCGTGTGCCTATTTGGTTTGTTGGTTGCTTTGCTCTAGGGCCTTGGTTCCTTGATGATCTACACTGTGCACTAGGTTTTGCTAGGACTCCAATCTGGAGTTAACTAATTACTTGGTTTTGTGATGCTCAAAAAGAGAGGGTAGTTTGCTTCAGGATCCACGCCCTATAGATAATGCAGGTGTGGACTACACCTGACTTCATTCTTCCTGACCAGAATAATCTTTGTATGCATTCCTAATGTACTCACAAGTTCAACATGCCCTGGCACATGCATGGCACATCCTTGTAGGCACACTACAAAATACAGAATTAGCAGTCTCCAAAGTCCATTCCTGCTTATTTGGCCATCTCACTTCTTATGCAAGAAAATAGCACTGGGGTAGAAAGGGGCCACATGGGGACCAGAGTGACCAGGATCCTGTCCCAGGTTAATGTTACTGAGAGTGTAGCTCAGCATCTTCGTCCCTCCAGGAGCTGCACYAGATGCTTCTCTGGGAAGCCACCACAGAACTTCTCCTATTATATGATATAGGAGGAGGTTCAGTATGAGACCAAGGCTATTGAGAACCTGCTTTTGCCTCTTAGCTTTGTCACAGGGAGGATGTGGAAGGAAGAACCCTTTTCCAAGGAGATGACACCATCCCCCTGACACACTCAAATTATTCCTGGAACTTTTTGCTAAAATGCCCCAGGATGCAACAAGGTATGTATCCAGCTCTGTTGAGTACATACATCTATTTGATTACACTCATTTACAGGAAGGAGCATGGCTTGTTTGTGCTATGCTTACGAGACTATACTACRTAACGAAGTGAAGAAAGGAGACTTCTACCATGACCGCATGGCACTTGGGTGGAAAGAGGCTTGCATCACACGCAGGAACTCTAATTAGCAGGCTGACAGATCTGTTTCTTAGACAGTCAGCTCTGACAAGCAATATTTGCACAGAACAGCCAAATACGTCACCACTTGTCTTGCTGGTGGCAAGGGGTGGGGCATACAGTTGAGGAAATGGCAAGGGTATGTTGGAATGTGGAAATGGCTGCTTTCCAAGCGGAATGGGCTCTGGCAGCCATCCACACTCAGCCGCATACATGGGGCATACCCCAGCCACCCATCCGTGCTTCAGCTGCATCCCACTGCCTTCTCCAGGCCTTGGCTGACTGCTCACGGTTTTCCAGAGTTGCGGAACAGCTCATACTCCACCTGRGGGAACAGCTATCCACCAGGACAGCCTGCTTGCTTCCCTCGTCCCTCAGGCGCAGAGCCCAGCAGCAGTGAGCAGGAGGTGTGGGAGAGCGGTGTGAGAGCGAGGAAGCCGGCCAGTGAACAAGCCCCAGGAGCCATGGAGTTGCAGGCCTGCCGTGCTGCCAAGAAGTGGACGGAGRCAGCAGCTCAGCAGGGAAATCTTGGTGGCAGGAGACAAGGAAACAGCAGTGAGGCTGGTAACTCAWCTGGGAGCTGCATCTCCTGCCCAGGAGCCCCTGCCATGGTTCTGTGTAGGAAAGACCTGCCAGCCCTGCTGGAAATGGAGCTTCTTCCCTGGACAGAGACCACCCCAGACCCCTCCCCTGGCTGCGTGGGCACTCTGATGGCCTGTGACGTACTGTCATGACCATGGGCATACCACAGAGATACTTTGCTCTCTCCTATTTGTACATGGCTGAACTGCCTCACCCAAAAAGTGTATCCTGGCACAGCAAGGTTTGTTGATTTTTTGTTTACAGCTTATGGCCTATTCTAGTGTTTTAGTCAGGGTAATCTAATTGTATGTGCATGGCTAGAATGGCCTTTTGAAGTATGTACATATGTGTGTGTATCATGCAATACTTTCATAGTGGGATTTGAAGATCTGCAATGACACTTTACAGAGACTGCTGAGGCTCGCTGTAGCTGCTAAACAGCTCCCCTTCTGGGGAGGGACACTGTCAAAAAGTGTGCTTTGCACAGCAGGCCCAGTTTTTCAGGCAAGCAGCAGAAAGACGCTAATTATCTGTCCTGGGTAGTTGGTTGTTCAGGGACTTCTCCAGGAGGATTCATGACCTTTGCAAGGTTGTTCAGGGACTTCTCCAGGAGGATTCATGACCTTTGCAACTAGTATTCCTGACTGCATGCCAGTTTCACGGATGCGGGAGGATGACTAGGCTCATAAGGACTGGAGGCTCTGCTGTCCCCAGCGCAGCTCTCTTGTGTTTGGCACCCAGCTGTCAACACACATCCCGCAACGGGACCGAGGCACTCCAACTTGAAACTGCCTTTTGATCAGAAGACAGACAGCTCTGCGTACGTCACGGCCTCCACAAAGAGTGGAAGCAGCAGTCATGGCAGGTGTCAACCTATGCCAGATGTAGCCTTTCTCGTGGAGAACACCCTGCATGAGGGAGGGAGGGAGCGAGGAGCACACCAGGAGAGGGCTGTGCTGTGGGAGCACAACAGGTCCTGTGAGAGCTCTTACCAGGGTGCATTACCTCCGTTGGTCCGTACGGATGCAGACAATTTGCTGCAGGTGGCCCTGCCCTGGACAGTGTGGGCCTAACCTCRTCCGTACCTCTTGGCCTGGGGACAAAAGTGGACCCATTATATATTCCCAACTCTTCCACTAGGCCCCGACACAGCATTTAATACAGCACAGGATAAGCTTATGAGTAGCAGTTTAGCATTAATCAGTAAAATGTGGTTAGACTAAATAGAAGTTATATGATTAAAGAAGTATCAGAGATGCAATACAGATATGAGTCAGAACTTTTCATTGGTTAGGAAAAACATGGACTCCTATGTGGCATCACTAATTATTAACTAACTCATGCTGAGATAAAATGGCACTAATTTATCTGTTGATATGGAWGGAAATTATATGGATGCAGATGTTTTACATAATTTAATGTAATGTGTTAATATTTACATTAACACAACATCTTGTCCAGCATCCAGATTGCTTTCCTCTGACCTTAAACCTATGGTTAACACAAAGATTCCCATCTGCACCTACCTGAACCCTCTTGAATCTAGGTAAGATTTTCTGCCCAACAAGTTCAATGCCCTGTTAGTGTCCTTGCAAATAATCCTTCCTTCTGCATTCCAGGACTTATTTTTTCTTCTCTTACATCTATTTTTATTTGCATTTTATAGGCATCTAACCACTGCTAGCATACTCCTCATCTCAGCACAGCACATGAATTTGCCACATCACTTCTGTATCGCATTATTCCTTATTTACTCATTGCATTTCACAGCTGAATTACCAGTGAAGATTCTTTATATCTGTCTCCATGAAAACTTAGTCTCTCTGAGGTGGGTTCCTTGAACTCTAAGAATTTCTAAGCTTTGATTTGATGGCCCGTACCAGGGCTTGCTTCCTGACACTTATCTCAAAGAAGCGCCCAGGTAAAACTGCATATTCCAAATCCCTCCAACATCTGCTTTGTCGTCGGCTGGCATTTCACCCATGGTGCAGAGCAGCATTCACACCACAATACACTCCAAAATACCAGATCACTTTTTTCATGGCATGGGACAGCCAAAGTGATTTATGCAGGGGACTGCTGCTAATTCCAGAAGTGACAAGGTCAAATGTGTCATCTGGCACAACCACCTGAGTGTACCTGCTGATCCACCTCTGTACCCAGAAAGCTAAATGCCTATTCAGGACTAATATTTTGCTTCAGATAATGAGATTGACTACACCTGTGTACAACTCAAGGCACTAATTTCAGTTTGCAGCAGAAAAATATCTACTCTTCCAAGCAGAGAATTGCATGAAGGAAGGTTGCTAGCATAAAGAGATTCTTATTTTCTTTCCAAAGGAATCAGAACTAACATAGGGAAGGTAGTTCATTTCTGATTACAAAAGCACAAACTTTAAATCTGCTACATGGCAAGAATGAAATCAGATTAAAGTTTCCCCCTGTGTATTCTGATCTATTCAGATTTGAGAATTCTAGCTTTCACACATCCAACCTGCTAAACATTTCTGTTTCATATTTGTCTCCTCATAGTGAGGAGTTAATACAAAATGTCTAAGAGGGTCTGCTTTTCTTTCTTATTCCCACTTTTTTTGATCTGCCTTCATCACCACGTTGGTGAGACAAACATGCAAGCATCTGGATTTATGGGGATGTGACCAGAAAGYATGAGAGAACAGATTTTTTTCATATTGTCTCAGCACTTTTTAAATCTCAGTCTGAGATKCTTTGTTTTTCTCCGGAGTCAGTGCTAGCCCTGGGAACAGTGGCAGAGTACTCTGAGATCAGGCTGACTGTGTAAGGTGTGCTGTGATGTTCCAGAATTTGGTTAGTGATTCCACAATGAAATCTTTTTAGCTCTGAACTGACATCTTTACCTGAACAAGACGGAAAAAGATTGTCTGCACTAGAAAAGTGACAGCGTTAGAAGACCCAGCACAGCACAGACATACCTTCMTTATCCTATATAATTACTTTGTGCATTAGTCATGGGAGGTAACGGGKCTGATGCTGCGCCTACAAAAGCGGCAGTAACTTCAGGATTATTTAGCACCCATACAAGAACTATATATCTCTAAGCAATTCACAGCTATAGATTGATAGTTCAACAATTGCAGCTATGTAAGGAGTGAGATGCTCAGTGCTACGCATTGCTATGGGTGACATTTTCATAGGTAAAAATGAAACACCTCATAGAGGGCCCAATTTTTCCAACTGTATTAGCTGGTTAAATAAAAGATGTTATCTCTTTGTAGAAACCTGGCTTGTAAAATTAAAGATTTGTTTACACTGGATTTTTTAAGCCTTGATGAACCTCTTTGCATAGCTCTCTAGTGTGAACCTTTTACAGTAGCGCACACTGGGAGTCTAGCTGGTGTGGTTTGTGACTTACCCACCTGTGAGTAAATTACCAGTACTGAAAGGTACCTATGTTGATAGGTAAGTCTTAAGAGCAGACAAGCCCCAGATCTCCTGAGCATTACCAAATACAGTAATTCCCCAGGGAATTTGCAACAGTAGRGGTATTAACCCCAATATTAAGGCCAAATTCCAAAGACAAAGTACAATGATTGCACAAAGCACAGGAATTCTGTCTTTATTGGTATCCCTTCTCCCCGAGAGGCTTAGAAGCAAGGAAAAGAAGAAAAGATTGGGGTTGAAAATTACATGCTCTGCGGTGCTGGGTCAGGCTGTCCCTAGTCTAGAGCAGGGCTAAACCCCCAGCCAGCACGGGGATAAAAATAAACCCAATGCACAGCACAGGCAATCCAGCAAAGCAATTCAAGTGGCTGGTGTTTGATATAAAACAGTTTAGTGTTTGCCTTGCAGCCAGTACAAGAAGAACAAGTCGCTTTTCTGCACGGTGGAGTCTGACGTTGCTTTAATTTCTGGAAGACTGGGGAGCGTGAGTCAGATGCTCTCGCAACTGGTTCGTGCGAGGAAGAGGCCAGCAGGGACCCTGACTCACCAGAGCTGCTAAATTTCTTCCTAACGTCCAGCCCAGCGGCTAGACGTGAAATCATGGGCTGGGGGCAGCTCTGGAGTTAGGGAAGGCAGGAGGAGCGGGGCTCTGTGAGGGTGGGAGGCAGCGAGCCCGGCCCGGGGTGGGGTGGGCGCCCGAGGGTGCCGGGCGGGGCGCTGGGCGAGGGACGGCGCTGCGAGGCCCCGGTAAGGCGGCGGGAGAGGGCTGGGGGAAAGCCCCAGCAAACATTTCTCCATCGTAACCGCTAGTGGRTAGAGAAATAAACCCCCCCCTTCCTCGTAAAGGCGGAGGGGGCGCACACAAGACGCCAGCCCGGGGCTCCCGCCACCACTGCCCCAGCAAGCCCCGTCCCCCCTTACCTCATTGCCACATTCCCCAGCGAGTGAGCTCAACTGTTCGCGCAGCCTCTCTCCTTTTATGGTCAAACAACTTTGCCTGGGCGAGGCTTTTTTCGCGAGCTGGTAGGAAGCGCTTGGGCTCAGCAGCTCCCCCACCTTTCGTTTCTGCTGCCTTTCCCGGCAGGCAGGCAGGCAGGCGGGCCGAGGCAGCCGGCTGTGCGGGGGCAGAGGAGCCCGGCCACAGCCCCGCCATCTCCAGCCCCGGGGGCGGCATTTCCCCCTCCCCGCTCCCGCGAGCCCCGTCCCCAGAGGTGAGTCTCTTCTTTTGGCTTAGCGAAAAAGCTTTTTGTCCGCAGCTCTGGGGCTGGCGTTGAGCGAGTAGGGGGGTGCACCCGTGTCGGGGGGTGCGGGTTTCCTGCCGCTCCCGCCGGGAGAGTTGCTCGCCTCGTACAAAGTCTCGGTCTCTCTCGGATTGACTTACGGCCGTGGCTCCTGGCGTTTTTTGCCCTTCCGCAGAAATAGAGGTACGCGTGTGTGTGAATCTGGGGAGTTTTCTTCCCCCCCGGTGAAATGGAGGCAGCTAAACGCTCCTGTATAGCTCCAGCGGTGGGGAAGAGGGAGGGGGTGTTGCCTGGTTTTACTCGGGACAAGCTCTCTTTTGTGTGCGTACGGATGAGTGAGACACCTATGGAGCCTTTTTCCAGATGTGCTCGAGAGAGAGGAATCTGGGGCTCTTTGTGCATGAAGTTTGTTTAATGTATGAGTCTCCGTCTCTCTGGGAGTGCCTTGAGAAAGTGAAGACGCGAATCTTGCAAAGTCGTAGAACTTCCTAACGTTTTAAATATGTTTGCAYAGCTTTTTGGAGCTTTTCTCTTTTTTCGCCCCCCGCACAGGGAGGAGGCAAGCGCAGCATATGTGGGAGAAGTTTGTAGCTCTGAATGCCCCCCTCCCCCAGCCCGGTTGTTTTAAGGCTCTACCTTGTAGGTTCCATAGCTGTAGGACTTTGCTCTCTTTGAAGCTTTGTAACTTTGGGCCAGGCTGGGAGAACTTTCTGGAATTAGTCTGTACAAGAGGATGAAAATAAGCATAACTCCTAAATCCGTTTAATCTGTTCACTTCATATTCTATATTTTTTGCTATAGTTCTCCTTCTGACCCCCCTCAGTTGGGAGGAAGTTGGCAAATAGGGGAAGTACAGATGCGGTGTGTCAGACCACAGTGCTGGGCTAGCTTTTATGGGGGCTCCCTGTGTGGCTCAAGCCAAACTGCTTTCTACCAACAGAGGTGAAAAAATAACACTCGGCTCTCTGCTTCCTCAGGTTCCTCCTCCTTTTGCTACGCCAGGAAAGGAGCCGAGCTTTTGAAAGGGGTGTCTTGGGGTCAAAGAACTGAAAGCTGTCTATGTGCGTAAGAGGTGGCAGACCCACCGTGGGATGTTCTGGGAGGTGACCCTGCTGGTGAGGGAGGTGTCACTTGGTTCTGTCTTCCTTCTTCTCCTTGCTCTCTGTTAGAGTGAAACTGTGTATGAGGCAACTAAGTATCCTGAGTGTGTCCTTTGGGGACATCTTTCTTCATAGCTCTGCTTGAGTCATCTTAAATGCTGTTACAGCAGGCAGAAAAATCTCTCCCCTCAGGGAGAATGTGAGGATGAGAAGGATTTGAGATTAGGTCTGCTGGTGTGACACTCCCTCTCCAATAGCTTTTACAAACAGTTAGCACCACAGGACTCACATAAGCTGTGTGTTTCTGGTAAGGCTTAGACGGTATTGGCAATGCTGCAGGGCTGTGGGTTGACTCTCCGGAAGGCCAGCCTTTCTCAGCCTGKTTGGTCTGTGTGGGCGTGGACCAATAAACAGAAGTGAGGATGAGCAGGGGCAGCTGCTGGATGGAGACAGCAGAAAAGGCCTTAAGTGCGACATAGCATACTGGGAAATGGGCTGCTTTGGATTAAGGGAGATAGCAGCTGCTGGTAGCAAAGCCAGCACTTTTTTGTGAAGCAGCCAATGTCCCAAGACTGTCTCCCTGGTATGGATCATGATCAGAAGTGATGTCGTCACTGTGGTGTTCTGCTCATAATGCTGTCAGTTCAGGTAGAACTACTACCAAGTGGTTCATTACACCATAGTGAAACAGTGGAGCATGAGGCAGAAGTCTCTAAAGAAAGGCTGGAGGTCTTTTTAATATCTTCTGAAGCTCGGTGGGAAGCTGCAGACTGGAGGGAGTTGGTCAGTCCCTTCTGACTTGCAAGTCTGTTGACCTCTACAAGCCTGAGGGATTGAGGACAGACCTTGCTAATTAATTACTCTTCTGCCTTGGCCCTTTCCCATGCTGGATCATGTGGGAGATGCTCAGCACAGCTTTTCGGCTGCTGCTTACTGTTGCAGCCTCTTCCTCCTTTTGRAAAGTGCAGAAGAGTTTGTCAAGGTGCATGCAACTCATCAGCCCTGCACGAAGGGAACAAAAAGTGCAGCAGCATGGGCTTAACATTTGTCTATGTTGTCACACGCTTGTGACCTGGAGAAGCTGTTACAGGTTACTATGTCTTGGCATACTGCACTGAATCATGGGAGCGCTTAGAACAAGGCATGCAGATCTTATCTGCAGCCATGGGTGAATTAGCGGTGGGTGGATGTTTGTGGCACCGGGGCTGTCTGTCCCCGCAGCTGTTATTGTCCGTGTGAGAAAGGCCGGCAGCGTGGAGGGGCCACTGGTTGGAACATGCCAACTTGAAATGCTGGCACAGAGCCCCTGTGCTGGCGGAAGCGCTGTTGTGCTGGGGTGTTAGGAGGRCTATGGGCATGCCAGGCTTTACAACAAAGCGTCTGGCTGCACGGAGATTTCTAGCACGGATGAGATTTCTGGCCTGGGTTGCAGGACTGAGGGAATCCTAGAAATGCGGCTCTCGCCATGAGACCTGCGGTTCCCGAAACAGCCGACTTGGCGGGGCTATCCTCTGGCTGTTCGCGTCTGGCGGTGGAAAGGAGTGAGGGGAGAGGGTTCGTATGCCCACATGCTGCAGGCGGAGCGCCTGCCCCGCTCCCACCCCACAGGCTGCCCTTGCGCAGGGCAGGACCGCGCCTGCACTGCCCGGGGAACCGGAGCCCCGGCTGCCGCCGYGCGGGCTGCGCCCCTCGCAGCCCAAAGGGACGGGCGCAGGGGCGGGGGGCGGCGGCCGGGGAGCGCTTCCTGGCGGGGGCGGAGCGGGCGCCGGCGCAGCCCGGGAGGTGTGGGGGGAGCCGCTGTCGCCCTCGCCGCGGACAGGAAGGAGAGAAAGCGGAGGCGAGGTCCGGGGAGCAGGGGGCTCCGCCCGGGGATGTGACACCAGGGGACTCTTCACCCGCCCTGTTGTTCTGCCTCTGCCGCAGCTGCCTGCGCTCCTCCGGCATGCAGGGGTCTGGAGGTAAAGGATGGAGGATGCAGGGGGTGTGCCAGGGTGGGGGGGGGGGGGGTGAAAGGGGACATTACTGGGGCTGTCACAGGCTAAGGTCAAGCGGAACCGGCTGGCGTTATCATGTAAGTGGAGGAGAGGAAATGCTAATTCTAGTTCTGGGAGAGTATGTGTGGGGGCACCCTCCTTAGGGTGCGTGGGGCTCGGTGKGCTCGGTGGATAACGCTCGTTCTGGTGGCCCGTTGCTGTCCTCTCCAGCATGCGTGCGTGCAGGATTCTCGTGTAGCAAAGAGCTTGGTTTTCTCTGTGGCGAGAACCCTTTTGTGGTTAATGCCATACTGAGTTGAGATGGTGAAGCATGCTGGCTCATTAGAGCTGTCTGCAGTTTCTGTTCCTCCTTTTTCCTGTGCTGATGCTGGAAGTGCTCTGTACTCTGCTCGGGGACCTCAGCCTCTGGCTGGACTTAAACTCCTGTATCCCTCCGTTTCACATGTTCCTCTCTATTGATTTCCACTCTGGCTGACTTCATATAGGTTTCCTCCCTCTTCTCTCCTGCTAGGTGCTGAGAAGATGGCTTCCCCAGGTGCCCCAGGGACCCGCATGACATCCACAGTCAGTATCAACATTTCTACCCCTTCCTTCTACAACCCGCAGAAGAAGTTTGCACCTGTGGTTGCTCCTAAACCCAAGGTGAACCCCTTCAAGGCTGGGGGTGCGTCAGAGTCRTCACTGCCCCCGCCTCCTGGAGCTGGCGCCCAGCGTGCTCAGATGGGGAAGGTGGGGGAGATTCCATCAACATCCATGTCCCTGCTGGCGGAAGGTAGGTGAGGGTTGGCGTGTCAGATGTGAATATACATTTCTAAATTCTCAGGGTGTGAGGTCTGTAACTGGGGTTAACATGAGAACAGGGCCATAACTGCTGTAAGTGAAGGATACTCTTGCTGTAGAGGCTGGCAGGTTCCAGAATGAAATAAAACAATTGTAAAGGGATCTCAAAATACGTAGTATCTCCGTTAGGAAAGGAGCCAGGAAGGCAATCCTTCATTGCACTGATGCTGGAGGAATGCAATGCATTTTTCATGGTATTCCCTGAGTGCATAATTGTGTAACTGCTGTCAGTTTCTGGCCAGCATGTCTGAGTGCAAATATCTTGCAGGGAAGTTGACCCTGATGGTGATGAATCACGCTATTCTCCTTGTTGATTCATCTCAGCTCAAGTKGGTTGTCTCTGACTGTAGAGATCCTTCTCATGGACTCTGCAATTGCCCTCTTCGCTGCTGGAGATGGAGAGGAAGAAATAATTGCATGAAAACATGGTGGAAGCTGTCATAAACAGGAAGTGAGACTTAGAGTTTTTATGGCTTGTAGAGTTTTATACTTTTTCCTAGTGGTTTGGGTTGGGTGTGTTTTCCTGTGTAGAGTGACTTCTTGCTTTAGTGTGGTGTTCTTTTTCTTTTTTTTTTTTTTCCCCTGTGGTGGTGGCGTAATTTGTTGGTTGGTTGGTTGTTTTTGTGTTCTCTAAGAAGCAGAAGGTTCCTGGTTTTGTGGCTCCCTGGTTGGAATTGATCAGCACGGGGCCACTGGAAAATTCTCTATGGACCTCTTGCTAATGCTTGATGCAGCATATTACCCCCAGACTCTATCAGGGTGCACCTCACTTGGGACACGTGTGTTCAGATAATGCTAACTGCTGTTTTAAATTTCTTTCCTTTCACTGTCTAGCATAGACTGTGCAACACTGATGTTTTCTAGGTTGGCATGTTAAGTTACTGGGCAGCTGACCTGATGGTAGGAAGGCTGGTCCTGTGCTCAGAGGAGATGGATTATTAAGCCATTTTTTCCATTTCTCGAGTCACAAGGGCCTCAGCATGTTGGTGCTTCTGTCTCCTAGAATTGCACCAGCTAACTCTGGTGACCTTTTTCTCATACATTATTGGCTGGAATCTTGTGTCTGTAATCCAAGGTCCCATCTTAGGCTTTATGATTTTCTGCTATAGTTGTGTGGATTAGGGATGTGTCTGTCAGAAGGTCTCAAACTGACACAAATATATTACCTGAAGTACAAAAGTAGACAGGTGGATGTTAAAAATTATTTTTCAATATACAGTGCAAGTGGAGGGTTGGCTGTTGTTTGCTCCGCTTCTCCCTTCCTTATAAAGCTTATTATGGAGGAACTAATTTGACAGAAAGATCAGCAAAAGAACCATTCAGCTTAAGCTGCTGTGTCACCATCGGGTGAGGGCTGCCAGCAAGGCATCTGAAGTACAGATGAACCACCAAAACTCAGTCATGAGAGAAATGCATCTGATTTGGTCCTTCTCTGATGAATCTCTCCCTTCCCTTTACACTCCCCAAACAAATAGTAGTATAACATAAAGCCATAGCAATTGGTCTCTTTGTCTTAAATGGCTAAGTTAGTATTGCTGTAGGAATGTTATATTTAGTATTGATCATTCTATAAATCTGGTATAGTAACTTTGTGGGGAGCTTTTTTGTTTGTGTGAATAATTCATAGAATGGGCTTKTAGTGCATCTGAAACAATGTGACAGCAGATCAGGGCTTCATTTCTGCAATATTCTTTATYGTTTCAATAAATCAAAAGGCAAGCRTATACAAACTTGATCCCAAACTGTAGTTTCAAAGAAAAAATACCAGCCTAGTATTACTTCCCCCCCCACAAGCAGAATTTCTGTGGCACAAGAAGGCTTGAAAGAGGTGCTGCATACCAGTGCAGTTTATTCATTCCACTGGCTAATAAGATTTTGGCTTTCATTTTCTGAAAGGGCAGTATCATCTCCCTTAGGTTACAGATGAGAAGTCATTATAAAGTCTGTTGACAACAGCTGGATATAAAGATGAGACAATTCAATTACTGCTGTTAAAAGTTGCACATGGAATAGCAGGAGTGAAAAACCACATGGAATAGCAGGAGTGAAAAACGTGGTCTTTCACCCTACTGCTGGTTGGGGCTAGCTAAGAAGAGAGGTGGGTGTCCAGAAGAAGGGATGTGGAAGTTATGTCTCCTTGTCTTCAGTGTTCTTTGCTGCTTGGATGATAAGAGGACAACTTCTCCCATACATGGTGAAGGGAAGAGGATTCACATTTATTTGACTGCATTGTAGTAGAAAATGTCTCTTTTTGCCTGTTCTGTGTCTTTGGCAAATATGAATAGGTGGAAGCAATGGGGTTTTCTTCTAGGAGATTGAGGCACTCTGGTGCGTTTCAATCTGCTTAAAAGGGTTCTGGAAAATTTCTCATGTCCTAATCTGTATTGGGTATGGGGACATTCTAGCCTTCAAAAGGAAAGCTGTTGTCATCTGCCAGAAAAATAAAGCAGTTTCAAAGATTCCTCATATGCATAAGGCGTCGTTGGTCCAACTTGCTTCCCCCACTTGTTTCTTGTAGTGCTTACTAGCCAGCTGCAAGGTGCCAGCTTATTTTCCTGTAATAATACAGGCTCTTCAGGGTACTGGGTTGTCTGCTGGCATTCCTTCTAATGCTGCTCTATATTCAGCAATCTGAGCCAGTTACTGGTGAGAGAAGCATATGCTAGGGACCAAAGAATGAGAGGAGGAGTGGGAAAGGGCATAGTAAGACATTTCCCAATTATACAATAACTATTCTCGGTGACTAATTGCAGTAGCTACCCAAGAAGGTTTATATGGTGGTAAATAGCTTTGGACAAGGTGAAAGCCAGCCTGTGGAGTTCRGTTGTCCTTGATGGGTGCTGGGGTCTCCTGGGTACTGGGGAACCTTCAAGACCCCTCCTAGGGTTTGTACTGGCTAAGAGTAAGAAATAATCCAAACTTGCTTTTATTCTCATTCTTCCCTATAGAGCTGCCGCTGCCACCTCCTCCCCCACCTGGAGAGGAGGCAAGTTTCTCCTCAAACTGTGCTTTTCCCCCACCCCCACCACCCTTTGAAGAGCCTTTTCCACCAGCCCCAGAAGAAGTTTTTCCTTCTCCTCCTCCTCCTCCACCGATGTTTGATGAAGGGCCTTTGAGCAAAGTACCTGCCCCACAGGTGAGTGAGGTCAAGGGAAGTACAGTTTCTTGTGATGCTCTGTGAGTTGGGACAGCTTCTCACTACTCTCTGAACTCAGCAGCAGGAAGCCCTGAGATCTCGGAAAGCAGAAAATGGTACCACCCCATGGACCAGCATAGGTTAGGGTCAACTGGCTGGGCTACAGCTCTGCAGATGAAGGACCTGGGGTTCCTGRTGCACAGTGAGTTGAATGTGAGCCAGCAATGCACCCTTGTGAAAATAAAGGCCAACCACATGCTGGGCTGCATTCGTGAGAGTGTAGTCAGCAGGACAAGGACAGTGATTATTCGTCTCTCTTCGGTGCTAGTGAGGCTGCATTTTGGAGGACTGTTTCCAGTTGGGCTCCCCAGTATAGTAACCCCAGAAGAATACTGAACTAGATACAGTCCAGCAAAGGGTCATAGTGATCATTGAGGGTTGGAGCACGTGATGTGAGAGCTGGGTTTGTTCAGCCTGTGGAAGAGGTGGCCAAGGCAGGGATCTAACTGCAGTCTGCAATACCTAAAGGAGGGCTGGAGAGAAGACAGATTCTTCTTACTGGGGCACAACAAGAGGACAAGAGACAATGGACACAAGTTTCAGCAAGGGAAATTCCTRTTGGACAGAAGAAAAACCTTTTCCCCTCCAAGGGTGACTCAGCACTGGCACAGGTGCCCAGAGAGGCTGGGGAATTTGCGTCCTTGGGGATGTTCAGAAATCACCTGGACRAGGCCCTGAGCCAACCTGGTCTAGCTTGGGAGTTAGCCCTGCTCACAGCAGGGCGTTGGACTAGAGACCTCCAGATGTCTTTTCCCACCTAAATCTGTCTGTGAGTTTCTTTGGGCTGTGCACTTTCCTACTGTTTGTAGACCTTGGAGACTGTGCCCTGTTCATCCTTACCAACTTGCTATCCACTCAAAGCAAGGAGCAGATCTGTACCACAGTCCAAAGTGTCAAAATCTGCTATTGTAAGGGGATACACCCAGTTCCCTGGCTGTTCCTGTAACGTGCTCTGCTCCCTCTTTCCTCATGGATGGTGGTATAGGTACGTGGCAAGATGAGCAGCGTTGATCTTGAGATTGACTCACTGTCGATAATGTTGGATGACATGGAGAAGAATGACCCCTTCAAATCCCGGGTGAGCTGTCCAGAATGTCGCAGGTGGAAGGAAAGATGACTGGTTTGCTGAATGGAGGTAGTGAGTAGGGTGCTACTGAAGATTAAAATGTCTGGATAAACCATAGCGAGAAAGCGTATGTGAAGGACCARAAAGCATGGATCTTGCAACTTGTCAGGACTGCTAAATGTGTAACAGCGTAGGAGCTATTAGCATTGTGGGTCTGGGATAGCTGCTGACTTACTGCTATAGACAGCATATTTTCTCTTCCACCTTGCTGATAACTGCCTGTTTCTCTCTGTTGCTTCCCTTTACAGGTATCTCCAGGATCTACAGGTTCTCTGGAGAAGCCATTGGCCCCAAAAACCCATGTGGAAATACCATCTGTACCCAGAGATACTCCTCATTCCTTTCCTTCCAAGTTCACTCCAAAGCCAAGTGGAAGCTTATCTTTCAAGCCCCCTGGAGCAGATTTGACCCCTGCCCCAACCCCATGGGCAGCTCCACAGCAATGCAAGGAGCCCCTAGCACCAGTCCCTCCACCCCCCTCTCTCCCTCCTGCTCAGACTACCCCTAAATTCACCCCACCCCCTGTTACTGCCTCTCCTAAGTCTGGGTCCAAATCAGGTGCCGGTGTTCCCATGGCTCCATCAAACTCTACAAGATATCCTGCCTCCCTTCAGACTCAGTTCACAGCCCCTTCACCTTCAGGTCCCTCCTCTCGGCCGCAGCCTCCCAATTTCACCTATGCCCAGCAGAGGGAAAGACCCCAAGTGCAGGAGAAGCCACATCCCACAGAACAACCTGCTGCTGCAAAAGACACGGTAAGGGATAGAGCCATGGGACCAGTGTCTTTGGACAGGCACAGCATCACTGGGAGTGAAGTTGGAGGATGAGGAYGGAGAGTCTGTCCCAGGCTAGGGGAAGCTGTTACCCATCTGAAAGAGAGATGTAACTAGAGACAGTGGTAGAGGGGGACAGGACTTCACGTAAAGGTGGAAAGAAGCAAGCACAGTGGATGGCAGATTGTTCCCTAGAGGGAGACACAGAGGAGAAGCAAACGTGAGAGAAGTAGGTTTCTTAGGGACAGGGTGGGAGGGAATCTGTCTATATGTGTCCTTTGGGATTGAATGTTTCCTCTTACTGCAGCATAGACCCACAGGCTCCAGTGAAGATCCACCTAGGGGAAATTCCTGTCTGACCATGAAGGAGGTAGAAGAGCTGGAGATGTTGACCCAGAAACTAATGAAGGATATGGAGCATCCRCCCCCAGCAGAGGCTGCTACTTCTGGTGCGTTCCCTCAGTGGACAGCAGTAGGACTAAGACTGTGGTGGGTTTTCCYCTCCTAATCGCTTTCTTCTTCCATTGACAGAGCTCTGCGGCTTCTGTCGGAAGCCCCTATCGCGAACCCAGCCAGCTGTGAGGGCCCTGGACTGCCTTTTCCATGTGGAATGCTTCACCTGCTTCAAATGTGAGAAGCAGCTGCAGGGGCAGCAGTTCTACAATGTGGATGAGAAGCCCTTCTGCGAGGACTGCTATGCTGTGAGTCACTGCGATGAAAGCTGCCGGAGGGAGCTGAGCTTGCCGTTCTCTCTTGCTTTCCCTTCCTCCTTCCACCTTGCCTGCCTCCAGGGGTGGGGAATTGGATTAATGTGTTTTACTTGTTTCCTTTGGGCTCAGGGGACTTTAGAAAAGTGCAGTGTCTGCAAACAGACCATCACAGACCGGATGCTGAAGGCCACGGGTAACTCATACCATCCCCAGTGTTTCACCTGCGTGATGTGCCATACCCCTCTTGAGGGGGCCTCTTTTATTGTGGACCAGGCCAACCAGCCTCACTGTGTGGATGACTATCACAGGTATGGCGAGAGCATGTGCATGGGGTGTCTGAAAGAAGGCAGATTCCCTCACACCTGTTTAATTTTGCTGCACTATGGGATTGGGTTGCCCATGTGATCTGTTGGACATGAAGTTAAAAATGAGTCAGCAATGTACCTTGTAGCAATTAAGGTCTTTTCCCACCTAAACTTCTTTGTGATGTATTGTTGCTCTGCTGCTAATCCTGTTGTACGGCAGTGAGAACCTGTATTGAATGCCACTATGGTGGTCATGGTCTCCTCCATATTTTTGTGGGTTGCAGGAAGTATGCTCCACGCTGCTCAGTCTGTAGTGAGCCTATCATGCCAGAGCCTGGAAAGGATGAGACGGTGCGTGTGGTGGCATTGGAGAAAAATTTCCACATGAAATGTTACAAGTGTGAGGTAAGCCTGGTGGCCCCACTCCTCCGATCTTTCCCATTTCCATCACCAGCAACTGGGCACCTTTGTTGTCTATCCTGATCAAGCACTAAGATTGTTTTGAATTAAACTGGAGCATTTTGAAGCAGGTTCAGAAAAAGATTAGACATTCACAGACCACAGATCCATAAACAAGGACTATGCAGGGCTGTAGTCTCTAACATCCCTAATACAGCAGCTGTGTATGCCGGAGGAACATGCTGGGATCACAGAAGGGGCTTGCTCTTCCTTCAAAATAGTATCTCCCATTAGCACCATCAGAGACAGAGCAGTGGGCTGTGAGCCATTATCCTGATCCARTGGGGCATTTCTTACATCCTTGAATGCATTTACCCTGCTGTTGGCAGTCAYTGAGCTCCCTCCCTCTTTTCTTTCCCTTTTTAGGACTGTGGGAAGCCCTTGTCCATTGAAGCAGACAAAAATGGGTGCTTTCCACTGGATGGCCATGTGCTGTGTATGAAGTGTCACACTGTTCGTGCCAAAACGGCACACTGAGGAGCTTGGAGTGGGCATACCCTAGAGAACCCTGCACTCGATACTCTTCCCCTCCCCGCCATTGTCCTGTCCCTCTGCCTGACAAGGCAGATTGCTACCAATGGAGATTACACCAGCGAAGTTCTTTACTCATGTAGGATTCACTGCTCCTAGACTTCACTATGCACACCCACCAAGAAAGGACCTCTTCTGTCGCCACTTCCTGGCCACAGTGTATTCCAGGCTGGGGGCTATGATCAAGGTGAGTGCAAAATCTCTGTTCCCTTAAGACTCTGGAGGAGAACGACCAGACCTCCACCACCACCTGGTGGAAGTAGCAAGAACGACCTGGTGGCAGGTGCTGGGAAGGGCAGAGCATTCTTCTGTTCCACGGAGCCAAGAATGATGATTTGACCTTAGAAGGAAGCCTCCATCTCGGCACCACTTCTGTCTTCGATTTTRTTATTTTTTTTCTTGTGCCACCTCATTATCAGGATGTCTTCCCCTGCCCCCTCCCTCACTCCTGGGTTRGAGTGTGGAGGCAGAACATATTGGGAATCTCTGTTATCATTGCTGGAAAAAGCTAACCTACTATAGCTTTTCTGTCTCTAATGGATTTTACTGGCTAACTGTCTTGTCACTTTTTTTTCCTTAGCCAGATGAAACTGGCAATGTTTGGAATCCTACTTTGTTCCTGAGTTTGGAAACTTTTTTTTTTTTTTWWAAATCTTTTTCCCTCCCCAAAATGAATCGTTTCCCAGTGTGGTTTCTGGACAGCCAGGCTGG
Organism: Oceanodroma leucorhoa; assembly: GCA_030449065.1. Taxonomy (NCBI): domain Eukaryota; kingdom Metazoa; phylum Chordata; class Aves; order Procellariiformes; genus Oceanodroma; species Oceanodroma leucorhoa. The sequence goes on along the minus strand of JASVER010000050.1, from coordinate 6,935,384 downwards.
GCACCAGAGTAGCAAAGCAGTCCAAAGAATGCATGTTTACAAATAAAGACCGTCATAAGGACGGGCAGCACATGGTGAGGAGGCGTCTCAGTGCATGGATGAGGATTCAGCAGACTGAGGAACGTCTCCCCGTTCCAGCAGAGATTCTTTCACTGCTGTCAGTGAAAGCTGCAGTGTGATTGCAATGTACTGTCTGGCTCTAAGTGTTACTGCACTGAGCCCCATTTCCTGGACTAGAAACTCTCAAACCGAACAAACCTTTTGAATAAGTACACTGTCCAACCACTGTTTGCATTCAATAAAATGTGGGKTTTTTCCATTAACATGTCTGCTGTATTTGTTCAACTACCCATGAGAATTGCTGTCTTAAGCAGTAGAGAATGTATGTATAGTTGCTGTTCCACCTAGCCTCCAGAGATGACGAGTCTGAAAATGGCCTTTCTCTCTCCACCTCTTGGTTTTATTTTCAAACTGTTTAGTTTCCTACTTTTCTGGGTCTGAAGACGAGCTCTCATTTAAAGCAGTGGAAGACTGCATTTCAGTACAGCAAGATTATAGACTGCTTGATGGTGTCACTGGGAGGCAAGTTATTACAATCCACTTGCATCAGACTGGAATAAAGTGGTCAATTTTCTTGCTTTGCCTTAACTATTGCCACTTGGAAAGTGCTTGTGTTTGATGTTTATGGTTTTAAGCATGGTACTCTCTTGGTCACTGCAGGTGAAACTCCTCTTTGTGGTAAGCATCAATGCTGCTACACTTCAAAGACATGAAACCTGCTCTTGTTCTCTTGCCAGTTTTGGGGAAATCTTTAATGACTCCTTGCAAATTGATCCAGTAAATGCTTTGAGGTTTCCTATAGGGAGATGATGTGATTAAAAGATGCCCACAAACACCAAGGAGCACAGAGGAGAGAAACAATGATGGGGGGTGGAGAGCAGCACTCTAACCTAGCTCCTCCCAGAGCTATCAGAGGACTGTAGCCCCAGTGTCTGGGTATGAAACCTGTCCAACCATGTCAATGGGAAGGGCTCTCTGGATCACCTGGCAGATTAAGGGGAGATTAGCCCCTCTGAAGGGCATGGGGTGCAGGGGAAGACCATTTGGGGACTACAACACTTGTGATGGGATGTGTAGGGGCAGGATCAAAGGCGGGAAAAGGGAGTGATCAAGGAGAGGAAGCAGCATGGGCAAAATGGGGGAGAAGGGCACAGAAGGGGCTGGCTGCACGTACACAGTACACTTGTCTGGCCATGCCCTATGTGTCATCAGCACAATCTGTCCTGTCTTCTTACTAAATGCTTTTCTTTCTTTTTTTCCTCCTTCTTTTTTTTTTCCTCCTTTTTTTTTCCTTCCTCCTCTTTTTTTCCTCCTTCTCTTTTTTTCCTCCTTCTTTTTTCTTTCTTTTTTCCAGCTTTTCCCCCCCTCTTTTTCTTTTTTTGAGTTTTACTGTGTGAAGGGACTCTGTTCAGTGCATATGGAGGTCTAAATGCCAGCAACTGGAAATACCTGCGTGCATGCATATCGTGTGGGTGTGTATGTCCATGCATAATCACTAGCGAAAATCAGGTCAAAGTAGCTGGTGAGTGAGTAGGGTAAGAGACTTGAGAGCCATGAGTTGGCATGGCTGCAAGTCTGGCCAGATGCTGGAAAGACCAGTCTGAGTGTCAGCTGCTAGAGCTCCCAGGAGGTCCAAGCAGCTACCGGTAAGCCTGCACCAGCTACCAGGGAACAGTTTGCATCTGTGTGTGAGGTGACTGGAAGACCAGGGAATCCTGGGGCCAGCTAGGTAGAGCCAATGTCTGAGGCTAATTACCGGAGGGTGTGTGTGTGTCTGCATGCGTGGCTGCAGGCCTTGAAGACTCATGTCCTGGTGCCAGCAACTGAGGAGACCAGCTCAGGCTCCAGATTGTGGAGCCAGCTACTGGATAGCTGGTCTTAGACACTAGAGGGATCCATAGTATATATATATATGTACTTCCTGCTAACAGGTTCATCCTGATCAGCCAGAGAAGGGAATAGGATCAGGCTGTTTGTGCTGTGCTTGCATGACTGCTGTGTTTTCTGCCCCAGGCCAGGCATGTACAGCATGTGCATATATATACATGCACATATTATATACATGTATATTTTGTGTGCATGAGTGCCTAATGGGGACACATGCTCAGGCTTGCTACTGGCTGTACCTGAGGACATGGAACTGAACAGCCTCTTCTCTATCAGGCCAGCTGATTCAGCAGCTCCTTACAGTTGAAGTTGGAAGGGACCTCCCTGCTCAGAGTCAACCAGAGCAGGTTGCTCAGGAATGTACCYAGCCAGTTTTTTAATACCTCCAAGGATGAGAACTCCACAACCTCACTGGGTAACCTCTTCCAGTGTTTAACAACTCTCACAGTAAGTTTTTTCTTACCTTCAGATGGAATTTATTGTATTTTGATGTGTTCCCACTGCTTCTTCTCCTTTCACTGGATGCCACTGAGGAGAGTCTGGCTCCCTCTTCTTCACTCCCTCCCATTGGGTATTTATACACAATGATAAGAGCCACCCAAACCTTCTCATCTCAAGGCTGAACAGTCCCAGCTCTCTCAGCCTCTCTTCATATATCAGATGCTCTAATCCCTTCAAAGTCATAGTGGCCTTTCACTAGACTCGCTCCAGGAAGTCTATGTCCTTCTTTGTACTGGGGAGCCCAAAATTGGACACAGGGCTCCAGATGTCTGACCAATGCTGAATAGAGGGGAAGAATCACCTCCCTCCAGCTAGTGGTGATGCATTTGCTAATGCAGCCCAGATACTGTTGGCCTCCTTTGCTACAAGGGCACATTACTGGCCTAAGTGCAATTTGCTGTTCACTGTGACCTGCAAGGCCTTCTCTGCAAAGCTGCTTTCCAGCCAGCCAGCACCCAGCAGGTATTGGTGCGTGAGGCTATTCCTCCCYAGTTGCAGGGCTCTGTATTTCCCTTTGTTCAACTTCATGAGTCTCCTCTCCTTCCATTTCTCCCATCTATTGAAGTCCCTCTGAATGGCAGCACAACTATCTGATGTATCAGCCACTCCCAATTTTCCATCATCTGCAAGGATAGGCTAAAGTTTACATATGCATGACACAAGTTCATAATCTTGTGTCAGCCTCATCAGGGCTTATCTTCTAGCCTGGATATCTGCCATGTAGCAACTTTATTTATTATCTATACTTMATGTTAAAGACACCTATTACTAAGATTGAACTTACTGATACACTAAAAAGACTCACAGTAAAAGCTTATCTTGTCAGCTGTATCTCAACTATAGTTGCAGTGACTTGAGTAGCTGAGGTACRTGTATACTATGGTTCCTTGTGTATACTTTGCTGCTTCTCATGTTGAATAGAAACCAGCCTTCTTGCTTTAAGTTGCAGTTCTTTAGATCTCTGCTTCTTAACCCTTCTGTCATTCATGGTTAAGCAAGACCTTCCCAGGAGCAGGAGTGTTAATTTATAGCCTTAAGAATTTGGAGCATTATACAATTATGGAAACACTGATAGTTACCTACAGCAAGTAACTGATTGCTGAATGGCTAGCACTCACCTTCTTCACCAACCTAGACTTAGCTCAAGCACTGAAAAATAAATCTTGAGGTGACTACTCTTCCCAGGTAGGAGAAAGTCTTAGGAACATCAGAATGAGACTTTTCCTTCTCCCGGACAATCTATTCTGCAGGAGAAGAAGTACTACTCACATGTATTTCATCAAACTACAGCAGTAGCTTCCAATACTTCTCATGGTTTAATGGATGGATACAGCTGTAACTGGGTTTAAAGAAGAAAGTCTGAAGTGACCAGCTGCATATGTATCCTTTAATCCTAATGCAAATGCATTTCCACATTAAATCTGCAGTTAAATGGACAAAGACCATTTGGCTGAAACAACCAAACATGGACSTAAGGACCCGGCTGGATCTTAAAATATATATGCTAAAGTAAAGGTCCCAATCATACTTGAAATAAGCCAAAGAACTCCAACACAGCCTGCTCTGCCACAGGTTTATTTACAAAATATTATTTACATTGTATAACTGTCTTGAGCTCTGATAAATAATAACATTTCCTCCACAGAGAAGGAATAAGACAGACCACCTACACATTTTTCTGTTACAAATACCCTATCCAGCCAAACAAGACTATTCTCTCTTTTAATACAGGGCAGAGAAAAATGGGTACCTAAAGGGGTTTCTGTCCATGGCACAAGTAAAGGTATCAAGCAAGTTGGAGAGATGTAAATCTCCCYGCTGAAGTGTGCATGTGCAAAACAGCAACATGCTGAGGTTACRTGATCACGCAAGTTACAGCAGCATGTGCTGCTACTCCCAACTTCTTCTCCAAAGAAAGAAGTACACCATGACTTGGTGTTTAAGGCAAGAATAGCTGAATTAAAAAATATATCCCTTACCAGCAGCCTTGTGAAAGACTGAATAGTTTGTTCCTGTTGTAAAATAAGGAAGACAGAAGGCTGCTGAAATGAGAAGGGATGTATGCCAKGGAGTGAATGGGCCCAATCTCTACATGTCTGTGTCCCTGTGCGCGTTCCCTGAATGTCCYAGTCTATCTGAACTCTCATCTCCAATCTTAAACCATTACCCACCGCCCCCAACCTGCTTTGTATGTATCCTTATGTKTCCATGTGATACACTGAGGGTCTGAAACTCCAGTATGTGGACTACAGGGATTACTTAGTGCTGCACAGAATGGACTACAGAAGACAGGGCTGAGAACAGTTTCTAAGACAAGTGCTCTGAAACGTACTGATGGCTGCTGTAGAGCTAAAGCAAGGGGGAACAGAAATGAGAGCAGGTGGTGTTGCCTCATGAGCCTTTTCAGTTCTGGTTGTTTTGCTTTGCTTGTCCCAGTCACTCATTTGGAAGCAATTGCCATAGGAATGATTCCAAGTGATATCTGGTAAGAATGGGCATTTAGCAAGCTTAAGAGAGCAATGACTGATCACTCCTTAAAGCCTTGGATGCTACACAGGATCCTCTTCTGGTGGCCCGGAAGTGACACTCCCATCTGTTTCAAGTCCCTGAAGGAAATGCAAAAGAAAGGAAAAAATGAATTGCTATTCTTGTTCCTTGGGGACTTGGATGTGGGTAAGGGCAGAAACAGTTACCAAGCATTAGTTCAGAAAGCTTCCTTTCCCTCAGTGCCTCCCACTACRCCTACCTTTCCTCTAGAAGGAAGAAACTTCTAGATGTTCCTGCCCTTCCCTGGCTACCTCTGCCCACCCAGTCAACTGGCTTCTCCCACCTCGTGACTAGGCCTGTACTCCAATTAAATCAGGACTATGTCCGAGCCAGCTTGTGATATCAGCCATGTCTCAACCCTTTAGCAGGTCTKTCCCTGCACTGTGCCTGGTCATCTGTTTTATGTAATTGCCCTGGTTGGAGCTGGCTATACATCCCCAACCCTACAACAGAACATGCCTGTGCTGGTAAAGCATCTGACCTGAGTCTTTCTAAGGAGCYCAGAAGGACTTAGCCCATCTGGAGTCCAAGGCAAGAAAATTCTCTTATCCTACAAGGGTGGGGAGATGGTCAGGTTAGAGAACTGTCTGGCATCTATTGTTTCCCCTCACTGTTTGTCTGATGTGAGTTCAGAGCAGCTCAGGCCCCTGAAGACCCTCAAGCAYGGACAGTTAGGGAATTAGTCTCACAGTTTGGGACGATCCCAATTCCTCTGGGCTGACTGTTCCCTTTAAAGGCAAGAAGCCAGTCCACTTCCATTTAACTATATAGAGAAAGACGGAAAGAAGCCTTCCAATTAAATCTGAGTGCCCGTTCAGATAGCACAGGGTCAGACACAGCTATTTGTAGCATAGCCTGGGGTGCCCTGTGGGAGCTTAACCTGCCCTTACTCAGCAGTGAGCTCCAGAATGGACTCCATGGTGTCCAGGCCAGCAGTGCGAAAGTTGGAGATGTAGCGCTTCATGCGAATGGATTCCAACCACTCGGGGATGGATCGATAAGGTATCCCATCAGATCCACTGCAGCTGGGAAGCCGGAGTGTTACCCTAAAGACAGATAAAACACRTATTAGCCAGGCAACTATCTTAAATGGCCAGTACTATGAGATAGTAGCTAAAGGGCAAAACACCCTCTGCCAGAGCTAAGCCAACTTATCTGGTCTCTGCACAATGAGGTCAGACTGCTCAGGCCAATGGCTATGCCCTCTGTCACCATGAGAGAGAGATGATCACTATCTTCTGCACACAGACCATTCAAGGTGCCTCTTGCCAGCCTGCATTGCTAGCACTACCTCTCCTCCTGCTGGAGACAGGGAGGTGAAAATCTCCCAGTTAACCTCTCCTCCTCCAATGATAGCCTGCTTACCTGGGATCAAAATCTGCAAGAGGCCGGAGGAGCTGAGGACTTGAGATGAAATGTTGTAGCTGTGCCCGGATTTCCTGAAAATGAGGCCTCCTCATCCGATCGTGTGACCAACAGCTCTTCATGAGCTCATAGAGGATAGATGGGCAGTCCACAGGCGGGGGGAGCTGGTACCCGTCCTCTAAGCTTTTCATCACCTGCACAGAGGACAAAGAGAAATCTGGCCAAGAGCAGAGAATGCAAAAGAGGAGCCAGAGACCTCTGTGGAGCTGGGAGCAGACAGTTCACCATTTTGCACAGTGTGCAGTCAAGGAGGGGTTGAAGCAGATTACATGTGTATAAAGTAGGGTTTGGGCAGCACAGCAAAGGATCAGGACACCTAAGGGATGTCAAAAAGTGAAGTGGCACATGCAGGTACTTCCAATCCTTTACAAGCCTAGCTTCCATTTGCCATTCAGGGCACGTGTTCGTGAGAAGTGAGGACCAAATGATCCTGGCACAGGACCGGTGAGAAAAGGGGAACCAGACTCTGAGGAATAATTTCAACAGCATGTGCTAACCTCACAGATGTGCTGAACCTAGAATGAGTGTGAGACCAGACATAACACTCCAGAGCCAGAGGAAGGAGAGAAAGAAATCAACAGAGAACATCTCCAGACCCAAAGGCCATGGCTGACTTAACCAGTCTTTAATTTGGCTCATTGCTGTTGACACCTGGACATCGTTCAGAGGCCCAAACACTTATTGCCCTTGACTTTGTTGCATTGATTTTTAGCAGGGAGGGAGACATAGTAGTTATGCATTCAAAAGAATGTCAAGACTGCAGGTTGAGGGAGATCTACAAAAGTTGGGCATACATGYCTTGTTTATTTTTTTAAATCAGCACTTGAGCTCAGTGTCTGTTACCTCTTGATTRGTCATGCCCCCATATGGCTTGTCACCAAATGACAGCACCTCCCACATGACAATTCCAAAGCTCCAGACATCACTGGCTGAAGTGAAAATCCGATGAGCAATGGCCTCTGGGGCTGTCCATCGGATGGGAATCTTACCACCCTGTGAAAGAGCAGAGACATAGTGTATCCAGCATGTATCATTGAGTTGTATTTCTCCAGTGCTTTCATGCAAGGAGCTTACAAACCGGTTCAAAGACTGGGCCCACTTCACTTGAAGTGACGTATAACCACCCCTGGGGAAATTTCTCAAAAGGACAGAAACATTCTTGGAAAGTGAATGAGTTTAAGCCCTCTGTTCAGCTGAATGCTACACAAAACYGCTGCTGTGGGAGTAAGAGCCTGACACCAGTCACAGCCCTACTTTGAATGACACCAGACATCAGAATCACTGGAACTTTCATTGAAAGGGACTTGTAGATGTCGCTAGTCCAAACCCCTGATCATWGCAGGGCTATCTTCAAAGCCAGATTTCGTTAATTGAGTCCAAAAGATCAGACCTCTTATTTTGCTTCTCATTTCAAAACCACAGTCYCTCTGAATCTCTTAGCAAACAAAACCAACATGGACTCCAGATAGAAAAGCACCACCTTCTGAATCATCCACACTGTGACTTGCAGTTTTATTATGGGTTTTCCTAGAGATTTTCCATTCCAATCTTCCCCTGGCCTGGTGTTTCCTATTGTGAAGAAATTCTGCCATTTTTATCTGGCAGAATCCCAATCTCCCTGAGACTACAGTTCATTTACAAGACTGAGAGATTGTTTTTGCATTACCTTGGTTTCATAGGTTCCCTCTGCATCATTCTCCAATATTCGGGAGAGACCAAAGTCAGACACCTTGCATTGAAGACTGCGTGTTACCAGGATGTTGCGAGCAGCCAGATCCCGGTGCACATAGTTGTGTTCTGAAAGGTAGGTCATGCCAGAGGCTATTCCCTGCAGCATGCTCACAAGCTGTACAGGGCTAAATTTTTCCTCATTCTCCTGCATGGAAGAAGAAGTGAGAGAAGATCCTGGTCAAGTGACATCAATCTGCTTGGCTTCTAGTTACTGGCCTTATCAACTTGCAAAAGCGGCCATTGGTGAACAAGCAAAAAAACAATGCTGCAGCCCAAAGGGACCCAACAGGTTCTCACTAAGGGACTGGTGGTGGTCTCCAGAGTCATCATTAGGCACCTGCACTTCAACTACCAAAGACAGCACTCTGGACACTGAGACTGAGACTCTGGATGGCACCAAGCTTCAACTGCTGAGACTGGAAATGTTAGTGAACAGAAAGTAAGTGGATGTCTGGATCTTATTTCTAGTCTTCTTTTAGGGTCCTAAATCCAGGTCAAGTTCAAGTTCTGGCAGTACACAAGCCTATTACAGATTGGAGTCTCTCACCCGGAGGAAGGTATCCAGTGCTCCATTCTCCATGTACTCAGTGATGATCATCATTGGCCTCCCTTGAGGAAGACAAGAAGGTGTCAGCCTTTTTGCAATTCTCCTACTCTTGCCTTTCAATGCTCTCCAAATTGCCTCAACACAGAGAACCATATACAACCCCAGCCAACATCCCCACTCCACTGGCACAGCTGGCTGACCCTCCTCCTTAAACCTCCCCCAATGATTTTGTACTCTTCCTGTGTCACACATATAACCTTACAGCATCCCTCACACTATCCCAACTTCTCATCTACTCACCAACCCAAGAAGACCTCTGCTAACACTGCCTCATGACTCTGTTGGAAATCAATACCTCTCCTCCCTTCCTCATTCKCTGCCATAGGCTAACATGACAATGCCTCTCCCAGCACAACTTCTCTGACAGCATCCTCTCTAAGAAAGGCCCAAGAAATGTGCCAGTTTCTGCTCTCATTCCAGGAGTCTCTCCCACACACTCTTACTTTTGGTGACAACTCCTTCCAGACGCACAATGTTCGGGTGATTGAATTGCCCCATAATTGTTGCCTCGCGCAGGAAGTTCCACCACTGTGAGTCTGAATATGTTGGCTTCAGGGTCTTGATGGCAACCACGATACGTTCTTTCCCTGGGAGCCGCAGGGACCCACGATAGACCTCGCCAAACTCCCCTGTGGACAACCAGAGGCAAGAGGTCACAGATGAACTCAGGAATAGGCAGCAAAATAACAATGTGGGGGAACTGAAAGATGGGGAGAGCAACAAGTAACTCACCCTCTCCAATCACATTCTCCATAGTGACACAAGAGACATCCAGTTCCTTAGTGAATTCCAGCACCCCTCTGCTGGGGTCATCATACGGTTGCAGGTCTACATATGGCTTCAACCAGACTTTCTCTATGGTAAAGGGAAACAAAAGAGCAAATTAACCTGTCAACTCTTTGGACAAGCTTTGTAGGGCAAAGGTACAGAAGCAGAGGTGAATCCACAGGATTCTGACAATGGCAGTGAACAAATCTACYAAACATACATTGAAGAGTAGAGCTGTTATGGGAAGAGACAAATTACATCAGAAAATCCATGCCAGTGTCTGGTYTGAAACTACTGTTTCTTTGCCTTCCTTCCAACCCATTCCAGGTTTCTCCCTGGTTCTACTACGCCTCTGAAGCTCACCTCGATCAAAGCCTGAAGTATTGTAATCTGGCCGTGCTTGTCTCCGACGAGCCTGCCTGGAACATAACAAGCAGTCATGAAAATAAAATGGTCAGATAGCAAAGAAAAAAACAAGACTTTCAGGGTGTCTGCCCTGGTCAGGGACAGAGCTCAGGGTAGCCAGAGCAAAGAGGAACCAGACACTGCACTTACTTGGTAGAGTACAGCTAGCAAGAAAATGTGATGCTTCATTTACATTTAGAAATGGAGCTTTGTTTTCTTGCAGGTAGTTTTGTTCATCCTTCTGCTTGATGAATTACAGATGAATTTCTACTTATTTTATGTTTTCTGTACACTTCCAGTACAATACCTGATCTTCTTAAAACCAAACAATAGCAGCCTTATAGACATTTAGAAAGGGAGTAGAATTTTGTATCTGGGTAGAGGACCACTAAAGTAATGGTATATGGAAAATGGTTTGAAATGACTGGATACATGTATTGCCCACTTAATTGATCAGCARCTATAGAAATGATTGTACCATAACAATATTTTTATTCATCTRTCATAATAGCAGTATGATAGTGCTGGATTATTACAAAACAGAGGAAATACCACATTTTCCTCTGTCCTCAGCAGTAAGCATTATCTTACAGACATATCAATCCCTCCAATCCTGCTAATTGAAATTACTTACTGAGACACATTCCATCTTGCCGCAGCACACTGGTTTTACTCTTTCTTCTCTAACTATCCAACAATCTGTGAGAAATCAGGACCTCCCTCCCTTTCTTAAGCTCCCATAGCTCAACTATTCCTACATCTATACCTTTTTCAATACCAAAAACCAACACTTACTTTTGCCAAAAGATGAGAAGTCCCAGAAGCAGCCCAATAAATAGTAGAACTCCAAAGATAATAGAGACTATGACTCCACCAGACAGAGCTCCCGTGTCTGCAGAAATAATGAGAAAGGCTGTATCATTTAAAAGACCAAGAACTGTTTGTMTGGAATGTAGCAACCAGTTTCTACCAGCCAATGGTATTAGGTAAGCTATGGCCATTTGTCTTCCAGGCAGCAGAGACACCAGATTTGACTCCTATCGTATTGTTATTCATGTGCATGGAGCACCTTCTGGTGGGATTCTGGTTGATTCTTATCAACAATCTTGGTCTTCTAGTTGAGTAAKTTATCCCTATGCCAATTTCCCACATAAATTCCATGACACTTTCAAAAACGAAGAACAGCTGTTCCTTCCCTCTGACTCCTCTCCGACTACTCTTTCAGATCAGACTCTTCCTCCTGCTCAGTAGCTGATTTAGACTATGGCACAGCAAAGACATGATTTTCCCCAGCAGTCTAATGTGACTCTCTTCTTATTTATGAAATTAATTTCCCCCTCCCCTTCCATCAGTATCTGGGGTTGGTCCTTTGCGTAATTACCTTGACACAAGCCACTGCTTTTGAAACAAGCAGGTACTGACTTAGGAACTTGCAGTCTAACATCATACTCCTCCCTTCTCAAAACCAAGCATCAGATGGTTTCATTTTGTGATCGGATARCATTCAGATAGCGTTCACATAACACAAGTTGTCTTCTTCCATTTAGATTYTCAAGCTAAAGCCATCCATTTCCATGCAGTATATTTGAATTCATCAGAAGAAATGCTAAATGACCTCTGGTGGTGATGTGTTTTTAAACCTTATTTTCCATAACTTAAAAAAATATTTTAAAAAATTAAAAATACATTAATGAAAAGTGTTCATATCCATATCTAATGAGAATCTACATTTTTTCATATTTTCCCTAAAGAGAGTTAGGAAAACATCCACCAGAAAGAACATTCCYAAAGAAATTGTTTCAATAAATGAGCAGATTTTAAAGTAAGGAACAGCTTGTATGACAGAGACAACTGTGTCTGGAAGTGTTTCCTAACATCCAGTCCAACGGTCAGCATCCGTAAAGCCCAATTAACAYTTGTTATTCTTGCTCAAGTTGATGTTGACTCATCCCACTAAAATTACTAAAAATCACCAGCTTAGTTAAGCAGAAATCAAGAAGCAGAGCTAATGTTCCTTTTTGTTAAAATCAAAAAGGCAAGATTTGGAAGGTGAAATTATTAATAAAATGGACAAGCTTTTAAGTACATACCACTTCTGCAGGAAATTTAGGGATCTAAATTCTCAAATTCAAATTAAAAAAAAATTGCCTCTCCCCGCAAAGCCTGTTCCACTAATATCCCTAGACCATTACAGCTAAACAATGCTTCTAGTATTATCAAAGAAGAATTCTCACCAAATGAAACCTTGCTGGCACTTCTTCTTAATCCCTTTCATATTCAAAATACCTTTGTCTCAGCACAAGGAGGTGATCAACTTTTATTTTAAAAAAAGCATACTCTTGATGAAAGTATTTTCTAACATGTCCTTTTATAATCAAAACCATCTAAGTTACTTGTCAACTTACATATTTTCCACAGAACCTTTGTGGTACGTTATTCTATTGGTTAAAGATCATTTATGTCATCACCATTTGGCACTGCATCTTCATGAAAATTTTACCAAAAGCTCCCGGTGCCAAAAAAAAGCCCAATCTTTAAATGATATTCCAGTCATGGTATCACAACTCCTTATCAGCTTTTACACAGTTAACTTAACTATTCAGTTACATTAAGGTATGCCTTTGCCTTCTTCCATGTCCTTATTTCATTACAATATAACTAGCCTTTCAAAGGCATCATTTCAACAGATGTATTTCTAAAATTATCCATAGGATCAACAGGAGGATCTGTGAATGTGTGGAATGAAGAGAGAGCAAACTCCATTATAGAAAATTTTTGATAAAGGGGAAGTCTCTGGGTAACCCAGGGAAAGAGGAGGTTGGATATGAGGCCTGTATGAGATGTTCTTTGACATAGGAGAAAGGTCTTCCTTGTGGCCTCAATAGCTTGGCCTTCTACACTTCATGCTTTGGTGGAGAACTTTTTTCAGTGGCACATACCATCTTTTTGGGCAGAGTTACATTCAGGGGCTGGACTACATACAGTGGAAATGATAAAGCTGGAAAAAAATAGTGGTGAGGCCCTTTGAGTTCTCCTTTTCAAAAGGAGGCATATGGTAATTATTTTGCTAACATTCAAACCTAGAACCATTAGCCAGAATCAAAATGTCTTTCAGGAAAACTAGAGGAAGAGCTGGAAAACTAGAGGAAAACTAGAGGAAGAGCTGGTAAGTAATTTGCGAGTACAACACACAAACCTGAAAGTGATCGGTTCTGACCAGGAAAGTACAAGTGGATTTTATATGACAGCAAGGAAACAGCACAAACGTCTCCTTGTTCTACATTTTTACAAAGCAACAGGCTTGGCCCTCGTTGCAAGAAACTCAGGAGTGTGGTGTCTATGCCTTACGGCTAGCAGCACACAAAGAGAGATCCGTGTACCACATGAATATACAATCTGATRGAGAAGTGAGTTTCTCCCAAATGAGATACCAGTGGTTATCCTTTACCTGGTGGAAGGGTGCGGAACTCCTGCTCCGGGGAGTAGGGCCCAGGCCCAAGGGGTGTAATGGATCTCACACGAAGCAGATAGGCTGTGTCTGGCTGCAGGTCTGTCAGAGTGACATTTGGCTCAAGAAGGTGCTTCACTGTGTAACGTGCCTCCTCTCCCTGCAGAAATCAAACAGGGTCAAGTAACAAATACACACTGAACAAAGAGGACACTTCCACCCCTTTGGGTGAAAGGGGGAAGAACAAATAAGGCAGGCCTCACCTTCTCAAAGAACATGACCTCATACTCCACTGAGGTCCGGCTGCGCTGTCGTGGGGCAAGCCAAGAAACAGAAAGACTACTGTCATCTCTTTGTGTCAGAATAAACTGGGATACTGTCACCGGAGCTGCAAGGGAGAGAAAAGAGAACATCAGGAAGAAATACAAACATAATGCAAACTAAGCCCTCTCTCCACCAGAAGCTCTCTCTTTCTTTCTCTGGTCATACCATGCAACTGGAACTGACTCTCGTTGCCACTGCCACTCCCTCATCTTTCTCTTCTGCGGTGAAAGGGAAAGGAGGTCTCTGGTTGTAATTAATTGCTTTCCATGAACAGTATGCTTCTACCCCAACAATGGAAGCATAACCTTGTTTGGCCCTCAAAACAAAATCAGCGTTCCAAGAAATTACATTTAATCCAGCATTGCACTGAAAGTGTTCAATTTGAAATAAAGATATTAGGCTTTTATGCTCTTACAGCAGCAGTAACACAACTATCCTATGTGATTTATGAATGCAGCTCCATTTCATAAGGGTACAGTGAAATTCAATGCCCAAAATCTCTCAGCTGACTGCAAATGCATGCTGTTCATGAATAAAAAGATAATTCTCAACAGTCTGCAAGGACTGAAGAGTCAAGCCTGGTTCTCTCCTTGTCCTTCATCATCACCAGGAAGTGATGAGGCAAGCCAAAAGTAGCTCTGCTCTTCTAGCTCAGAGTTGTGCTGCCCCCACATAGTGTCAGGAAGAAAAGTCGCATTTTGTCACTAGATCAGAACTTGCGAAAAGCACCAAGGGCTGTTGAGCACTGCAATGTCACTTTTCTATAATCACGTTTCACAGCACTCTGGAAAGTATTCACAGGACAGTCAAACTAGCCAGCTTGAAGCTAAAGTACAGAAATGAGTCAAGAACTTGCATGTTTTTAACATCCTCATTTCTCCATGCTTTCAAAGCTTTTTATTTTTTTTTTCCAGTTATAGCAGGGTTTCTGTTGTGTTTTGTCGGATTTTTTGCAATATCCGAGTCATGGGAAATACTTCACGACACAGTCCCTGTTCTTCCTGTCACACAAGATAACAACACTAGTGGACAACACTAGTGTATGACAGGGAGGGCTTTATCCTCCTCACCTCTGTTAAATCCTTGGTGGATTCATAGCTGTTGGTGGGTTATGATTACTGCTGCTTTGACTTGCAAGGAATATGACTGATGGACTTTACATGCCAGAGGCAGAGGTACCTTAGAGTCCTTATCATACCATACCAACACATGTGGCAGACAAGAAGGAGAAGATGAAGAAAGCTTAAACATTTACAGAGATTCCTCTTCCTTTTCCTGATGAGCAGGAAGAACTTCTCTCTGCTTCTGCTAACCTGCATGTCCAACTGCGACCCAGAGAACTGGAGCAGTTCTCTGTGGAGCAGGTCCCATTCCAGAAACACCATTACGGGCTTCCACAGCAAATGTGTAGTTGGTGTAAGCTTCTAGGCCGTCCACGTCCACAGCAGGTTTAGTGAGACCAGAAGCACTGGGGGAGAATACCACACCAGCCTCACACGGCTCACATGACAGGAAATGGCAGCGCTGACAGAAGACTGTGTAAGTCAGGTCCTTTCGCCCACCGTGGTCGCTGGGTGGCTGCCACCACAGACTCAGCTGCGTGCCAATAAGGGAGAAGCTGACATTGCGGGGAGCTGAGGGGGGGCCTACAAGAAGCATGAAAGAAAGTATTAGATCCAGCTGTTAATACCTAAAGTACTGTGGCAGTTTCCCATCTGTTGATGCATTTTGAATTAAGCTCTCTGTCCCCCCMAGCCTCTTCTTCTCTGATCTCTTATCCCTATTTCCCAATCTCCTTGTTCATAGAATCACAGAATGATTTGGGTTGGAAAARACCTTTAAGGATCATCTAGTCCAACCCCACTGCCACAGGCAGGGACATCTTTCACTAGATCAGCTTGCTCAAAGCCCCGTCCAACCTGACCCTGAGCACTTCCAAACATGGAGCATCCACAACTTCTCTGGGCAACCTGCTCCAGTGTCTCACCACCCTCACCGTAAAAAATTTCTTCCGTATGTCCCATCAAAATCTACTCTCTTGCAGTTTAAAACCAACTGCCCCTTGTCCTGTCACTAGAGGCCATGGTAAAAAGTCTTTCTCCATCTTTCTTATATGCCCCCTTTAAGTATTGAAAGGCCGCAATAAGATCTCCCCAAAGCCTTCTCTTCTCCAGGCTGAACAACCCCAACTCTCTCAGCCTTTCTTTATTAGGAGACGTGTTCCAGCCCTCTGATCATTTTTGTGGCCCTCTTCTGGACTCACTTTAACATGTCCATGTCTCTTTTGTACTGGGGACCCCAGAGCTGGTTGCAGTACTTCAGGTGGGGTCTCACAAGAGCAGAGTAGAGGGAGAGAATCACCTCCCTTGACCTGCTTCTTTTCGTGCAGCCCAGGATACGATTGGCCTTCTGGGCTGCAAGCGCACATGGCCAGTTCATGTCCAATTTTTCACCCATCAGTATCCCTAAGTTCTTCTCTGTAGGGCTGCTCTCAGTAAGTTCATCCCCCAGTCTGTATAGATATTGTTCTTTCTTTCTATCTGTGACTCACGGGTGCAAGCAATGTTCTGGCCCTCCGAAGGTGCTCGGTAGAAGCCTGCGTTGCAGGAACAAGACGTAGCCCCTGACTCATTGGACAAGCTGTTGGGGGGGCACTTCAGGCAGCGTTTAGTCTCCAGGGAGTGACGGTAGAATCCTCGCTGGCAGGCTGTGAAGAGACAAACAAGTCAACATAAGATCATCAATAAACCAAGATCAACAAGAAACCACCTGCCAGTTTTGCTCAGCTTCTTGAACATCCCTTTATCTGCTTGCTTTTCTTCCATTTTCTTAGCTCACAGAAATATTTAGGTTGGAAGGGACCCCTGGATGTCACCTAGACCAATCATCTTCTCAGAGCAGATAGAGAGGAGATGCAAACTCAAGGTAGGATCAATGTTATGATAGGACTTGTAGACTGAAGACTGTATGAAAACAGAAGTTGGTCAACCTCAGAGACTCCTTCCAACATAAACCCAGACTGGTCCTCACCTTGCCCTTCAAGATTTCCACACCATAAAGAAGAGCTGTAAATACTAGCTCCAAGTCCTTGTACTCCTCAGAGTCTTCTGCTTGCTGACTTCATATGGGAAAGCCAATGGGCTTTTTAGCAGAAGCATCTTTTCTGATTTCAAGTGTTGTACCAGAGCATCACCTAGCAGGGCCCTGGGGAATATCTAGATAACTATCAGTTTGCCTAACAGCATTGAGTGYAATGGACTATGGAGCCAACACAGACTGCAAGAGAATAGATGTCACGTGCTTTCTATTTGCAGTCCTACAAAAATAAGCAGCCACATCTTTCTCTAAGTATAACATCTGACACTCTGTTTTTGCTGCATTACTATTAGCTTGATCTACAGGAGCACTGGTCTGTCTACCAGTTATCTCAAGGTCAATCATTCACCTCTATAGGTGTGCAGCAAGGAGAAAATGAGTGAGGGAGGTTGAAGTAACCTGTGAATTTAATGGTTTACTAGCCTGTGCTAAATGAATCTATCAAATGTTCTTAAATTAAAGAAACAAACAACCTATCACTAATGGTTGAGGAATCCATATACTAATTCTCTGCCACAGCTACCACCTTGCATTTAACTTGAGCATTGAGGGAATGACCCTTTTCCTATTGCACTATAAAAGCAACAATGTCCTGTGTAATCCCTCAGGAGATCCCAACAGAGTACACCCCAAAGCCATCTGCTCAGGAGCCTGACACAAATGGCTTACTGCGGTGGAGCATAGCATAGGAAATGATCCTTCATCCAGAAGACAAAAACCAGTCCAGCCATTCCTACTATGTGGCACAGAGGAACACCTGAGGGACCTAAAAAAATTTCCACTAACAAAGGCCAAACAAGACTCATCAGTCTCAGGAAGAGTCATTATCCTCACCGTACATTGAGATCTCTCTCTAGATTGTCATCAGAGAAGTGGCTTCATCTCATTCCTATTGGTCCCCCTTCTTGCCCTGGCATGGCAGGCAGACTGTCCCATTAACACTGTATGATGTCAACTGGCCTACCAGTTGCATAGTAATACCGTCACACAACCATTTGGGGATACTATGACAATACACAGGCCAAAAGGATTTGCAGCAGTTAAGCGTAAAGAGCACAGAAAAGAGAAATAATCTCAAGAAGTGGGAGCAACCAGCACCTTCCAATTTTGGGAAATAACAGAACCACTCAGGAACGAGTCTGTCATTCTGAGCTACAATCATACAACTGTGTGGTCAATGATAACAAATGCTGTTGAAAGAATTACAAGGCTCAAGCACTGATTGTCACCAGCCCAAAGAGATCCCATTTATATTCAAGATCAAATCATCTCCTTCAGAAATAGGCAAGAAGCAGATAAGTTACTTTGATCTCGAGGCTGCTCATGACTGAGAGCACTTCTGCATGCTAGAGTGAGGATGAAAGCTTTGTGGCCTCCTGCCATTTTGCTCCGGCATAAGATTTCAAAATTCCCGACACTGGATCAGTTTGCATCAGGAGAGCTTTTGACATGAAAAACAAATGAAGCGTAGGGCTACAGGCTTGTATAACACAGAGGTTCTGATGTTCCCCAGACAATACTACCTGCCATAAATATGGGATGACATACACACGCTCTTATTATCAGGCTGAGACAGTCAGCAAGTAAATTAGGGAAATTTGGGTTTGGGGACCTTTGCAAGAACAGTTAGCTGTGACCCCAAGAGAGCCTCTGTTGCCTCTGTCCCTCCAGGCCTAAGGTCCAGTACCACTCCAGCCCAGCTGCTTTACGTCCCCGCTTTACTCAGCAGGGGTGCCGAGACCCTTCAAGCAGGAGAGCTGCCTTACAGGGAGACAGCACGCATCGTAAGGGGAGGGACTGCAGGGAGGGAACTGCACGGGGGACATCCGGGCGAAGGGACAAACCCAGGAGGTAACCAGGCAGGCACCAGCTAGCCGGACCAGGTCACATCACCTGAGGCTGCGTCTAGACCACTAAACTAAAGGGGGGCAGGAGGTGCAGGCAGGAGCGGAGGCACCCAGCTAACTGCACGACCCAGACGCCAGCACGGCCCCAGCCCCAGCCCCGGGCCCGCTGGGAGGGACGGGGCGCAGCGCGGGGGCCATGAGGCCGCGCAGCCTCGGGCCGGCGGGCCACACAAGCCCAGGCCAGCCCCGACCGGCGCCCTGGGAGCGGCGCGCACAGCACAGCCCCGCAGCCAGCGAGAGCCCCCGGGGCCCGAGAGGGAGCGGCCCCGGCGCCTCAGGGCGGAGTCCCCGGGCCCGGCCGCCACGACCCGCCCCGCCGCCCCCGGGCCGCGGCCGCCGCCTGACCGCACAAGGGGCTGCGGTGGCGGCGCCCGGCGCCTCGGCTCCCCCGCCGCGGCAACCAGGGCCCACGCACCCGCCGTGCCGGCACCGGCCGGCAGGTGGCTGCACAGCACCGGCGAGGCGCCCCGGGGCCCGCGGCCGCGCTGCCCGGCCCCGCCCCGGAGGCGGTGCGAAGCCTCCCCCGGAGCGCCCGGGGGTGGGGCAGCAGACGCCGGCGGGCCGCGGCCCGGGCCTGTCGCTTGAGGTGGTGCGGAGGCGCTGCCCGGCGGGCGGGAGGCCGGGGAACCAGGCTCCCATCGCTGCCTGCCTCCCTTCCCTGGAGGCCCTGGGCCCCCTGGGCAGAAGCAGATGAGCGGCTGCCCTCGGCTCCCCCAGGAGGGCACCCGGCGGGGGAGGTGCGCAGCCCGCGGTCTCAGCTCCCACCCAGCYCCTCTGGCCCCCGGCACCTGGTTTCCCCGGCCCTTGGGCACCCGCTCCAGGCGACAAGATGAGAAAAAGAGGCCTGGGAAAGGGCCTGCTCAGCACTGCTCGCCGGGCACCAGAGGGTAGAGAGGGTGGCTGGGGCCCTCCCTTCTTTCCTTATTCCTACAGGTGCTCATCGGGAGACTGCCMGCAAGCACTGGGCAGCCTGCAGATGCCAGACCTGAGCTGCCAGAGAGCTCAGCTTGCCTGCCACCCTGCAGAGCCCATCAAAGAACCAGAACACAGGCCAGGGGCACAGCCGGCAATCGTGTTCATAGTAAATTACATACTTGAGGAAGTTAATCATGGAACTCTGGGTTTATCGGCAGCAAAGTCTGCATCGCTATGAGAGGCTGAGATGTAATGCTCTGAGCAGGCACAGTTTTTCTGGGATCATGGAATGGCTGAGCCACTATGTACCCAGCAGAGCTTTACATGGCTGGGAATTCACTGAGAGGTTGAGTGAACTAGTTCAGAACCTCGACGTTGCCTCCTCTCCTGTAACAGAGATCAGGTTCTCCTCCCTGTTATGAGGCAAGGGTTTTGGTTCGGCTTTCCTTTTTTTTGGTTCCTACTTAAGGCAAAACTCAGAACCAGAAGACACTGCCAGAAAATCTTCCTCCATCCTGTCCCCCCTTTACGTGTTCGAAGGAGAAGTCCTTCGTCTTCTGAGGACAAAGTAGAAGCTATGACCTCAGTCTTTATCCTGACCTGGATTGTTCCCAGTCCTTTGCACAATGCCTGGTCTTTTCTGTTGAGGGAAGATACACCCCAGCAGGCAAACTACATTCACCTTCTCCTCTGATCCTCCAGTAAGACACTGCTCTGAACATGAAGTACCTTCCCTTGCAAGTTCTCCYCTCTTCCCTTCCTCTCCTGGGAGACCTCCCCAGTCCTTACTGATCCTACAAAAGACACTTCTGGCTGCAGCTGTACTTGGGCGGAGTGGGATAAAAGCACAGATGTAGAATGAACCTGTGCTGTGATAGCAGTCAGGGCTTGTCCRGACATGACAGCTTCCCTGCCCCTTCCCAGAGGAGTGCTCTTAGGAGGGCGGGGAGAGCTCTGTAGCACCTAAGTGGAAAAACTGGCTGAGCTATGCAAGGAGAGGGGATTGCTAGGGAAGGGAAGGGATCTTGTGCTTCAACCTTCACCAGCTCCCCAAGCGAAATGAGCAGCAAGCAGTGGGGGATTCATAGAGGCACCAGATCCTTGTAGTGGAGCAAAGGCAGAACAAARCGGAGAGACAGGGCACCCGCTGACCTTGAGAGCAGTGCATGGATTCCTCTCCTATATGCCTTAGCCTTGTGCCATATGGCTCTGACAAGAGCAGAGATGTGCTTTTACCTCCCTCCCTGCAGTAATACATATGCCCCAAAACACCAGACATATCCTCTCCCCTGACAAACACACAAAGGGGCCCTAAGAAGCTGGATCTTGCCCCTTCTGTGGCAAAGGGAGAGCCCTGCACTGCTTCCTCCAACAACCYTGGCTCACTCTGTGGCTCCAGTAGCCTGGTGACTCCTATGCCTGCTAATTGCTCTTCCCCAGAAATGAGCTGGGCACCAATGGTATTGTGCAATGTGCTTTACATGGTTTCCCATGGCAGAAGAGACATCCCAGTCCAAGCAGAAGGGGACACAGAGGGGAAACTTGCCCCCCTCTGGCTCTCAGCTTTCTAGTCACGGGACAAATACACTGTTCCATGCGTCTGACCCGTCTGCCCTGAGAGAACAAGGCTGCCATTTAAGGGTTGGGAACCAGTTGTTGAGTGAGTCAGTGTCAATCACACAGTTACAGCTCGCAGAAACTAGCTCCAGAGCTGAAGGCTCCTGGATGAAGCCCAAGAGGGAGTGGTGTGTGCAGGTCTTACACCTGACACATGAGGAGAAAAATCACAATTGAAAAAGAGAAGCTAAGGAGGGGAGGAAAGGTATAAGATACACCTGGCAGGCACAGAGGGCACGCAAGAGAGAGGTAGACCGCACTAACTCCCCTAATCCCACTTTATGCTTACAGATGCTCTGATCTCTAGCTCCCTGGAACCTCTCCCATGGCCTACAGCCAGTGTCTGTCTTCATACTCACCTACGCAGCTCCCATCGACTTCCTCAAAGCCCACAGCACAAAGGCATCGGCCCATTGGTACCAGCCACTCCCCATCAGTGCTGCAGTGCATCCTGGGGGGAGAGCCCACTTCTTCAGCTGCATACTCCACGCAGACCCCGGGCACTTCTGTCAGCCCCTCTGAACCTGCTAGCGTCTCTGGAAAACGGGCCAGGCCCCGCACTGCCTCCGGGCAAGTCTTATAATACACTCGGACAGACACCATCGCTACGCAAGCCCCAGAGTTCTGGAAAGCCAAGTAGAAGCCCCGGCGAGACAGCTTCCCAATGGGGCACACTTCTGTGTTCAGCTGCATGGCACCCGATTCAATGTCTCTGCTTGTGAAACTTCGATCTGCTGCCACAGTGTTGAGCTAAGCGGAAGAGAAAAAGACAACAGAGTTAACATCTGAGCAGGCAGCAGCAGCTGAGATACCCATGCCTCTCAAACTTCTTTTACACTAAGGCCTTTTAGAGACTGCATGGTCAACTGTTTCCAATGCCACTGCACTGCATGCTTTCTTTGCACGTGGAGGAAGTGTACAACGGGATCCGCATCCTTTCTTGCCTCCATACTTTCCAGCATCTCCTTTCAACTCCTTGGCAGTCATTCACTGGTCTTACATAGTACACTGTGTTCTGGGTTGCTGATCTCAGAGGTCTTTAGGAACTGCCCCTAAAGGAGCAAATTTCTCTTCTGTGATATTCTTCTTTGTTTGCAAATTATACGCAGTAAAACCACAGCAGCGCTTAGAGTTGTGTTTTTAAATTGACCGCTGAATTACAGCCGCCTGTTTCTAGGCTGTACTTGATGCAGACCAGATCATCTACTGCAAGGTGCTTCTCATGCAGCACTCAAYGTATTTCAGGACTGTAGATACTTGGGTAAAAAATCCTCCTTCCTCTTACATTCTCACTGCCTCAGCAAACAAAGGATGAGAGAGAGAGATGCTTTCAATGCTTGGGCAAATGAGAAAGGCCTCCATGACATCATGTGATATGGAAGAGCTGGACTGCAGGTGGGGTGGCCTTTCTTCTCAGAGAGAGATCCTCTCCACCGCAGGCCCCTCCCCATTACGTGACACCACCCACTCTGTGCAGTTGGATGGCAGATGAAAGGATCTGCACAGCAGCTGCATCTGGCAGTGGGATCCTAAGGCAGCTTTAGGAGTTGTGGAGGTATCGCACAAATTCACATAGTAGGTCCCAGCTGCAGGGGAGGTGGAGGAGCACTGGGGAGGAAGGGGAGTACGTTACGAGTCCTGCTCTGCCTCTGGTGGCCTTTACCATTCTTTGTTTTCACCACAAGCCATTTAAACTGCAGAGGAAAGGGCAGTCAAATAATTTAAGGTCTGTGGCTTCTTTTAGGACAGAACTGGGTAACAGAAGTTCCTTTACAAAAAATCTGAGGCTCCCTGTTCTGCAATTCAAATGTTTCCATGGCAAGAGGGCACTATGTTGGGGGAAACAGCAGTTAAAATATAGCGGTACTAAATACTTTCACACAAGGGAGAATTTCATTAGAGTAAGCCATCATCTCCAGTTTTAGAAAAAAAAGACCCTGTATCTCGTAACAATCAGAGTAAATGATCAAGAGCACAAAGACCGAACTGGATTCTGTTCTTCACTTGGTCTAACCTTGTTTTGTTACCTAGGGCAAGTCAAATTCCTTTGGTCTCTGCTTTACTATTTCTGAAAATTGGTGTAACCATCCAGCACTGTTATAAGCCTTCAGAATCCTTATCTACGTGGTGTCCAGTTAAATAAGTGCTTACGTGGAATGGAGGACTGATCTCATTTGAAAACTCCTGTGCCTCCTGTGGCAAAGACTGCTCTGAGCATCACAGAGGGCACTGGGGGCAAAGTTTATTCTAAGGACAAYGCTTACTATCCATGCCCCTCCCCAGATACTGGTTCTCCTGGCCTCCCCCAGCCAGCAAGCCACACCTAGTTTAAGCTGAAAGATATGACTAGTTTAAGCAGAAAGATACGACTAATTTAAGCAGAAAGATAGGACTCAGTCTTCACCCCCAGCGCTACACACCTTGATGAAAAGCGGGCGGCGGAACTGGATCCCGACATCTTGTTCAGACTCCATGTAATAGAGATTGAAGGTCTCTTTGCAGGTCACCACTTCACCTTTGAAGCTCTTGCAGTCCCTCACAGTAAACTTTAGTTCCACATAAATGCGGGAGGCTGCCTCACCCCGATAAATCCAGTTGGTGCGAAGCCAGTGATCAGTGTCACCCTCGGAAAGCACACTGCAGTCCTGGTACATATAGATTGGGGTACCATTTATCATCTGCTGCACTTCACTCCACTGCTCTCAGGGTAGAAGAAAACACAAATTGTTAGGCAGATGTGAGAAACAAGTTTCGCTTCAAATATGACAAAATCTAGATCCATTCCCATATAGCGTTCAGGGCTCAAAGCCTGGCTAGCTAAAAGGTCTCTTACACTGAGCAAAAGCTGCATCTGGTCTAGAGCCCCATATCTGCCTAAACTCTTTACATAGGGAGCAAAGAGGATACTGTAATTAGGATATGACTTATGACAAACTGAAGGGAACAACAGTGCATGGACCCTTGCAAATCCTTTTCATCCCACCTTGGTACCAATCTATTTCTTTAATACACTGTCTTATCTTAGATTGAGAAAAAGACCCACTACTCCCATGTATTGGCCACTTCTCTCTGCCACCGTTCACATTCAAAGTGTACAGTAGGACATACCAGATCAAGACTATTACCTRCCCCTGAAAATAATGCACAGCACTTTGGGGTAAGAGAAAAGATGGCCCGACACAATGGGAAGGTCAATTGCAGAAGGACTCTTCTAGAGCAAGCACTCATTAATTTGGAGCTCACACTTCTTTAAGTGTGATATTTTGCAAACCCTAATTTAACTATTAAAACTCAGTTGATTTTCCTGACTTCATACTAGGTTCTTCTTCTTCCCCAGGCAAATAATAGCTGAGAGGAGGACGTGGGCCCAGCTGGTTATATGACCTCACTGATACTATCTGTATGAATCCAATAGGGTTTGATACGTATTTTAACATACACTTTTGCTGAATTTTATGTGGTTCTAGTTTTGTTTCCTCACCACAGGTCAGATACAAAATGCAAAGAATATTCACTTTTGAGTAAGTCACACATGAGAACTGAAAACTTGGAAAGCAAGGTTTTGTCCACAGGGAAAATAACTTAGATCCTTTTTCCACCCGTGCTAAGACTGCCTTTCTCATTATGCTTTAAATGTTTAATCAAATTAAATTGAAACAAGTGCCCACATAGGTATTGGCACAAGTTTAAGCATCTTGGTTTTAAATCACACCCCAGGTTAAGATGCAATTTAAACAAGGCCTCAGTCTCTGTATTACTCTAGGCTTGTCAAGTCTTACGGGCTGAGCGTGAGACACACACATTTCTCCAGCACCACCACCTCCTGTCCTCACAGCACACCCCTGCAGCCTCTCTCCTAGCTTCTGATCCCACAGACCAGGTCATTCTGCTGGTGGAATATAAGATATGGACCCACAGAGTGCCAAAGGAGGCTCTACTTTTAAGCCATGACTAGGAGCATACCTCCTATGCAGCCCCGCTCTGAAAACTATCAGAGTGCTTTCTCTACGCTAGCAAGCCCTGCTGATAGCACAAGCTCGTATCTGGCTTATTTCAGCCATTTGCCTAAGTGCATACTAGCAGTCTCCTCCCAGGAAGTTCTGTGGATGGTATCTATGTGTCCCTTCTTGTTTCCTTTTTCTCTGTGTAATTAATCTCCAGTGTTACCCCACCCTCTTAATCTGATCCAGCTGGCATATACCTGCACCACACAGGATTTACACTTATTTCACTTACTGGAGGTCAWAGGACTTAGGATAGCAAGAGAGAGAAACAGACTGATCAGTCTCAGTTGATCCACCAGAAGGGGCAATCACTTAATCACCCCTTGCCCTATATCATTGAAAGACTTCTGGAAAATGCTACAGAACTGAATTTACAACACATCCTGAAGTATATTGAAATAGAAGAAAAGAAGTTAGAAAGGAGAATAAGAGCAAAGTAGCTTTCATAAGAAACTGGCAATGTTAGGACTGGCTTTTAGAAGCATTTTTCCATGGGTGTCTGCCTCCACCATGCTGGTGGGAAATGCATAATTACATTTGAAGGCTGAGAGTTAGACAAGTTTCCATTAGCAGTTTATCCTAAGGCAATGCCACAGACATGTCTCACCAAAAGACATGAGCTGTTGTGATGCATGTCCTGATTATACCATTTTCAAAACTTAAGTGATACAGGGCCAAAATTTCATTTTCAATAGTGACAACTCTAGCAGAAAAAATTCCTTTAAACTCTACTGCTGGAAAAAATCCAACTGCTAACTCCTGTATTTCTTAGCTCATCTCAGCCCAGCTTCTTCCAGTCTGAGCTCTTCAGGGCAAAGATGCTTAGCACTTACTATTGCACAGTTTCATATGCAGAGCGATGCAAAGAAATAACAAGGGAGTCAGACTTGGTTTTTCTAGACTCTACTGCTGATGGGTAAAGGAAGTAAAATGAGGATATTATTTATGCTAACAACACAGAACTATTGTTAAATATGCTTGTGACTTCTTTTCATTATTCAGTGAAGCTTTTAAATTCAAAGTAGTACAGGAAGACTGTTACATACAACACTTAATGAAAGGGTGATGAGTCCAGAAGTTGCTAGGCAACTGTCTCACATCCTCAAAGAATCTGCTGCAAAATCAAAATGTATCCCTCAGATTTTTAATGTAATGTTCTTAATGAACATGTGTGGTAAAGTTTGGCTCAATCAACGTGAATTACTTTGCTCTCCAGTCTGTCTGCCAATGACATTGAATCCACCTCCTTTGATAATGTAACTTTCTACCCATTTCATTCCAGAACTGTATCCTTACTTCAGTCATCAGTTTGGCACAGGATGGGAAACATTCTTCTAGGAGAAGTGGGGGTCAGTGGGAGTCAGACTTCCTCATTTTAGCAGTGAGTGAACTGTGATTTTATGATGCTACAGAAAACCTTCTCATGAGATTCAGAATCACAGAAAGACTTAGGTTTGAAAGGTCCCTTGCAGATCATCTGGTCCAATTCCCTGCTCCAAGCAAGCTAAAGAGTTCTTAAACTTTTTAAATTTTATTCTTTAAAACTCCTTTTAAATTCTTTTAAATTTAAATTCTTTTTTAAGTTTAAACTGTCTTTAAACTAGTCTTTAAATTTTTTAAACCTTTTAGAATTCTTAAGAAGTCGCTAAGAAAACAAAAGCCAATGCATTCAGGAGAGGGCCATAAATTAGTATCTTGACTTCCTAAAATGTCTAAGGATATAGCCATTGGATTTGAGAACAAAAGGGTGTTCTGTACTTCTCAGGAACCCATATACTAACACAGGCACTTAGTTACAGAGATTTGTTCCTGAAAGTCTTGGTCTGGTGGTATAATACAGAGCAAAATAATTCCAGCACAGCAATTAGTGTTAAGTGAATGAAGACCTCAAAGCAAAAGTACTATCTCAGTAACCTCAGAACACTGCAAGTTTAGGAAGAAGGAAGGCAACTTTCCTCCCATTGCTAGGTTGGATTCAATATAAAGAAAGCAGTGGTGGACATGAGCTGTCTTTATGAAGGCCATTCAGAATGACTTGAATGACAATCTGGAAGGGCRCCAGTAGACATTTGTAATAAACAGTGTTTGTTTGGTCTGCCTTGTGAGTAAAGATCCAAAGATAAGATAAGGTACATGCTTTTTAATATCTGCCTTGATCAACTGAATTGATTATACAGTTTGAAACTCTGAAGCCTAAGGAAGGCTTACTCTGCTTTTTCTATAAAGAGCCTTCTCTAGGTTAGGTCTGTGTTAAGGAGCCTATCTAGGACAACCTGTGATTCCTCCATCCATCTGTGGGCTACTCTTCCTAGGATCTGCCATGAGGAATAAGATGGAAGAATGGAGACAGTTTGTATGTCTTCTTGGAGCTACCGTCTCAGGCCCTGCAGGCATCAATAAAGTGGTCTCTTTAGTTTTTAGTCTTTTTTATATGGAAAAAAAACCAACAAACTTTTTATGATGACAAATACAAATTTCATCCTTGCTAATAAGGAGGTAGGCTACCAGTGACAGAGGCAGCAGACTGTGACAGTATTGCAAATCCTTAGGCTCAGACTGGAGTCAAAAGAGCTTGTGGCTCACAACAGTAATGCTGTCTCCATCTCCAGCTTGCCAGGGACTTGCCCTACCTCCTTTCAGATAAGAGCCTGCCTGCTGTGACCTATATTTCATTTGCCTTCACATTAGCTTAGTGCAGTGGCTTCCAATGTGTGGCCTGCAGACCCCTGGGGAAAGGCACAGCGATACTTTTGAGAGACTTACAGAAGGCAACAACAAGGGAAGCATCTTGCAAATAGGCTTAAAGTTACTAAACGAAGAAGCGTATCTCCACATTCTGAAAACCAGTAACTTGTTTAACTTTATGTTAGAGAGCTGGACTAAGATGAAAAGACCAGCTACTGAGTTAGTACAGCCAGCTACAGTGTACCTGTGCTTAGCAAGTGCATCTCTTTCCCATTTAATTTGCAACAGAACTCAGAGTGGTATTTTAATCCATGAAATCTCCTCCTGAAGAGAAGTTGCAGGGCCCCAAAACAGCAATCCTTTTCAGCAACAGTACATCACTGGTGTCCCAAGCCTGAAACCACCTAGCAGAACACGCACCGCTGAATGGTTTCTATCTTCTTCCCCTCGCAGCACTCTTGCCTATGGAGTCTGTTTGACTTTTGTATAGTAGCATTTGGATGCTACCGTGACCAAAAAAAGCTTCCTGGAACAGGTTCAGAGTTGAAGGCAGTTGTACATTACAGGTTCAGCTGTACTACATTCTTAGCGTAGTGCCTCAGAGGAAAGACTGTGACAGTAGAGACATCTTGCTGATACCTGCCATGATATGATGAACAGCTTCTCTTTAGCTAAAATACACCTCACAAAAATCTGTCAGTAGGTAAAGCTAGACCAGCCAGTCAAAAATAACAGCACCACAGTGGTGTTCTGACAGTATTCCAGAATGAAGTCTCTGTGACCCTTCACTGAAAGTTTCTCAATACTCTTACAAGTTCTTTTGCTGGTGTGGAAGACAATTTAGATGACGATGATGAAAGAAGTGTGGTGATATCTAGACACTTAACTTCATGAGTCCTATAACTGTAGATCTGAGAACAGCAAAGAGGCTGCTTTTATTTCTTTGATCTTTTGGCAATGGTCAGGGAAGTTTGATTTCATCACATCATCATGGAGTCTCTGACACAACTGAACAGAGAAGTGATGTTTACTTGTCTACAGTATCTTTCTGGGTGGGATGATATGTTTTTCCCCACAATGATCCATTGATTATTTTCAGGGAGGAGCAGCTGCATTATGTAATTACTTGTTCTTTAGGGCACTAGCACACAGGTCTCCATCCCACCCATCTCCTTCCAATTTAACTTGTACTCAGTTTCTTATGGGAAGATAAGGTGCTTATTTGAGCCACAGAGCTCCAGTGTATTGRTTATAGAACCTGTTTATCAAACCCAGATTCTGCTGTCTGCTCATTCTTTGAACTGTCTGGCCACATTAAGGTCTTGCATGAAAACAGTTCTGGTCACAACAGATGCTACTAGGTGAGGGATAATGATACTCTAGTCCGACATTTCACCTAGATATTTTGGAACRCTTGTTTCATATATATGTATTTTGCTAACACCCACTAACAATATCAATAACTACAAAAAGCACAGAAGTGGAAAATCAGATGGTGCATCTTAAGAGTTCAGAGTTCATGGCTAAAGTTATATTACCAATAAAGCAAATGTTAGCTGTCATGTTATTTTTGCACTACACTGTACATTGCATAGGATCCATTGTAAATGGAAGTGATTTTTTTTTTTTCAAGGCAAGGGCTTTGTATTGTGTGAGTTATGGTTTTGTATGGTGTGTCAAGTATACTTCCAGTATTTACAGAGAAGTTGGGAAATGAGTCTGATAGCAGTGGGCAATATATGCTCTGTTTGCATAAGTTCTTTTTAAAGATGAGTGACAGATCAGCTGGAATCCCACACAGGGACAGTGTAATTGTGCCTTTTYTTCGAGATGATCAAGCCTGCCTGGAGAAAAGAAGCTGCAGGAGATGGCAGCATGAAAGTCACAGTGAGCAGCTGGCAGGCTCCAGGTCAAGCATAGGGAAGCCAGGAACTAGACCATAGAAGCAATGGAAATAACCTTCCAAGAAATCAGAGGGAACGGGCACATTTTTCTGCAACTCTGCCTCTGAGATGGTAAGAATCACACTTCAAAGCGTAGGTCTATCCAGCAAGGACACAGCAGGCAACAAAARGTATAAAGCCTTTCCTTTCTAACCTTCCTGCCTGCAAACTCACCGGTATTTTGGTTGGTATTATAATAAAAGTTGTTTTGTTTTTTTACTTTAAATAGCCTGTTAGTCTTCTTGGAGGACCTTGCTATAGGCAGATTCATCTGAAAGCTCCAGCTGACTTGTGGTGCTTTTGTGTTGACGTGAGGAAGTTCAGTGAACCTTGTCCACTCTCATTCAACTGCTATAAAAGGGTGAATCAGCTTCCTGAAGCTGCCAGGCAACAGTGCTGTCATCACTGTAGTCCCTGAGCAGCCATGGTGATGCATGTCATGGTTGTACAGCACCTTTGCTTTGGCTCAGATCTGCCCTTCAGGTCACAACACTGAGTGCACTAGCTGAGATTGCTACTTGGGTCTGTGGCAGTGACTTCATCCTAAGCTAGTGGCTCATGCAATGTGGCCTACAGTACAGTTATTAATTTACACTTTACTTCCTCTCATCTCACTTTTTTTACTCCCCCCTCTCACCCCTTTGATTAAAGTATATCTGATTATGCATAACATTTTTTTTGCTTTCTCTCCCAAATCCATACAAAATAACTAGTTTTCACTTAACAGAGTATCATCAACAAGTATCTCCACCAGTCCRCATAACAACAGCAGCAGGGCATGTCAGGATATGACCCTGAAGCCAGAGCTGTTCCCATTTCCAGTTGGTTGTTGACTTTACTAAGTATTTGTCCCTTAATTCTATACAGATCCTGTTCACTTGGAAGAGCCAATCCCCAGGTGACTAGTTGAGACTTATTCCAAGTAAGACTATCTAAGTAAGATACCAAGAAATCTGATTAAAAGTGAACTGTCCTGGTTTAATGAAATAGGAGTGCTGTGCTGGAATAACTTAAAGGTTCAGGGCTGTGTGGCCCACAACACTGTTTCCTTCATGACCAGGCCTATCTGTCTGATAGGCTGACGCGGTGGAAACAGAAACCAGTCATCAACTGTTACTAACATTTRGGACCTCTTAGTCTGGTGGAGCACCACCTCGCCTTGCTAGAACCTGAAGGCATGTAAACGTTATCACCTGGTCAGTGATATAAAAGTTGCTGACAGATCACAGGTACTTGATCTAGCCTATTACCTAAAGAAAATAATTGAGTAGTGTAGCACTTGTACTATGCCTGGGACTTAACAGGAAAATAATGGCGTCAAAAAAAAAAAMAATCTGAGCACTGGCTTACTCATATTGCATTCACATAGCTTTGGCAGCTGCTATATTCATAATCAGACCTCCTGTGAAACATGGGGTGCAGAACTGCACAAGAATTACATAATTTCCAAAGTTTTTCAAGTGTTTCTGGAGCCGCAATAGTTGCAGTTAGTGGCTATTTATGAGTAGCCTCTGAGATACATTAGGTCACTGGGATTAAATGCACATCCTTAATCCTGTGTGAATGTAGACTTTGGAAAAGTTGAGTAGATCAGATGCCATGCACGCTGGGAGACCTGGTAGAAGGTTTGAAACTGATAGCAACACTTTGAAGTATGTGTGGAAGCAAGCAAGAGTATGGGATAGGCAGAAAAAATTATGTCCTTCACCTCACCATGCACAGAAGACTGAGAACAATGGCAGCCTAGAAAGGAGGCTAAGAAAATAATCTGAAAACTTCAATAATACTATGATCCATGCAGGAATATCATTTGGGAAAAATAAGCTCACTAAACCAGCTACCACTTGAGAACTGAGCATTGCTGAACCTTTAATAGGTAATAAATATGACACAATTTGGAGATTAGTGGCAGCAGCAGAGTTAATGTGATTTCTGAAATAACAGATATCCAATTTAAAAACAAAGTTACTGTGAAAAAGGACTCTTCTACAAGCGGACAGCTGTAGAACTGGTGAACGCATGCCTCCCAAGAAAACATACCAGCTAAAAAAGAATAAAGTGTGTTGAATTTACAATCCATTCAACAGCATAGAGACAGAAAGTCATATTGAGAGGCCCAGTATGCAGCATCCTACAGTATAAATGGCTAGGAACTGAAGTAGTCACATACAGCCATGAAAGTATGACTGGATTATGCAAATACTGTTCACCCACACAAAAAAGAAATTGGAAATAGTGGACAAAAGGAAAACTCCAAAATAGGCCCACAAGCTGCCGGTGAAATAATCATAGCAACTAAAGACAAATATTGGATTGCCCAATAAGTTGTATCATAGGCCTACATAAACTAATACAGAAAATCCATAGGAATAGATATTACAGAGCTCGAAACATTAAATCAGGTAAAACTGGGGGGGCTTTTTGTGCCTGGGCTAAAAATGCAAGCTCAGAATGCTAACGAACAAACAATGCAAAACTATCATGTAAACACAGAAAGATTTAGGTGGGAAGGGACCTTTGAGTCTCTACTCCAGTCCTCTGCTTACAGCAAGGCTAACTTAAAAGCCAGGTTGGGTTGCTCAGGGCCTTGTCTATTAAAGGCAAAATGCGAGAGGATAACATGACTCCTCATCACCATCTGTTCAAAGCTGATGCAATTATACTTGAAAGCAAAATAGAGATAAATAACTTTTTATGCCGTTATTTTACAAGCTGCCAAGAAGCAATGCTACTATGCCCAGTCACTGAATATGTTCATGATAGGACTTGAGAAGTCCTTTTTGGACAGTTTCAGTGATTTCTGAAATCAGTTCAAGTAGCCAGGCTGTGTTTGCAGCATGGGGAGCCTTAAAGAAATGTCAGACCAAGTAAATTCTGGACTCCTCACACCTTCAAAGTGATCATCATTAGCTCTGTAATATATGTTGAAAGATGGGAATCTACCACTTGTACTGTAACACACCTCCCCATGCCCAACTGGTATTGCTATCTCAAAAGTTCAGAGACAAAAAATTTATCAAGGAATTTGTTAGATGATGAGGGGGTGGTAAGGAAGATAAGAAAGTGATTATAGGAACTACATTCTGTCTTTTTAAGGGCCTAGTTTCCAATAGTAGCCTAAAATGAATGAAACCCTTTCTAAGCAGCTATTACAAAGCAAGCCAGCACAAACCTTTTAGCAAACAAACTTCTACAGACACTTTACTTAAAGTACAGACACTTTCACTTAAAGACTACCTTTAACCTTAGGCAAGATTTCACTGCCAGTTAATGTACTCTAGGAGTCCAGAAAAATGACCCATGCTGTCCAAAACTGCCTGGTATACAGCTCGGTGTTCTTAGGCTGAGCACATGTTAACAGAAGCATTTTCTATACTGGATACAGACCAAGTCTGACCGTGAAACAATCACATATGGCAAACCACCTCATCCATTGTCAGTGGCTAAAAGTGAGGAGAAGACAAAGGTGTAATTCTGCCTCCACAGAATTATCCAACCTCTTCTGAGCTATGCCTTGGAGACCTTGTCCATATAAAGCATGAAAATTCCTCACAACAAATTCCTCCTCTGTGTGATAAGCATATTGACACAAATCCAGCTCACAGATGGGAGATCTCTGGCATCTGAGGTTAGGTGCAAGTAGCAGTGTTACATGAAATATACCCTTCAACTCTCTATGCAATACAGCTCAGATATTTCCAGCCTGTTACTAATCAAGCTAGTCAGACTATTCAGTATTAATCTTAGCTCTTTTGTGTCAAAAAATGTTCTGAATTAATCTCAGTTCTCCTTCGAACATATTTACTTCTTCATTTTGGAATAATGGTTTCAGAAACAGTTGTTCAAAGTTCTGATTCCAAGAGAATCGTCCATTGTTCCCTTTTTGCTTGTGGCAATTTGTCAGCCTTTCACCTAACAGTTATTGGGAAGTGATGTAATTAGACAAATCCCTGCAAAAGAGTTGCTCATCAGAAGTCAATGAATCTATTCTTCATCCTCTGTTAGTTTATCAGTCATCAGTATCCTGCTTTATTAGTTTAGATTGCTCTCAGGCCATGTTTTCCAGCATCTTCTACAATTCCCAGTTACAACCACTATATTTTAAATATACATATTTTAAAAAGCAGATGTAGCACAAGCAGAAGGGTATGCCAACTCCTAGCACTGCTGTGAACCTACTGTGCAAAAATCAGATGTTCTGTAACAAAGGTTTTGTCTTCTTTCTATCAGATTATTTTTAGAATGCACTTTTCAGTGTTTTTTTCCAATCTCTTCAAGAGGCAGACTTCATCCTGAACATGCCTGGAGCCTAGTATTGGGTTAAAATTACCACACAGACAGTTGATGGGGACAACAAAGGCAACAATGGGCAAAACATAATCTACATGTATGTCTCRCTAGGGCACCTGTTTTGAGTAGGGTATAATAATAATAATAATAACCAAAACAGCTGTACTAATGAAACAAATGCAGTTATGCCAGTGCAGGAGAACCTCACTGTCTGGCTCCAGTTCACCCAGCAGGACTACCAGGAGTAGGAGGAGGCTGGGGTGAATTCAAACCAGCCACAGCGCATTACAGAGGAAAGTTATGAAAATGAGTTAGGAACAGGCTGAACTCAGGTCTACTTTATGAGCAGCAAGGGTAGAGACTCTTTCTCCATAGGAAAGCTTGGGGCTTGCTAGAAAGAGAAGAGCATGGATGAGGAACTGGAACTATGTATTAACATGCATCCTTCTAACTACTGCAGCATAGTCCCTGAATTCCCTTTTCTTTGTGCCTTCCTTCCACCACTCCCACAGWCCTGCTGTTAAAAAGGAAACCATCTTCAGTAACGTAGGTTGTGACGCTAGAGGGACTGCTCAACTGTACTTGATACAAAATAGCTGGACTTGTACAAAAATAGCTGAGAGCTCAGCTGTCTTTTTGGGTCCAATTTTGCAGTGGTTTCAGGAGTAGATTTTGAAGCACTTCCATCAACTCAATTTTACAGTCATGAAACAAAGGGAAATGCCTCTCTCATTATCAGCTGCGTGGGCCAAACACAGCATTAGGGCTAGATTTAAAGTCCTAGAACCTTGCAGCCCACCCAGTAGGCCAGATTGCCGCTCCATGAGTTAAGAGTTATTTCTTCAGACAGCTGCTGATTTAAAAAATTTGTAACTGAATCAGTCAGTTTAGTATTCCAGAGAAAAAAACACAGAACAACCTTAAACAGACAAAGATTCTAAATTCTTAAGAGACTTGGAGACAAGAATACTTCTGCCATGGCTATTTGCCTGCAAAAGGAGACATAAGATGCATTTGCAACGTTAGGATGAAAAACTGGGTGATGATTTGATTTTTTCCTTTTTCTCCATTAAGTTTTATTACTTCATGGAAACATATTTAATCACTGAGAGCTACTGCAAGTCAATAAGCATTAGAAGAGCTACTGGAAGTCAGTGAGGCATCAGACCTCAAACAGCTGGCTATTGGGTGAGGCTGCAGGTGTGAAGGGGCTGCAAGGGAGAGAGACTGACAAAGCATACAATGTCCAGGAGAGGGTGGAGCTGCAGAAGCCCGATTTTGGGTGGCAGGGTGAAATTTCAACTTGGATTATGCTTTYCCATCATTTAGTACTCCCATTGGCTCCCCTTCCTTGAACGTGTGTACTCACCCCTACTTCTGGAGGGTCGGGAAGCCAGCCCAGTTCACCCTGCGCAGTGCTTGTGTCAAGTAGATCCACTGAACAGCAGAAGAAGGGGGRAAAAAAAAATCAGTGACCCAACTCATATGGCCTGTGGACTGGCTTCATCCCCCTTTTGTCACAGAAGGCAAAGCCTGCACTTCCCCTCTCAGCCCCACATGCTTTGTGACCTTTTAGCTTCAAAAAGCACGGCTAGAGGAAGGATGGGAAGATACAAGACAGTACAGCTAGTCGGGAGGTAAAAGATTTTCCTCACATATAAGACCCCCCTCCCTTTCCACCCTCCTCTCAAGTAGTACCCACACACATCCAAAAAATGCAACCCTGACAAAATTTTCTGCTTCCCAATGCCCCAAAATAGGAGCAGGAGGCTGAAGCCTATTGAAATGGGAACTCAGCATTAGCAGGTGAACCCATCTTCCCTTGGAATAGGAAGGCAGCAGACAAAATGAAGAGGCAGGCAATCAAATAAATTACCAACACAAAAGATCAATCAGTGTCGCCTAGAGGTACTATTCGGTGCTTGAAATGCTGTGGGGAAGTAGAGAGGCAGTGTGAAGTTGTAGAAGGGACTTTCCACTGTCACACTACCCAAAAGCCATGAGGTGCATCAGTTGCTTAAACTGCTGAGCCCTCTACCTATGACCCAGGCTGTCCACTTTCTCCCCCCCACGACTGTTTTAGCCATGACAGTAAGAGAATAACGGCTCCCAGGCATAGCATTGCCACGTCTTGCAGAATTGCACTGCATGGCTGTGTTGTTAAGCCTTGGCTCCTGCAGTCATGTGACAAAGGAGGAATTCAGCGGTATGCTCATTGTTATCTCTCAAATTTTAAAATGTGATCAGTTTCCCTTCATGTCTTGATCTGAAGAGAAATTTAAAATGAATCACTTCGTAGGCAAACAGGGAGAAGGGAGAGGAGTTATTCAAGTCGTACTGCTGGATGTGCAGCTTCGTGCCTGCCTTTGGGTCTGCCGGTGCTGCCAGAACAGACTATTGGTTTCGGTGCACCTATCACAGCCCCAGCTTGGGAACATAGGAAACAGGAAAAATTCCTTAGATTCCCTTTTAGATTCCTGTGGGTGTATTCAGAGGGGTCATTTCTAAATATCTCGGAAAAGAATTTGGGGGTGAAAGGTAGGAGGGGGGAAATATTTAAATGGCATTTAAATAACCAGATTTCCTCCCCCTCATCTGACTGCTTTACAAATACGGCCTGCCAACTACAAGTAATAGAGTGCAAAGTGCAGATCAGCAAGAGTCCTGTGGAATGAGGAAGCAGGCTGTGGGCCCAGAATCAGAGATAAGAGGGATTGCACTGCTGTTCTCACCTCTGAAACACCCTTTCAGGATTGGGAGAAGGGAAAAGCAGGAATCCAGGTTTTGCAAGTTTGCGGCATTCACAGCATGGTCATATGGCAAAACTTTCCTAGCCACAGACTCCCTGTCCAGACCAAGGCTCCTCATTCACTTCCATTCTGCTCTCAATCTCTCTATTTGAGATACTATTCTTGTGTTGTTGGCTCCAAAAACGCTCAGGGTGAGGTAGCCTGTCCTTCCAGAACCGTCACTCAGATAATATCTATCCCACGCACTTCAGGCCTGAAGCACTGATGTGGAAGTGAGAGGGGCTGCATGGCAAGTTCTAGCAGAGCAAGGGAAAAGGAACTCAGAAGCGGCTGGGACGGGAACCTGGTACAGCCAGTGTGCCACGCCGCTGCACCGCCAGCAGCACTCCTTCAGCTGCCGAGTGCCCACGGGAGGGGGCAAAGTCCATTGTCAGGAAGTACCTCTCAAAGTGAAACTCACATCAGGGATTCTCCAAGGAAAGGAAGAATGAGTCAGCAAGACTACAAGACCACAGGGAATATGAGTACTCTAGGGCTACTAGCTCTTTGGTCCACAGCCTCACTGCTAGGCATCTCACGTGGCTGTCCAGCCACATGGGAGGAGGTCTCCCCTAAAAGAAGAAAGACTTCAGATAAGAGAGGACGCCAGGGCAATGAGCTGTTCCCAGACAGACACGCTAAGGAAGAGTGGATCACAGACACAGCCCAAATGAGATGGTTCAGATAGGGGAGAAGCTGGCAGAGAAGTCCCTGAGTTACTGCCAACTACTGGTCACACACTTAGGGAAACCAGGGCCTGCGTGGTGCTACCTTATATTACTTCTCACCTAGGCTGGTCTTCTCCACAATGTCTGCTAGCTGCATCCATGTAGCTGGGTCCTTAATACAAACGTGCTTGTCAAGAACGCTTTAAAAGAGTGCTCAGCACTCGCAGAGTCTGAGATGAGCCCATGGCTGAACTGCCAGTTATGACTAAGTYCTCTCAATCGAGAGCCTGGAGCAGCAAAGGAGAGGGCTGTCCTTGGGATGGAAAAGCCCCAACACCTCTCGCTGTGCAAAACAGAGACTAGAAGTCTCTGGCAGGAATTAACTGCAGGAGGAGGTAGAGAACAGAACAGAGATTTATTCTTCCTCACCTTTCTATTAWAATTCCCATTCCCCAGATGTTTCATAACCACTGTGCAACTGCCAAGATGGAAGAAAAAAAAAGATCACTACATCTAGTAAAAGGGACTAAGTGGAATAGAGATGGGAAGCAAGGGAGTCATAAGAGAAGAGGTGGAAGAGGAAATTGTAAAGCCCAGCTCTACCTTCCAACACGGGGGTAGGTGAAAGAGACTGTCTCACCTTCCAAGCCYCCAAAGAAATGACTGTCCTCTTGCTTACGAGGGTTAACTCCCAAGAGRGCTTCCTGAGGAAACTGTGGGGGTGTTGGGGGGGGCAGAGAAACTTTCTGAGTTTGTGTTTAAACTTGTTATCTGCAATGCTTGTGTTTAAGGCAAACAGAGGCAGAATTCTCTTGGAACGCTGGATATGCCGAGGCATTTGTGCTTCAACTGGGAGGGGATGGAGAGGGAGGGGGAGAACATACCTGGGCTCAGTTCACTGAGCCATCAAGAGYTGGATAGGGTTTGATCCTGGCCCTCGTCCCTCCACACCCACCTGCCCTCCCCAGACACCCCAGTCTCTCTCCAGTCCCTCCGGGCGG
The DNA here is from genome assembly GCA_030449065.1 of Oceanodroma leucorhoa. Taxonomy (NCBI): domain Eukaryota; kingdom Metazoa; phylum Chordata; class Aves; order Procellariiformes; genus Oceanodroma; species Oceanodroma leucorhoa. The sequence goes on along the minus strand of JASVER010000050.1, from coordinate 6,896,766 downwards.
GCTGTGGKGCCCCTGGGGCCCCACACATGTTGGCCAGGCCCTGTTCCCTGCCCCTTAGGTCCCTCTCTGCAGCCCGCCCGAGCGGATCCCACGCTTACCTTCTTTCCCAGGCACCTCGTGAGGAAGGAGAGCCCAGAAGAGAAGRAGCCGGAGGGAGAGCTTGATCCCGCTGCTCCAGGTCCTCAGCTCCATGCTGGCTGGAGAGGGGGGCTGGCTCCCAGCCCCTGCCAGCTCTCCCGGCTCAGGCCTCCGAGCCTTGGCTGCTGCTCACAGTGCATGAACCTCTCCCGCAGCCTCCTGACTGGAGCGCACACATTGCACAACCTCCCTGCCTGGCCCACAGTTATGATGAAAGATCAAGGCAAGTGGGTGGAGAAGCCTTACTGCCTTTACCTGTTTTAAAGGGGCTGGTCACAGACTTCCCATCTGGCAGGCAAATAAACCCACCTTAAAGGCAGCCACCTTTTTCCTGGGAGCCTCCCTCCACCTTTGCTCCAGTCCCGTAAGAGGCTCCCGATTGCCACCTCCTGGGCAGCCCTCGCCACCGTCGCCGCTCCGGCTCCACCGCCGCCGCCGGAGCCCGGCGGCCGTCTGGCGGCTGCCCCGGCGGCGCTGGGGAGCGGGCGCGCTTGTCCCCTGGCTTTCTTTTGGAGATGAAAGCAGCCCAGAGACTGCGTTAGAGACTGCTCGGTCCACTTGCCTCTGTGAAAATGTGGCTAAAACCGCTGAGCCATCCTTGCAGTAGATATTTAAGGAAATCCATCTGTACGCAGTGGCAGCAGCCCGTTTTGTTCCCCAAGCTGTGACAGCATGTCACAGAGCGACAGCCATGCCACTTTATCTGGCAGAATTGCTGTTTTTCTTTTAGTAAGCTCCTCAGCATCGATGGAAGGTGCCTGCTTTTCAATAAAAAAATCACGGGAGAGGAACTGAGCCAGAAGGATTCTCTCTCTGTGTAGGAAGACCTCACGGGACTTTCAGTTTCCTTCCTGAGGGACACAAATATGAAAGAACTTGCTTTTGTTGTATCTCTTCTGCCATTCATCGAGGATGTTACTCCCACCCGTACACCCCTCCCCGTAAAATACAGGTGGCATTATTCCTCCGCTTGCTGTAAGGCTGCATTCCTCCTGCTCTCTTCCTCCTCCTCCCCAAGGAAGGCTAAAGAAAGGACTTTGTCAGGTTCCCTAGAGAAGCTGGGGGATCTCCACCCTTGGAGATGTTCCAGACTCACCAGGACACAGCCGTGAGCACTTTGTCTACCTCTGGAGTCAGCCCTCCTGTGAGCAGGGGTTGGGACTGCAGACCTCCTAAAGTCCCTTGCATGTAAATCTTTCAGTGAGTTCTGTAATTCTCTAACCATACATCTTGGAAAACCAAAATCTATCCCAAGAAGTWTGAACACAAGCAAGAGAAATTTGAGAACAAATGGTTAAAATACTAAGTTTTAAATTTTACATAGCACATGAAGTAAGATACCAGTACAAATAATTCAAATGTTAATGTCATTCAGAGTAGTTATAGCTTAAATTTATTCCGGTTTTATCSTGTCTAAAGTGCTCTTTCTCAGTCTACGGTGCTAAGTCTCAAATTTTTATGCCCACCTTTCYCCACATTTGAATGACTCCCATTGCAGCACCAGTATAAGCTTTCCTTGTCTACATCCCATACCTTGAGTTTGCATGAGTGGAATGTATCCATTTCAGTCTTCATTTGTACAATACTGTGCCTTCTTCAGTCTATGATGTAGCAGTGCGGCAGATGGACCCACGACTAACTTCTCCTTTGTGATGGGACAACATAGRCAAGGTCTACATAGACATGAGATGGGAAAGAACCGTTTGCAACTGGAGGGTAAGGCTCTAGGRCAGCTCAGGAGCTCATAGCCTTCCTAAGGCAAAAAAAATCAGTGTTGCAGCCTTACATTCAGTTCCTCAGAGCTACCCAAGTTTGCATCTGTAGAATCTCAGAAATGCCAAAGCTCTGGGGTGAAGAACCTGGGGATGATCTCTCTCTGTTTCATTARGGGCAGATACTCAGGACATTTGATCTAAGCTATTTGGAATAGGCAGGAACAGATTTACTAGGGCTTATTGGAGAAGATGRCCTAAAAATATTTACTTTATTTTCTCCCCCTTGTTAGTGTTGGCTGATGGGGGTCAGAAATTGGGGTATTCCAGATGACGGTGGTCAGAAATTGTATGTACTGCTCTGTTATTTTGTAGATTGGAGTTCACCTACTGTAGCTCCCAGTCAGAATGTGTACAATGGTAGTCAAACAAAATACGATCTAATGTTACAGCAAGATCAAGATCTGAAGCAGATCTGTAAAAAAGTGGAAGCATAAAAAAGTAGAAACCCCAAATGCCTGGAACTTTACTGATATCTGTAAAAGCTCTGCTGCATTGCTTAGCCAATGTCCTCTGCATGGAAATGCAGATCCAAAGGGGAAAAAAAGGGAACCTACACAGAGGCTGTACCCAGTACAGGGAAGTATTACATGTGAATTATTCATATAACTCTGCTGAGTATTTCATTGACAGGATCCTTTTGCTTGTGCATCACAAGGTTGGATTTTGTCTTTGTAAACTGTTGGACAAAACTAATTCCCTGAGCATCTAGTGCAAAAAAAAAAAAAAAAAATCTGAAATAACTTAATTTCAAAAAATCTTTATCTTTACAATCATATTCTATGATTTACACCTCCACAACCTTTTCACTGTCGTGGCTTCCCAGTAAGCTTCCCATCTCTGGCATGCTTTCTAATGGCAAGAAGATAACTGCATCTTTTAAACTCACTCTTAGCATGTCTTTGGCTTGAATCATATCCTGTGTTTCTAGTCCCTCTGAGTATTTCTGAATCGCAGGGCATATTTTTTCCTTCCATTTCCCAGTATCCTGTTTCGTGTGTCGGTGAGATTAGGTATCTAGCTGGAAAATATCACTACATAACACACCTGGGCTTTCCTCCTACAGATATGTGGGCTTGTGGTGAGGGAAGTGAGGAGGAATGGTATGCACCAGGTCTTGTCTTGATGTACTGTTGGGACCGTCAAAGGGCACTCCCAAGAGTTGGGATGTGCTTCTTTTGAACTGCAGTTCAGACAGAACTCTTTCATATGTTTCTTATAAATTGTTTACTGTTTTTGCTGCTCCTCACATTTTAGAAAGAGCTATGAGTTTCACCATTGTGGTATTAAATGTCCTTCTAGATGATGAATGAAACTGAACCTAGAAACAATCTCTGGAGTTCCTCACTTGATATTACTTCCCAAACTATCAAAGCATCCCTTTGATATTGATAACTTGAATCTGTGCATCTTGAACAGGCTTTTATAAAGTGTTACAGTAACATAGATGTATATGGCCCCCAGGGGCCCCAATCACATTCTTCAACAAGCCCCACTTCAGTCTAAAGGAGGAACTTACCCTTGTTCTGTGGCCTCTGATTCACTCCTTTTATCCACTACCTCTACAACTCTAAGAAAAATCTATGACAGCTCTGTAGAGCGTAGGGGATGCTCTGTTTCGATGTTTCATTCCCTGTAGAGAATTTGTGCTCTCTCTCTCTTATTCTCACCTCCATGACCACAGTTTAATATTCTAGTGGTTTCTTTTTTATCTTGGACAGTCTTTCTGCAGAAAATAGACTCCTACCATCTAGTCGTTTAAGCTGTTAAATTAGTTTTGTACATGGACATTTTTCATTCAGAAATTCAGGCTTTATTTTAAACAGATATTTTAAACTCCTACAAAGGAGCACAAGTGAATCCTTTTGATCACAAAGTGGTCACCCCTAGCTTAGGGACTTGGGGACTTGACTGCACAAGTAGTCAAGCTGGTTATCTTTCTTCCCTGAGAAGAGTAACAAGGGCAAGAGAACAAATGAAGCTGATAGAGACAGGGTGTAGATCTGGGTTTTTATTTTTATTGCTCATCTCAGTAGAAGCAGGGAACACTCCCTCACTCTTCCTCACATATCCAGAGAGGAACACCCTTGGAGATGTACAGGATTTGCCTGAACAAGGCCCTGAGCAACCTGACACAGCTTTGGCATTAACCCTGCTGGGAGTAGGTATTTGGGCTAAAGACCTCCAGCAGTCCTTTCCCACCTTAATCTTTTTCTGATTCTGTTCATCACTAGTAGATGAACAATCATGTCTTCTTGCCACCAGGAATGTAGACAGCTCCTTACTTGGGCTCCAATCAAAGGGGGAGAGCAGCTTCCCATATGTATTCTCCACCTAATGGAGACGACATACCAGTGTGAAGGACTAAACATGGACTAGAAGTCCAGTATTCCTGCATAAAACTCCACTTACTTGTTCATCAGCAATGTACTCATAGGTGTTTATCTACCGGTGCCCTGGCTGGACACCTAATTAGGCACAGAAGTGTATTTCCACTGTTGCCTGAACTGCGGACTTTCTGGCTTTTGTCTCTTGATAAGCTATCCTGCACATGGTCTGCCATGCTCTTATTGGGCTTGCAAAACAGGAGTAAATTAAATTATTTTACCATCCTGAAAATGAGGAGGAGGACCTTTCTTTTTCCYGGAAATTACCTGAGAAAATTCTCTTGCCTTCATGTCCCTGTTCTGCTCTCCGTGGTGGTCCCGTGGACGCGGAGCCCGGGAGCAGCCTGACGACGCAGTGGCAGGAGCAGAGAGCAGCCCACCCCACCCATCATCACCACGCATAGTTTAAGGGTGATGCAATCAGTTTTGTCTGGTGATGGCTGGGATTTTGTTTCTTTCCCAGTTAACATTTTTGGTCAACAGTGAAGCCATGAGAGACTGAGGGACCTGTTGCAAAAAAAGAAAAAAAATCTAAGCAAAACAGGGCTTCACTTATGTTAAGATGCAACGTTTTGGATAGACAAGTGGAAAGCAATGCAAACCCAGCCATAATATAATCTGATTCATATTCGCATTCATAAAACTGCCCTAAGTGGTACAAGTCTGGGTCACAAGAGTTAGTTACTTTCTAATAGGTATTATAGCACATTATATACTCATAAATCCAAAAAGTGCCGTTCTACACTTACCACTCCTCTTCAAGAGCACACACTTCCTGGGCACATTTGAAGATATTTATTTATCTTGGTGGCATTAAGTTTTCACTTTTTTATTACTTCTGTTACTGACCTCAGGGAAAAAAAAAAAAAAAAGGGAAAAAATAGAAGAAAAAAAAAAGCAGAATTCAGTTCCTCCTTGAGCATTACTAACACAACAGCATATGTATGATAAACATAAAATCTGACCCAGAGAAATTTGATTTCTAGTAGAGATGCTCATGACTTCTTCAGCTAAGTTGTAGAAAAAGAGGATTATAATTTAGCAGTTGAATCACAGCTCAAAATACAGCAATAGTACTCTGCATGAAGTACATGCCTCTCTGTAATTTGTAATTTTTTCATATTTTCTAGCTGTTCTTTCCCACTCTTTGATTAATTAYGCTTAAGTGTGAAAATACCTCACCAACACTGGAAAAAATCATTAGCATTAATAACATGCAGTAAGCAGCCATATCACTAGTCACTTTGATAGTGTGATTTTAAATTTTTTTTTCCTACACTGACAGCTGAATGTGTGAGTTAATCAATCTTTTAATTTCTGGGGTTTTTAATAGAAATTTTAAAGCTTTTAGGTCTGTTTCAAACCTGCAGTTATTTTTATGGTCCTCGTCTTGACAAATTAAGAGTTGCCTCCACAATCTAAACACAATAAGCTTGCCCTCGTTTCTTGCTGTTGTAGCTTAATCTTGGTGTTGCAGTGTTGCTATCCTGTGCAGAAATGAAATAGTTGCGACGGGTCACTGTGTTGACAACCTGTGTTCATCCTGAGTCGTTTCAATGTTGACATCAAGAGAAGATATTTGAAACAGACACCTTGCTGTCTTGCAGGTGGAAAGAGGGCATTGATTGTGGTCACACCTTCCCAACTCACTGTCAACTCTATTYCCAGTTCAGCTTCTCACTTGATTTTTGAAACTTGAACTCTTAATTAAATCAAAACATGAAACCTAAAATGAATGCTGAGAGGAACTGTAGACCAAAAMCACAATAAAACGTGACACAGATTGTAGGAGACCTGATTTTCAGTGACTAGGCTAGAGGCCATATGCTGCCATCTGGTCTTCCCTCAGCTTTACATACCAATTTGTAAAATCAGACTGTCTCACATCTTTGCACTTATGCAGGTAAAGCCAAGGGTACACGCTGRGTGGGTATTGACCTTCCCATTCTCACTTTTTCCTGGACTTATCTAGAAGATAACTGAGCACAGCAGGATCTTTACAGCCAAGAGCTTTAGGTTATGGATACAATGCTGGAATTATTAATAGCACCTTCAGTCAGCTTTTTGATGTGGAGATGATTGCAAGGCAAAGTGAAACTGACTCTGAAACCAACCAGCTGGCATGGAGCTTCACCTCATTCCTCAGCTCTACTTTGGTCTCCTGATCATTTCTTGTCCTACATTCCTGGTTGCTTCCTGAGGGAGTCCATTAAAGGGGTCTTAAGGCCTGCACAACAACCCAGCTGGAAAATAAAAAGCTTTTAGAGTCTAGAAATTTTTGATTCTGCAGGGGAGGGGCAGAATATTTAAGCATATTTGTTCCCCATTAGCCTGTTTATAGGGATAYGGACTTTATTTTTTTTATATCATATAGGATCCTATCAGATTTTATATGCTGGGTAAGTGATTTCATATAATGGCACAAAACAATCTCAGGAAGGACTCATCTCCCTTCTTCTGTAAATCCTCTATCTATAAATATCTGCAAGAGAAACTCCTATAGCATTCTAGTGTTTATCACAGTAAAGTCAATATGGCTATTGCCTTTGGCATGCTGAATAATAAACATATGGAAAACAGCGACCTTTTCTCAATAAAGCAAATCACCACCTTTGACAGCTTTTCACCCTCATGATATTAAAATCTGCTTTCTAGGTTTAATACTATCCACACATCCATTTTCACTGGCTGCAACTCCATTGTTGTAAATAGCTGTATTAATTTCACCTTGATGCTTTCTTTCTGCTACAGATCAAAGGACAAAAGAAGCTRTTTGGGTAAATATAGGATTATCTGCAGGTTTTCTAAGCTTTTAAAGAATCCAAAAGAAGGGAGGCTGGTGGACTCACTTTCTATGTAAGYCAAAAAGGATAGGCTGTGATAATATGCCTTTGTCAAGGGGAGTTGAACGCATTGAAACTTCTTCCATGTTCTTAAAATTGGACTACTGTCAGAATTTCAACTTCCCTAATCCATAACAGAAACACATCCCCGTATTAAAGTTTTTGCATTTAGACTCCTAGAAAAGTAAGGAAATAYTTTTAATGCATGTGCATTTAATACTTTTAGGAGATTGATTATTTATAGGAGCAATTTTTAGGAAACGTCTTACCTGGATTGCCAGCAAAACATGACAGTGTGTAAAAAAAAGGAGCTTTCACCGGTTTCTCTGCACTGAAAAGGAGATTTCACTGGTACCCTACCAGTATCAGTGGTATTGGTACGTAGCACTCAAGATACCACCTTGAAATATCTCCTTGAGTGAAGGTATGTCTTTCAACGGTATGTACCATTCAAGGTACTGGACCTTGAGTACCCTGAATGTTCCTCAATGTCTCTGCCATCATCTGCCAAACCCTCTTCATTKTTGAGCACATGGACAGAACTGATGAGATCTTACAGGCCTTACAGGTTGAGCTTTTAGAGGTTGAGCTCTGGTGCTCAACCACTGATGAGATCTGTGTTCTCATCCAGTGCCTTGCTCAGRGCAGCCTTGACAAAATTAATTGCAAGGATGAATTCAACTGATCTAGTTGAAGATGTCCCTGCCCATGGCAGGGGGGTTGGACTAGATGAYCTTTAAAGGTCCCTTCCAATCCAAACTATTCTATGATTCTAATACTCTGTTTTTATGGCTGTGTAAACCATGAAGGGTTTCATAGTGATGTCTTAGCTGGTTTCATTGGAAAACCTCATGACACCTGTGTTTGCCAGATCTCAGACCTCTGCAAATCTGGGGATGTAGGCATTCTCATTCCAMGAAAGGACAGGACCATTTGTGGAATGCAGGTCCCCAACCTTACTCATACACTGGGGGTCTTGAGACCCTACCCAACCCAGACAGTTATGATGCCCACGGAAAGATCTGCCCTATCTATCTTTGGTTGGAGGTGGAATATGCAGTTGTCTAACTCTGCACTGCCTGGCTGGATCCTGCTGTTCCCTGTGAAGTTCGGAAAAGGACTTAGAAATTCTTGTATTTTTTCTGTGCTCATGCCCTACATCAGGGATGTTGCTGTCTTACTTCACTTGGGCATTCTCCAGCTCTCAACATACAGCATACTGGGTGAACAGGACTGAAACAGCCACTTGTAAAGGGAGGTGGTGGAAAAGGGACTTCAGGCAACTCCTGGCAATTGAAAGATAACATTTAAAAAGAAAGTGGTTCTGACATATCATATACATTGTTGCTGCTCTTACATCATAAGTTTCCCCTTCCCACTCTCATCCCTGAGTTCTCTCTACAGATCTATACAGCAAAGCTCTGCACTCAACACAGCTGGGCATAGGAGAGGGGCCATGGGTGCTRTGAATGGGTGTGGGAATACTGATGGGGATAGGATGTGGGATAATCTTGGGCTCTGGGATATGTCCTCACTCCATTTACCTGCAAGGACATTTGGTGGAGACAGTGTCTTCGCAGAAAGCCTCCATTGCTTGTTGTGCTTCCCACATATATTTCAGAACTGAAGAGCTGGGGSTCTAGCCTGGCTGCTGTTTCAGTCATGTCATCCCTCCCAAAGGCGTCATCCACATCCTTGCAGTGAGGACAGGTCTGCCGAGGTGCCCTCAATCAGCAGCTGTTCATGATGAACATCTCTAGGTCAGGACACGGCCCTGCTATCTTCTCACAGCTAGCAGCAGATGATAGTTATGTCTCTGCTATCCCATGCCTACAGCTGCCAGAAACACGTGGGGGCCTCTGCCAAGGTTCTGATCGWTATTATAAACCTCAGTGTCTTTCTGTCCCTTAGTTTTATTGCCAGGTATTTGAGTATATCAATACCTCCTAGAAATCTCTGCTGTAGAATCCTACTAATCTCAGAAGGGACCTCTGGAGGTCTCTAGTCCATCCCACTGCTTGCAGCAGGGTTAACTTCAAAGCTTGATTTAACTTGACAGGATTTGGAATTGATGCTTCAGTTTTGTCCTGTGCTCATTAGAGTTATTTACCATCTTTAAATCCGTTAATATCATTTGATTCAAAGTGCTTCTCTAATGTATTTCTAAAGTACTTCTCTATTAGTAAGTAATGTGCTTTTATTGAGACCCTCCCCTTCTCATTTTTGGAAGATCTGGTGATTAAAATGTTCACTACAACTTTGATCATTTTAAATAATGCAGCTAAACCTTTGCTCACAGCAGTGATTAGGTATTCATTGACATGAGAGCCAATATTCTGTGTTAATGTTTTAGCCTGGCTAGACTGTCAACTTGAAGACAGCTTTTAATGTGAGTTTTAAATTCCACATTTCTCTTTTGTCAGATGGCTCCAAGTTAACTTCCTTAGTTACAGTGCCAATTTTTTACATCAGTCAAATCCACTTACCATAATTTGTAATGATTGCAGCCCAGAGAAAGCAAATACCACTCTGCTCTCTCAATCTGCCAAGGGAGAGAGCGGAGGGCAGCTGAGGTGCTGAAATTCCTTTGGATTAGACAGAGAAACAGAAGCAAGCCTTTTAATTTTTTCTCAACGATTTGATATGTAAGAGGTGGGTTCTGAATCATAGGGTCTGTTTGGGGCTTTAAAGAGACATGGAGGAGGGACATATTAAATAAAATAGTGAAGTTGCCTCTTTCCCCCCTGTTCCTGTCCAAAACTGATCTTCGCTAATTTGTCTGGATCATCCTGTTCCGCCTACATGTAGGAAACACACAAAATAACACTGCTTTGCACCTTTCAGACCTTATGTCTGCTGCAGTCCAGCATGTGCTCTAACTCTCACTGGTTTTGCTAAAGAAATTACAATAACTGTAGCAGTGGTAGTATTAATCTTACAAGGATAGATTTCAACACTCCTCAGGCATCCTTATTTATATGATACAGTCTTTCCTGATAAAAATCACATGATAAGACCAGTATCTTAGCCTTTATGTTGCCATAGGAACAATCCAAAACTAAAGCATCTCCCTATRAAAGGAAAGATTGCTTCCTGCAAAACAGGCATAGGAAAGTCATACTCTTGTCAAATCGATGGCACTTTCATTTTCATTATCTAGAATAATTCAAAGTAAGATGAGTTTACACTAATGATCTTTCCACTTGTGATGGGATGCTGGAGTGCAGCCTTCTGCTAAATTTGGAGAAAACCACAGCTTAATTTCCATTTCTTTCCAGGCTTGGTCTTCTTTCTTCTAACCTTCCAATAACCCTCTTTAGATTTTTTGTGCTGAAAAACTTACTAGTCTAAAATTTTTTATTGACTTCCCAGTTTCCAGTTTCTACTTTCATCTTGATAGAAAAATAATGAAACCAATACAGCGGCTTTAAATAATTTTGTGGTGATCTTTTGATTGTGCTGAGATGACCGTGAATCTAAGCATGAGTATGTATGTGATCACAGAAGTGAGACCACAAACTGATCAAAGCTTTTCTTCCTCACAAGTCATTAAAGCATATCCCTTTAGGTAAAGTGTTACCTTAGAGACTTTTTTTTTTTTTTAAGCAGAGATGTCATTTTGTCATAAATGTATCGATGCATATTGAATTCTGCCTGGATATTTGCCATAGTGAAGTCTATGGAGAAGCTGTTTCTAACATGGTTATGGGGCTGTTTTCCAACAAGCACACATTTGTTCTACTAAAATTTACCACACACACACATCACAGCTCTGATAGTATCCCAGTTCAGCTGAGCTATTTTCCTCCTCCTCACCAGTTTCCTGAAGGCCTCTCTGATTTCCTTGTTCTTCAGGCTATAAATGAGGGGATACAGTAATGGAGTAATGTTGGTGTAGACCAGAGACACCATCTTGTCTCGAGCTGGTGAGTAACTGGACTTAGGACGAATGTACATGAAGGTGGCACATCCATAGTGTAGGAAGGTGATGGCCAAGTGTGAAATGCAGGTGGAAAAGGCCTTGCCCCTTCCGGCGGAGGAGGTGACATGTAGCAAAGTAACAGCAATGCAAACATACGAGCTCAGGATTAGGAGTAAGGGGAGCACCAGGAGGATCACACAGGCAGCCAGCAAGGGCAGCTCAGGAGCATAACTCTGTGTACAGGCCAGGTGCAGCACAGCAGGGACATCACAGAAGAAGTGGTTGATACGATGCGACTGACAGAAAGGTAAGCGGAAAACAGCCACTGTCAACCCCAGGCCAACAGCAAAGCCTCCTAGACAGCATGCCGCGGCCAGCTTGAGGCAGAGCTCCTCACTCATCACAGCTGCATAGTGAAGTGGCTGACAGATGGCAACATAACGGTCGTACGACATGGCTGCCAGGAGAAAGCATTCAGCCCCACCGAGTGCCACAAAAAAGTGCATCTGTGTAGCACAGCCTATGAAAGAAATGGTGCTGCCGTCCACCACTATCAGGCTGAGGAGTGCCTTAGGGACAATGACTAAGGTATAGCAGAGCTCGATGATAGAGAGCTGACAGAGGAAGAAAAGCATGGGAGGACGGGAAGGCTCCATAACCACTGCCATGAAGATCATCATATTCCCTGCCAACGTGACCAAATGGATAATGAGAAAGATAAGGAAGAGGAGGACCCGCAGACAGAGTAGCTCGGAGAAGCCGAGCAGGAGGAAATCCATGGTTGCATCAGTGCTCTTATTGTCCCTCTCCATGCAGCCTTCACATGGCATCTACAGGGAGAGAAACAGAAGGAAGACAGTTGAATTTGACCTGATGCCTGGCAATCAATTCCATATAGGAAATAATGTTGCAGTACTGTAAAACCAGTGTATTAAAGCTCATTGTGTGGGGAGGAAGGTGATTTAATTTAAAAACGAAACTGATTTCACTCAGTCACATTCGACACACTCTCAGACCCATATTCTCACAACCACCAAGGTTCTTGTGCCCAAGTGATCTGCCCAGGATTCTTTGCCGTGACATTGATGAAAAGGAATGTCAGCTGTTGGGTCTTCATAACTTCTGAGTTGTTCTTAGGTTGGTGACCATGTGCATTAGGTACCCTTTAGGATTTGACACTGCCTGACCATCCTGTCCTGCTTTTGAGAGTCATCATTGGACTCTCCCTCCTGATCTGAGTATCCTAAGAAGCTGCAGATGGATGTGTTGGGATCTTGATGACCATCAACACCTAAGTCTTGCAGACATTCTGCTACTGCTCCTTCTGATGCTTCCACTGCCAGGCAGACCCATTCGTTCTCTATTCACACCAATACTGCAGTTCTCTACATCTGTGCCAGCAATGTACAAGGACAACCAGACAGTGAGCTGGAGCTTCTGCTCTACAATCTGACTCCAATTAATGGGAATTTGAGGTGTTCACTGACTGGCTTCTCCCTTCCCCACAATGGATCTGCCTCAAAGTTCATATTGAAATAGGGTTTCAAATGGAAGGGGTCAGTGATTAGACATGAGGATTCAAAAATTAGAGCTGAAATTTTGGCTGCTTACATCTTTATGCCTGGCTCAGCCCTATGGCATCAGAATTAAAGTAAACAAAGTTCCAAACTCAAAACCAAAGCTGTCAACAGCAACATACTCTGCGTAACAATTTTTTAAAGAAAATACAAAGCTAATATCTTGGGCTTAGAAATAATGAAATCTTGCTTGTCACAGGAAGAATGGAAAGTTCCTAGGAATGTGGAGTGATGCAAAGCTGTTTAAGTTGTAAAAATCTAGAAAAGATAAGGACATAGAGATACGTATAATAATAAATTACATATACTGGTCACAGGTGAACATTGCTCATTGCTTATGTGTTCATCATGTAATGCAATATTTACTACAAGGAATAATTCCAACCCTTTCTACACTTTACTGTACACCAGGAATAAAAGCAGAGATTCCTTGAAGAATTCTGCTCATATCAAAACCCCAGCAATATTTAAGTATGAAAGAAGCTGGAAAACTACATGAAATATTGCAATGCCATCAAGAGCAAATAGAAGGAATGGGAAGTTGATGGRAAAGGTTATTAGTGGAAACAGGGATTTTCATGGAAAGAAGACATCTCAAAAAAGCTCCAGAAAGAAATAATCAATAAAGTTGAGGAGGTGAATCTGGTAAGCCTACACGCCTTTGCCTTTATTTTTGCCACTGCAATCTCTGGAATTTGCTGCCCCAAGGTTTTCTTGTGATCCAGGCATCTCAGCAGGATTCAAAACATCTGGGGACTCAGATGAATAAYGAAAACATCCACAATTATATTACCTCAGGTGCAAAACTAGGAATTAAATCTCTGTGCTTCAGAGCATAAGTCAGCAAAATGACTAAGTTAGGAAGAAACTTTACCATAACCTCCAAGACAAAAGAATGGATAGTCAGCGAAGACCAAGAAGGAGCTCTTTAGAGAACGGAGGGGGAGCAGTGATCTTGCAAAAGCAGGGAACTCAACAAGGACTACTGCTAGACACAGTTCCCAGTGGTTATAAAGCCATGACTAACTCCTACATCCATCTTTTGCTGCTCCAGGACCTCCCTGACAGCTATTCTAAAGAGTCTGGCTATATAGCTTTCTTGACACTGTATGCAAGTAGTAAGTCTTCACAGAAAACAAGAGTAATGGGTTGATACATAATCTCAAGACTGCAGGCTCAATCACTGGGCACCAGCTGGGGCTCCCCTCACTCCAAATACTGAGACTTTAAGAAGATTCTACTAAACACAACAAAGTTAAAGAGTGGGGAAGAAACAGGGGTTTCCCTTCCTTTCGTTTGGAGCTGATCACTTCATTGACAACATACCGTCTCTGGGTTAGAAGATAAGGAAATAGAGACTTCTTCCTCCTGATGATGTGCACGGTTCAGTCTGGGCTGAGATTCTGTTTCTTGCCCAGTCTGGGGTCCCTCTGGCTGTGAGTGTCCCTAGAGCCAACGTTTTCTTTCAGCATTTCATAATCATCCTCTCTTCTTTTCTGCAGGACCCAGTTCCTTATATACAAGACGACATAGAGGTCGTTCCTCTTCCCTGCTGCCTCTGCCCTCCCTGCATGAATGACAGGCAGTTCCATTCCTCCCAAGAAAAAGGGGTTTGCAGTTTTTCTGTAAATCAAGCAACAGGATGTAATTGCACCTTCAGAGGAAGGCAGTGTTGCAACACCCTCCTAGAGGGCTCTTGCTCCTTTCACTGAAGCAGTTAAAAGGAGCTGATTATTCATTGGGCTGGTTTGTACCAGAAATGGCAACGATTTAATTAACAGAATGCATTGCTGCTCTTCTTAAATAAAAATAAATCTGTGGGCCTTTAATTAAGTTTAAACCAAACTCACACTTAAAGGCAAAGCAAAACAGATCTAAAAACTTTAAACCCATCTGTAGAACTGTGTGTGGAGTTCTCACCAGTCCAGGTAATCCATTATTTCTTACTGACTCAGATGAAATCACTGTTCAGCAGTGGATAGGACTGAGATTATTYGGGCCCAATTTATTTTTATTACTATTGTTACATTCATGCCTGGCCACTTACACTGAAATCATTAAAGAGATCTGTAGGCTTATGTCAGTAGAAAAGAGATGCAAAGTCAAGATTTTTGACTGCTAAAATGGAACTGCTTTCCGTTAACCCAGCTTGGCAGAAACATGTACCTTAAGATTTTTCCCAGGACATGGTTTAGAGGAAGTCTACCTTTCAAAATATTCTTCTGTAATATTTTATGTATATGGCATAGTCCTTTTAGGATAAAACTACCCCATGCATCAGTACAGTCTGGGGACTAATTGTGTTGGGACCAGCTCTGCAGAAAACAACCTGGGCTTCCAGCGGACAGCAAGATGAACATGAGCCAGGAAGAGGCAACAAAGACCAACCACAAACTGGGCTGCAATAGTAAGAATGTGGCCAGCAGGTGAAGAGAAGTGATTACTCCMCTTTATCTGGCACACATGCAGCCACATCTGGAACACTGTGTCCACTGTTGCCGTCCTCCATACGAGAGATGACAACAAGCTCAAGAGGAGCACATGATGTGCAAAGAAAGGCTGAGAGAGTTAGGTTTGTTCAGCCTGGCAAAGAGGAAGCCAAAGGGGGCTGTAACTGATCACTTCAGCTGGCCGTTGGGGGGGCTGTAGGAACAACAGAGTCAGAGTCCTCTCAGAGGGGCACAGTGAAACAGTCACAACATTTGCATCAAAGAAAATTCTGATTTGCCATAAAGAAAAAAACGCTTCTTCTCACAAGGGTGGTTCAGCACTGGAACAGGTGTCCTGAGAGGCTGGGAGGTCTTCCCCCTTGGAGATGTTCACATGTTGCCTGATCAAGGCCATGAGCAGCCTGCTCTAGCTCTGGAGCTAGCTGTGCTGGGAGCAGGGTGTTAGACTAGAGACCTCCAGAGGTCCCCTCCCATCTAAATCTTTCTTTGAGTCTATGATTCTTTTCAGTCTTTGTCAGATGTCCGGTATGGACAGGAGCAGAACTGTGTGTGTACCTGCAGAGCTTTGCTGTCACAAACTGAAAAACTTGTGGAATTTTGGCTCCTCCAAGGCCACTACCTGCGATTCTGTAGTGTCACAATTTTGAAATTAGGCAGAACTTAAATGCCAAAGTCATATTTAAGTGTTTTTACTCTTTTTTAAACCTGTCATGTAACTCTTGGAATTAAAGCTATGACAATGGGGTCTATCCTCTTCAGTCTCTCAATTCACTTCTTTAACTTTCAAGTTTTAAAACTTTCTTTTATTTCGACTTTTTCCCCTACACTTTTTTGTTTAAGATGCTGCAAACAAATCATGGCACGGAATGCCCTTGAAGCATTTACAAGACTGAATTCTGAATCTGGCTGAAATTCCTAAATGCTGTTGTATAATAATGAATAAAACAACAACCCTAAAGCCTCTCTCTGTGGCATGTTGTCTCTGCAGCTGTAACAGGAGTGAAATCAAGGAGCTGGTTATTTTATAATTCCATCTACCAAATTGGGTGGATTATAAGGGGAAGTAAATCTTCACAGTGAAGAGTCTGTTTTAGTCAAATGCTTTGTGGAGTGAGATTGCTCCCTCTAGCAAATTTTGTGAGAATATCCCAACACCAACTGACTAACTGATGTATAGTTTCTCTTTGTGTTATAAAATAAAATTCAGGGGTTTAGGTGCCATTTCTTCCTTTAATTTATATTTATTCTCTTCTGTAGCCCAAACCGCAGGAGAAAATCTGCTACCTCAACAACAATGCAAAAATAATTACAAGGAACTATTTTGACAAGTCTGTTCCAACTCTCATCTTCAGATGGTCCTTTTCTGCTGCTGGACGGGAGGTGAACCTAGGTGAGTCAGCACGTACCCAGTAACCAATACCACACAGTCAGCAGTAATATGCACTAATTTTTTTTACCGTAGTGCCCAGCCTTACATTGAAATAAGTAAGGCAAATTATTGTTTCAGTTTGTGTGTGTGTAGATAAGCTGTCATTTATTAACATGCAACTTACCCCTCCCCGCAACGTTTCAACACACGCCTACACATTGCCTCCAAAACATGGCTCACCAAACAGGGGCGCGTTAGCTGGAGTGAGGTATGCATCCCAGTGCCAGAACACACAGCAACAAGACAAACAAGGAGCAGGAGAGGATGAGAATATGCATGTCAAAGTGACTCCGTACTTCCTCCTCTAGYCCACACCTTTCACGTTCCCAGCATTTTCATTGCATCAGCTTGCAGCCAAATTCATAATAGATTAATAAGAGCTGCATGTTAGCATCAGYGTTTGCATGCCTTGAGTCTTCAGCGTGTTAGAGAGATGTACCTTCTTCCTTGCTGCAGAGTTCATCCCTGCTCTCCTCCCCCGCACTCTAACTGTGTGATTTTTTTTCGGTACACGCCTGCAAGGCTTTGGAACTGGCCTGCCCTAGCCCGAATTTGTATAAAGAGTTTCTTGGAATCCAGCTATGGTTAATGAATCACATCATATCAGTTTCTATTAGCAATTGCAACACACTTCAGAGGATGTTCCCCTTGGTCTTAGAAAAAAGACCAGCGCTGGGCTTGCCTATCCACACCCCTGAATCGCCAGCCTGCTCCAAAAAGGCAAGAGAAACAATAAAGCTGCCRGGGAAGCATTACTGGGAAGCTCAGCGTAATCTGGAGCAATATGGACAAAAATGGAAACGGCTGAGACACGTACCAGGAAGCCTGGAGGAGAGGAACGGCCAGTCCCAGCGACAGCCGAGGAAACGGCACTCTCAGCCCAGACAGCCTTGCGGCTCCGACATGACGGACAGACGCAAAACTTTTCAGCAGGCCRAAAATAACGTTTGAGGAACATGAAGTAACTATCCAGTGGTAAAAGAGAATCAAAAGGATAAGAAAGATTGCAGATCTTCTTTGCATGCAAAAGCACACTGATATCGATCCTCTGGAGGTATCATACTGTTGTAGAAAGCAAAGATTTTGGCTTTAGCAGCTTCATTGATATTCTGCTGCAGGTATGTTCACAAGCAGAAGCTACTTTGTTATTCAGAAACATTATGGAGACTGATTAGAGAAATTAAGGCAGTTTTAAGGTAGATTGCTTGAATTGTATTTGGTGACTAATGAAATGTAAGATTCACTCTAATGAAAACATAACAGTGGCGATGTGAAAATAAATGTTAATATCATTTGAGAAAGTGCATTTGTGACTCCAGCAAGGCTGATTATGATCAGGATGTAGCTGGGCCAGGGGCTGGAAATGGCAGCATCTTGAAAGAGACTTTTTAACGGGCACTGGATTCCCATTCTGTAGTCAACAGGAGTCAAGAAATGCTGCCTCTCACAGAGGCAAGACACTGACAAAATTGTGCATAGCCTTTAGGAGAAGCAGTGTTTCCTTATTCCTGTAATGTTCAGAGCTTTCTGGGAACCGGGAACTGAAACTGGCCGAGGTGGTAACAGCAGGATGACTGGCATCAATTTGCCTTGGTGAGAAAAAGCATCACCCTGCTCTCGTTGAGTTTCTGTTGTTTGGCTTGATACACACTGGCTGGGAACTCACTCTGGAAAAGATGCTGAACCATAAACCAATCAAAACAGAGTTTTTTCAAAAAGGGTAGGCAGGCTGGCAGCTGACTTCTCATAGTTTGTTAAAGGTGGGGCGTTTCTTTCACCTCATTGTACTTACTCATACTCTAACCCAGCCAMAGGCATTGTCTTGCATCTCTGCTAAGAAAATTGTTGCATATATCAGTTAATACCATCATAAGCATGCAAGCTTTTCCTAGTCAGAAAAAAATGAAGTTACTGAAAGAAAACTGGTTTTGAACTAGAGAAAGGACAAATCTAAAAAGGGAAATCATAAAAGAGAGGATGAAAAGATTTAAACTGAAAACAGCAAGTRAAAATGAAAAAGACAGACAAACTGAAAATTAAGCTACAGGCCCTGTAAGAGATTAACTTGAACTCCTGTAGTTAAGACAAGAAAGAAGGTGAAGGTAGTTAAAGAAGGCTGACATCCTGAAGACAGATCTAAGTTTTCCTATCTGATTGAGAACTTTCTTCATGATTATTCTGGGATTTCAGCATTCCTGGGCATCTGTTTATTTCTGTGAAGTAAGTAATCAGTACAGATGTCCTCAGCCCTTCACAGCCCTTAGGCGCATCACCCCCCACTAATTCTGACAAACTTGAGGTGCCTGTTAGCTGCCCTTTTCAACTCTTCGTCTCGCCATGTGACAGCCTGTCACGTTAGGTCTCACATTGTCACCACTCCACCTCATCTACAACATCAGTCAAGTTCTCAACAAGATAGTCCCATGAGACTAAAATGGCAGGACTCAATGACACAARATGACATGGCCTCATATTGCCATAGGGCAAGAGAATAAGCATGACATAGTCGCATATCAGTAACTGAAAACACACAGGAGTGAAAAAATGCCAGTGCAATAACAAGGACCTTAGAAATATTGGGATGGGGAAGAGGAAGGTGGAGCTGGACCACTGTGAGACCAAGAATTGAGAAAGTCCACCCCAGTCATGTGAAAGGAGTACATACAGGACACCAGGCGACGTTAATGGGGGCTGCAAACCCCTTCATCTCTACCCTGGAAGCCTTTCCCACTTGTTCAAAATGAACTGCTGGCCAGAGGAGRTAACTGGAGAGTGCAACTCTTAAAGTTATTGGAAGTTAGTTTCAGATTCATTTGGACAACTTTGAGGATGTCTCTGTAGATCTAATTAAAAGTTTGTTTTTTAACAGCCAGCTTATAACCTGCAGCCAGAGGGGCTCATCAGGAAAGGAACGGAGTAGCTGCATCTCTCATAGTCCTTGAAGGAGCTCAGCAGTGCTCAGCGCCTCTTAGGACTGGGATCACAGCACCCTGGGGCCTTGCTGAGAACCACTGGTGTTGACATCTGAAAAATCATGTATTTATTGCCTCCTTTTGTTCCCTGTGCAATGGTAAATGAGGCATTGTCCCACCTGAGCTCTTCCTTAGGGTGGCAGTGGCTGRAACACTCCACCTGGGGACATAATTTGTTTTTGCTTAATTTGGTCTGATGCAACTGCAGCTCCTGGGAGGAATGGCAGAAAAGCTTATTCTCTTATGAAGTTTTCCACAGGAGACATCATCCCAAGCTGATGCTGCACACACTCCATCCCAAATGTACCCAGGCTACCTCTCATTTCCTCCTCCTCCCAGCTCATGTTTGGCCATCTAAGTTAATGTTTTGCACCTATGTCACTTAGGAACCCAAGGCTCGTTTTCAGGGTAGCAAGGCAAGTAACTATTAGACCAACATGTTTTTCCAAAGAAGCTTATTGCAGAAAGTAAACTCTGGCAACCAGCATCCCAGACTGAATGAACAAACTCCAGATGAACTTGAGCTCATTTAGACAGAGGAACTGTGGTAGACAGTCAATATATGTGTGGTCAGAGAAAGCAGGTGGGCTGCAGAATCCATTCTAGCACTGAACTCTTGAGGTTGTTTCAAGCTATGTTTCAAACAAGTTAGGTGGAGCAGGTGAAAGAAAAGAGTAATCTGTCACTAATGGTGGACAGAATCTATGTTTTAGAAACCATATATAGCTGCTTGATGGACTGGATAGCAAGGGAGTGGATGCTCAATCAAAGAGCCATCCAGCTCTTGCCTTCAGCATTCTTTAGCATCACTTCTACCTGTTACCTCACACAATGATGTACACATTATCTACTTCTATTATTCTGTTTCTTGCGTTCACAACATCTCTATATACTTATCTAGCATAAAAGGAAAAACTAAAATGTCTCAGTGAGAATTCAGCAAACTATCCTTAACRCAAAGCAAAGCAGTGCAGCACCACTGCAGAGTAAAGGTGAGTTGCAGTAAAATTACATTAGTGCAGGTATCCATGAACACAGATTTACAGGAAATAGTTTCAAGATAAGTGGATGCAAGACAGACAGACTTTTAATAGCTTTTCTGCGTGAGGACCTGTTAGAGATAGGGGAGAGAAATATCAGCCTGCAGGGATCCTTGCCTACAGATGTGTCATATATTTAATTTCTTCATTGTGTTCCATGGGTGACCAAAGCCCTTATCTGAAAGGAGACATCACATGGCACACAACATCATGAGCTGTATGGAGGAACAGGGGGAAGAAGGGGACAATAGCCTTATTATTCTTCTGTTGAGCAGGCAAACTAGGCCAGTCAGCTTCACCAGCCATTTCCATCCAGTTTTGTTATTGGGACTCCCCTAGCACAAATAATTGGCAGGTGAGGTGACATTGAACCTTCACTGTAAACACAGGACAAAAAGATTAGGCCCTTATCACCTTCTGGGAGTCTCTGAAGATGTCGCAATAATAGAGGACTTATGCTTGCCCGGGATCTCTGGAACCTTGTGTGGCACCTTGCACTACAGTGCTGACAAACACCCTTCGGCTGTCAGAATCCTGAGCCCTGTCCTGGGCAGGGGACCTGTGGGCATTTAGCAAGAGACCATGCTCAAGTTTACATGCTTGCTGACCAATACAGCAGAGCTAGGCCTTGGATGGGCGACTTAAAGCCAAATACCTCTGTTTTTCCAGCCTTATTTTCATGGATCTATTTGGTGCAAAGACTTGTATTTAGAAAAAAATGCTTGTTAGAGAACATGCTAGCTAAGAAGAATATCTATGCCTGTTCCTTTACATTCAAACACTGAGACAAGCTTTCTCCATACTCAGTTTTAGCAACTTTCTTTTATTAGCAAAACCTAATTTTCCCTAAGTAGGGAACATAAGCTGAAGATCTTGTGAYGGTCTGAGCAACAAACAAAGCTAAGTACTCAGATGTTCTTTCAGGCTGATGAATGGGAAATGTAATGAAACTGCATCAAGTGGATGTGATACTGAAACGCTCTCCAGCCCTACAGAAGCTCTTCAGTGAATCACAGAAACGTAAGAAAATAGGCTGGAAGATCCAGCCTCCTGCTCAGAGCTGGAGTATCACTAACACCACATGACATCATCGTGGCCTTGTCTAACTGAGTCTTGAACTTCCAAGGTTGGAGACTTCTTCACCACTCTGGATACCAGTTCCAGTGCTGTGCTGCATCTTGGTGAAAAAGTTTTTCCTAATGTCCAACCAGAACCTCCCATGCTGTGATTTACAGCCATTGACCATTACTGTTGATTTAATGGAGCTGTCATAAACCTCTGCTATTTAGGACTGGAAGGTGTGGGGAAGAGGGGGACAGGACAGGAAGGAGGAAAAACAAGATCAAGTACACCAAGACCATGTTGGAAAACAGCCTGTTAGAAGAGTATAAAGAAGGAGTAGCCTTCTTTACTCTTTTTTGCATGAAGTCACAAGGTGAAAATGTTGAAGGAGCAGAGAGGCAGTGAAGTCTAGATCTTCTTTGCAGAAAACACCATGTAAATGCAATGCCTTCCTTTGAACTGATGTGCTTGTTAGCCAGCAGTCTTTTTGTGCTGAGCAACTGCATTTGAATTGGCACTGAAATGAAAAGCAAGGAATCAGCTGTCTTCTGAGGTATGGGGCAAGAGCTTGGCAGGCAGAGACTGTTGGCTGTTGCATTGCTAATGGCTTGAGCTGAGCTGACTCAGGTAGCTGTGTAGTGAAACCGAGTTCAGCCTCAAATATATCCCCACTTCCAATGTGGTTCCCATACAGATGGATGGAGAACCTGCTGCAACTGAGTCTGTGCATGACAAATATCTTGTACTCTTGGGAGACACTGATAGAAAAGCTTTGTTTATAATTTTTCTTTCATATTTGCTTTTTTTTCCCCATAAGCTCTACGATCATCATATCTTTCTCATTCACTACTTTCAGTTCACAGTGGTTAGGTCTTCAGAATAACAGAGCAGTCAGTTCAAAGGGGCTGCAGATAGGAAAGTTTGTCAATGAGATAAATGGCAGGAAAGTTGGGAATCCATTTTTTTCCTGTCATCAGAACTGCACTAATGTAGACTGTTTTCTCTCTGCTGAGGAACTGCACAAATGAAGATCATCCTACAACAGCTCTTACAGTCTCAAGAGGTGAGTAGTCAACTGGGAAAGATGATCCTAATTTACACTGTAACAGATACAGCCACACGCACCAGCCTCACACACTTGAATACAACCTTAGTTATGATGAGGATGGGCCACCCATGACTTTGAAGGATATGAAATTACAGAACTCTGTTAAACTCCAGCTGGAAATATGAGAAATTAAACTGCAAAGTTTGCATATTATTAAAAACTGATTTTATTTGTTCTGGGTTTTGATGGATAGAGCAGCCTTTTGTTGCCTGAAATGTAGGATAGTGTTAATGTCACATAAGTTAGGTCACAGAGATAGGAGTCTTGATATGTGGCTCTCAACACTTCTGTTGGACACTAAAATGAGAATATCAACTTCATTGGAATTAAGTAATGCATACAATTGTATCTAACAATTAAACAATTTTTTTTCAAGATGCTCCAAACCAAGGCTTTAACTTTTACCCAAGATGGAACAACAATATCCATACCTTCTCAAATCACTACTTGTCCTGTCTGATTTTGGAAGCTCGATGACTATTCCCAGAAACACTATTGCTTTCCCAGTGAACAGCCTTCCTATGAATTTTTCATTTCAGGAGGCATTGTTCATATTAGACTTAACATTACCCGTTTTGTGTCAGAAGTTGAGGACTGTGGAGCAATGGAAATGCTGCATGATGGGCAGAACACAAGGTGCAAATTATGGCTCTACTTGTCAATTAGCTATGCATGCTATGGAAAGTAAAAAGGGCACAAGGCCACCCTGAAAACAAACAGCAAAGTCACTGGGAATAGAGATTTGTAAATGACTTACAACATGAAGCTCTAGTCAAAACAAGAGTGACAAAACTAGGAGCAGACCAAGCCTGAGCACTGCTACTTTAAAGAAGAAAACCTGGGGAAAAACTTGAATTTTGAAAACTGTTGCAGAGGAAGGTGAATAGTCAGAATAGTGTGCTGACATCCAGGCAGATAAATAGACCAACATCTTTTTTTCCACTACARTAAGAAAGAAGAACCCAAAGCCTGAAAGTTCATATAATAAGCCATAAGTAGAAATCTTTCCCTGTAGTCAGTTGAGTGTGATGTTTGATGTGTTGGCAGCATTAGGCAGGGATTCACATCTCTACCCAGAAACAATCATCTCCTCTGTTAGGATGAAATTTTTTGAGATTCACCTCAGTCCAAGAATGGCCTCAAAAGAGTATGTTATTTAAAACTGTAAACACAAGTTTCTTCTCTCCAATAAAACATRAAGCCAAACTGAGAATGACAATAGAACTGGTAAGTAAATCAGCCACCACTGTAGAAAATATGTAGGATGTTCTTGAGGTTACAAGTTTGCAGTGTTGCAATTAGTGTTGCATTTAGATGGAGGACTTGGCTGTCTATACCTGTTTTACGTGAGTCCTAGTAGTGTTATATGTGGGGTTGYTGAAGGCAGCAGTTTTTCTGTGGCAGCCTGTGCAGTTGGCCGTGTCAGTGTCCTTTGCATGGACGTGTGTGTGTGTGTCTCTGGGTTACACACCCAACCTCACTACTGCCTGAACCTGCAATCTGGGAAGC
>JASVER010000050.1:6827357-6871913 GCA_030449065.1 Oceanodroma leucorhoa | reverse complement strand
AATTCCTTTCACCAAAAAAAAAAACCTAATCACCAAAAAAAGTGTAAAACACCAAATTGAAAGATAAGATGGGAAGGGACTGCTGGAGGCCTCTAGTCCAATATCCTGCTGACAACAGGGCTGACTCCAAAGTTAGGCGAGATTCCTCAAGGCTTTGTCCAAGTGAGTTCTGAACATAGAATCACAGGATCACAGWATGGTTTGKGTTGGAAGAGACCTTTAAAGATCATCTAGTCCAAYCTCCCTGCCATGGGCAGGAACATCTTTTAATAGATCAGCTTGCTCAAAGTCCCTTCCAAGCTGACCTTGAACACTTCCAATGATGGGGCATCCCCAACTTCTCTGKGCAACCTGCTCCAGTGTCTCGTGACCCCCATCATAAAAGATGTCTTCCATAAGTCCCATCTAAATCTATCCTCTCTCAGTTTAAAACCATTGTCCCCTGTCCTATCACTACAGGCCATGGTAAAAAAGTCTTTCTCTGTCTTTCTTACAAACCCTCTTTATATATTGAAAGGCCRCAATAAGATCTCTCCAGAACCTTCTCTTCTCCAGGCTGAACAACCCCAACTCTCTCAGCTTTTCTTCATAGCAGAGRYRTTCCATCCCTCTGACCATTTTCATGGCCCTCCKCTGGACCTGCTCYAACAGGTCCGTGTCTTTCTTGTACTGGGYACCCCAGAGCTGGACGCAGTACTCCAGGTGTGGTCTCACMAGAGTGGAGTAGAGGGRCAGAATCACCTCCCTTGACCTGCTGGCCATGCTTCTTTTGATGCAGCCCAGGATACGGTTGGCTTTCTGGGCTGCAAGCGCACATGGCTAGCTCATGTCCAGTTTTTCATCCACCAGTACCCCCAAGTCCTTCTCCACAGGGCTGCTCTCAGTCCATTCATTCCCAGGTCTGTACCAACCCTKGTGATTGCCCCGACCCCCAGGTGCAGGACCTTGCACTTGGCCTTGTTGAACTTCATGGGGTTTGCATTGGGCCACTCCTCAAGCCTTTCAGGGTCCCTCTGGCTGGTATCCCTTCCCTCCAGCGTATCAACTGCACCACTCRGCTTGGTGTCATCTGCAGACTTGCTGAGGGTGCACTCGATCCCACTGTCTATGTCATTGATGAATATATTAAATAGTATTGGTTCTAGCAKGAACACTTCAGGGACACCATTTCTTACTGGTTTCCACTCAGACATTGAGYCATTGACTATAATTATTTGGAAGTGGCCATCCAGCSAGTTCCTTATCCATCTAACAGTCCATCTGTCGAACCCATATCTCTCCAATTTAGTGGCAAGAATGTTGTGTCAAAGGCCTTACAGAAGTCCAGGTACATGACATCCGTRTCTTTTCCCTTGTCCGCTGATGCAGTTACTCCATCATAGAAGGCCACTAGATTAGTCAGGCACAACTTGCCCYTGGTGAAGCCATGTTGGCTGTCTACTAATCACCTCCMTGTCTTCCATATGTTTTGATG
The DNA here is from genome assembly GCA_030449065.1 of Oceanodroma leucorhoa. Lineage (NCBI taxonomy): Eukaryota > Metazoa > Chordata > Aves > Procellariiformes > Oceanodroma > Oceanodroma leucorhoa. Next base: position 6,870,439 of record JASVER010000050.1, on the reverse strand, counting down.
TGTCTTCCAGGAGGATGTRYTCCATAATCTTACCAGGCGTGGAGGTGAGGTTGACTGGTTGGTAGTTCCCAGGGTCCTTTTTACCCTTTTTAAAAATGGGAATGATGTTTCCCTTTTTCCAGTCATTGGGGACTTCACCTGGCTGCCATGACTTTTCAAATATGATGGAGAGTGRCTTGGCAACTACATCAGCCAATTCTCTCATGACCCCGGGATGCATCTCATTAGGTCCCATGGACTTGTGTATGTTCAGGTTCCCTAGGTGGTCTTTACCCTGACTTTCTCCTACAATGGRTGGGACTTCATTCCCYCAGTCCCTGTCTTAAGTTTCAGGCTTGAGAGATGTGGGAAGAGAGAACTGAGGCAAAAAAATTGTTGAGTACCTCAGCCTTCTCCAYGTCAGTTGTCACCAGCTCTCCTGTCTTATTTATCGGGGTGGGGRGAGGGTAYGTTTTCTTTAATCTTCCTTTTCTGGCCAAAGTACCTGTAAAAGCCTTTCTTWTTATTCTTGCCAAATTCAGCTCCAGCTGTGCTTTGGCTTTCCTGATCCTGTCCCCTTGTGTTTGGAGCATAGTTACGTCAGTTAGGAACATGAAAAAACTCCCACCAGCCCTGCTCAGCAKAGCTGTACCTCATACAGGGAAGGACTTTTGTCTCCGTGAGTTGCTGAGGGAGATATTTTTGTTACGCTCCTCTTATCATACTCTGTACCTCTCTTGGGGGAGAGAAAAAGCTACATCTACCTAGCCTTTAGTAGTGTAGGGAAGTCTGTAACTAAAATAATGCAGTGCTGTGGTGTGGACAACCCTCACACAAAGTCAGTGTTTACACATGGGCTTCCACTGACTGTGCTAACCATAATCTCAGTACGTGTCACTCAACAAACGTACCCTTCTGGTGTTGGCACAAGTCTTCATCCACTCATAATAATAATTGCCCTGATACAAGCTGTGATTTGGGAGGTTTGGACTGGACATTAAGAAAATCTTTTTCACTAGGGGTCAGTGCAGCACTGGACTGGGTACAAGATAGTGGACTTCTTCATCATCCAACTCTTGGCTAGATAAAGTCACAGTGACCTGATGTGGTGTTGGGGATAGTCCCACTTGAAGCAGAATTTCTGAATAATGCTCCACTGATTTGATGACATGGAAATCCATGAACAACTGATAAATAACAAATGAATTCTTAGTTGTGCTTACAGCTCCAGCTTCTCATGCAGAGGGTATCTTAATGCGCTTCCCTTTCCAGCTCCTACTGTTGACTGGGAGCCATTTTCATCACCAATCCTTTATATTCCTGTCATATTCATTCACCATCAGGTGACAGCTTAATCCAATGGTATGCTGAAGTTCAGACCATGTCATCTTTGCTTAACATCAATCCTTGACATCTTGTTAATCGTAATGACAGTGCAATAGAAAGTTCTGCAGAGATTCTGGGCAAGTATAGCAGAGTTTTCTTCAAATACTGCAAGGATGGATGAATTAAAAATACTGATAAAGAGCCAACCATCCCCTCTCCTACCATTCTTTTTTGGCTGCCCAGGAGTGCAGTGAAAAAAAACACAACGTAGAGCTAGTGAGTGCTATTATGTATTTTTTTAGGAAGCAGATATTCAGGTTATAGTCACCACAATCATCTGATACTGGCCACTGTAGTCTGCAATTAATAGCCCAGCTAAGCATTAATTATGTCAACTATGCAAATAAGGATATTCCTGAAATGTTTGGTTCACATTTTAACTTCTCTAACAAGGAGTATGAGAGAGCAGTAAAAAGGAGTTTCTTGTATTAAGTCTTTCCCCTTTCTCTAAAACCCTCTTGCCACTGGCAGGCTGCTGGCCCTGGGGCCAAAGGCACAAGGCTGTTGCACATGATGGCAACCAGTTCCTCAGGGCACACTGGTCCCAGTTTCATTGCCCACCTCTTTCCAGTCAGGGCCATCATAGCAAAGTCCACTCCCCCCAAAACAAAAGCCAAGCTTTGTTACTAGTAATGACCCTCCCCAAACCATACAAAGGAAGCCCATTTAGGGTCAGCTCGCTTCAACTACATCCTGTCTCTCTCCAGAGGATGAGAGTAGACATCAAGCAACCCTGAAGAACCCTTCTCCCCTCCCTGGTTCAGACCACGCTGAGGTCCCTGCTATTTCCAGGTTTGAGCTCAGCAAGTTTTCCAAGGACTCCCGGCACGGCAGGATAAAGTAGTACTCTGCAGCAACAAAATCTGGACAGTAGTCCCAGGTAATACCAAAAGAAAATACAGTGAGCGGTGCAAGAGGAGAAGAACCACTCCCTGGCCCCACGGCCCCTCCTGCCTTGCCCGGAGCTGAACCTGGCGGCTGCCCAGGGGAGGGGTCCAGCTCAGTGCCCCCAGCCCTGGGSAGCCCGGCCGGGCTGGGAGGGAGTGCTGCGCCTGCTGAAGCTGTGCAAGGAACACTGTTTTCCCACTTTTCTCAGGAAAACCTAGGATTTCAAGGGTTGGGAAAGACTGATCTACCACAGCCCTGGTTTGCCTGTTGAAAATAAAGTGTATTTATTTCGGCAAGCAATGGAAAGCATGTTATGTATGATTTCGCTAGCATACAACAGGGACTGTGCAAATTTGTGAGATGAGTAACTTTCAGTGTTGAATAATGGTGAACATACCTTGTACTAGCGGGAGATTGTTTTTCTTAAAGTTCTCTCTTTCATGGTGAGGTATTTCCAGAGTAAAATGAAAATACTATGTGTATAAATAAATATGTCTATATTTACACATGTAATCATATATATCTATATGTATAGTAATAGATGTAGATGGTACTATTGTAGATGATAGTCAAAAGCACCAATGTTGTTGTCTTAAAAACAGAAAGGAAAGTCACAGTGTAGAACCCAGAAATAGGGTGTAAATAGAGACCTATTAGTATGGTGTAAAAACAGATTAAAAGTCAAAATTTTAAAGCAGAAGCACAGGAAAACAAACATACATCTTTGCAGACATTTTAATTTTGCAAATATTGTAAATGGTGCTTTATACTGTCTGTTTTGAAATTAAATAATTGAATTTGGTTAGAGATGATGTTTCACGCAATTGACAAGCAACKATATTGTGCTAAAAATGACTCCAAACATTTTCCCCATTCATTCTGAAGTAAATACTTCATATAATAATTCTTTTTAATATTTTTCCTGTATCAACTGTTTCCATTTCTGTCCAGGGAACATGAAAGCAGAGATTATCCTTCCCCAGCCTATTTTTCTGTCTTTTTAAACTCCTGAACCACAAATCTTGTTTCTCCTCATTTCCCCATCCTCCTTTATTTTCTTCTCTGTGTGGGCACAAATTRTCTCCTGCATCAAGTTATTGGTTCTCCCAAATGCCAGACTTTGCTCTCAACAAAAAGAGCTGTTAGCAGTGCACTGAGGGATCTTTCTGAAAGATCGCATGATCATAGGATTCAAATGGATACTGACCCAGAGGTCTTGAAGCAAAGTATTTCTTCTGTGGTCACACAAGTGACAGTATGTTAGGTGTGCTCTTGAGAACTCAGTCTGTACGTGATCACTGTAATCTGTGACTGTGAAACAAGCACACTCTTCTGTGAATGCTATCTTCAATAGTSCTTCTCCAGAAAACTGCTGGACATGGTGAACAACTTACAATGATCTCTGAGGGAAAACAGTTTAYTGAGGTGTGATGAGTGTCATTACTTGATCACACAGTTTGAGTCATACTGGAACTCTTCTTTGCAGAAAACAGCATTCCATAAACTCTGCTGGAGTTTCTTCTGTAGTATGGGTGCTCAGGACTCAGCCCATCCTCTGACTTTCAAGGGGCTTTGGCTTCACTCATTCTGCTCTGGTGTACCTGACCAAATACCAAGCACCAGAAAGATCGTCTAATGAATTACTGAATTGAATTCATCATACAGTGAATTGCATAATTAGCTATGCAAACATTGTTTTTCCTCATAAATATTATCTAACTGTCTTTTATCATTTATCACTGGGCACCTGCTTTACAGGATTATGCAACTAGATGATGTTCTTCCTCTCTGCTGGTTTTGAAATTAACTAACAGGCATTCTGGACAACATTACAAAATCATCACTAGAACAATTCCCAGAGTCAGCTTCCAGCCTTCGTTGCTTTATCAGCTGTTTAAAATCTTTCTGTTTTAYGTTTTCACAAAATGTTTTATGTTATCAGGTAAAATTTTCTTGAAAATCTGCATTAGCATAAAATGAATTTTCAACACAAAAGCAACAAGAAATGATGGTGTTTTTTTTAATTTCTGCTCGCCTTTTTTGTTGAAAGAATATGAGACACTACTGGTGTCTACTCAGAGGAAACTGTCTGCACTAGCCCAAACACTGTCACAAATATAACGTAGGGAAAAGTTAAGAGACACCTATGGGACCTATGTCACTAGGCAGTCATGAGGTGTCTAAGACTGTCTTCATCAAGCTTTGAATACTGTGTGGGACAGAGCAATGTGTGGTGCTTTGACAGGGAAGTCATGGTTGGACTTGCGTTAAAACCTTAGATATAACAGAGGCAGTGACATGTGATAGATGGTGTTGACCAGTAGCTGCTACAGGGCATGGGGTCTGCTAGACCATATTTAAGAGGCATGGATCYCACACAGGTCTAGATCTAATTGAATTATTCTGTTGAGCCTCGTTGTCTCTTCTCCTTCAGTCACCAGCTCTAAAAGTGTCTTCTGTCCTGCTAAGACCCATYTTGCTCTTTGTGTCTGTAGGCTTGTAGCACTCCTGAATTTTAAAGTATGGGAAGTCATACTTGTAAGGGTATGTGGAATATGAGAGCATCTGCTTCATTATCAGACCAAGACCATTTTGGTTCAAAATGAGTCTTAATGGTGTAACTTGCCAGCAAACTTCAAGCTAGACTAGCCATGAAGTAGGAGGCCCAGGAGCTTCCCTACTTCAAAATCAGAGCATTCATATGAAAGATTTTACAGAGAACATAGTGCCACAGAACAGTTATGTACAAAGACTGAAGAATGTTCTGTACACGTGGCTTCTAAATTTTACCTTTAAAAATGCTGAAAAACTGAAATCTCTCAAATGAAAGCTAATGCGCTTTGGCTGCTTTGCAAAATACATGGTTCTGTATGGAGAATAACTCCAAAGAAATATTAGGAGGCTAACCAAACACAATGCTCTCTGAGATGCCAAATACACAAAAAACCCCACAGTCTGCCAGCACAGTATTTGTAGCACAGTATCACGTAGGAACAACCTCATACCTGATCAAATCTTGTAGCAAAGAGATTGAGAGAGGTCACTATTCCATCATTTGGGCCCAGCCCATATCTAGACGCTTCATTTAGGAAAGCAGATGATTATGCAGACCTCAGAGGGCTTCTTTTTCAATTCTGATAATAGTTGGCAATGTACAATGCRCACTGGATACCTTGCAGCAAAAGGCAATATCCCTAATACACAATTAAGTCTTCTAAGTGATGCAGGAGCATARCAAATACAAAGTGGTCTCTCTCTTGCCCAAACACRTGTGATTGACAAAAGGAAAAGGGGCTATGCAGTGACTTCCCTTGCCATAATTCAAGCATCACCATTCTGGACAAAGAGAAAATATACATATGTGTACACATCAAAGCCATCTTTGTCTTTCCAAAAAGATTTACAACACAGCCAGTAACTCAGAATTTAACAATGCCGTGGGCAGGAATATTAGACAGGCAGAGGACTCGTGCTGGTATTCAAGGCATCCACGAGTGTGAGGATGCCTATGAGACAAGTGTGTGAGTGTGTCCATCGGTTGGCTAGCAAGCATCAAGCTGGACTAGCCAGTGMGTAAGAGACACATCTCTCTCTCTCAGAGAGCCAAGATCCAGGCATGATATTGGATAGGCYGAGGGCTCATAGTGATATCTGAAGGACCTGTGAACGTGCTTGTGGATCTAGCRAGTGAGGGTGTGTATGTTTTCACTAGCGGACTTCAATCTTGATCATCTGGAGAGGAGGAAGGGGACCTGGCATTCTACACTTACATTTTATGTGAGTCCTAGTAGCGTTATATGTGGGGTTGYTGAAGGCAGCAGTTTTTCTGTGGCAGCCTGTGCAGTTGGCCGTGTCAGTGTCCTTTGCATGGACGTGTGTGTGTGTGTCTCTGGGTTACACACCCAACCTCACTACTGCCTGAACCTGCAATCTGGGAAGCRGCAGCCACRTCCACCAGCCTTCGACAGAGAGACCCCAGCTGGGCTCCAGCAGCCAAGCAGGAGGAGTTGCCGGGGCTGAAGCCCACCATACATCCCTTAACTATACTTACACACTAAACTTGAAAAGTGAGTTGACCAAAAAGAAATTCTGGACCTGGTGTTTTCCCAGTGGTGGTGCAGCTTTATTGTTCATTGCTTTTACTTTATGTCCTTGTTCTGTGATGTCTTTTTACCTTTTGGTTCATTGTTTCTCATCAACTGCTTACAGGAACTATCRTGGCCTTTCTTGGAAGAGCATCTTGCATGTTGTAACCCTACAGATCAGCAGATACTATCCGAGTTCCCTGTTTCTTGCAGTTGTTGTAGGATGTTCTGCTGCTGTATCGAAAGCAATAAAACAGCATCCTCAAAATTAGTTTCACCAAAAAAAAAATCAGCAACAAAAAGCCCAAACCACCAAACTGAGGAGAAACAAATTGTAGGGACAGATTAATTGCTGAGTGCTAGGACAAAGCAAAGAAGCTCATTGAACCCACTTGAGTCAATGTCAGTGTACATAAATCCAGATCAGGACAGCGGCAGACTGACATGGCTGAATAGGAGGGATGGACAAGGGACATGGATCATCTCTATTTATAGCAAGATTGCTGAGGAATAATATGGGATGGGAAATATTAGGTTTTGCCAGTCTTGGGTCTTAAGTAATGAGCTTGAATGATCCTGCTAGCCAGGAGGATCATGGGATCATAGGATAATTCAGGTTGGAAGTGACTTCTGGATGCCATCAGGTCCAATCTGCTGCTCAAAACAGGGACAACTTGTCAGATATTGTTGCTCAGGACTTTATCCAGTCTGGTCCTGAAAAACCCCTGAGTATGGAGRCTACCCGACTTCTCTGGGTAACGTGATCTAAACTTTTACTGGCCTCATCATGAAAAAGTTTCTCATTATATTCCTTGGAAACTCTCTTGTTTTGGTTTATGCCTGTCACTTTCTCATCCTCCCACCATGTGCCACTCTGAAAAGCCTGGCTCCATCGTCTCGATAACCTCCTAATAGGTGTTGGAAAGCTGCTATTAGGTCCCACCAAATCATTTTCTCCAGGTTGAACAAGCCCAGCTCCCCAGCTTCTCCTCACAGGGCAAGTGCTACAGTCCCCCGACCTTCTCAATGGCCCTCTATTGAACTCACCCCAGTTTATCARCATCTTTTTATACTAGGTGACCCAAAACTGGATGCAGTGTTCTAAATGCTGTCTAAGAAGCACTGAGTAGAGRGGGATAATAATTTCCCTCAATCTACTGGCTAGGCTCCTGATAATACAGCCCAGGATGCTGTTGGCTGCCTTTGCTGCCAGCRCAGACTTGGTTCATGTTCAGCTTGCTGCCTACAAAGACCACCAGGTCTTTTTCAGCAGAGCTGCTCCCCAGACAGTCAGTCCCCAGCATGTGTCATTGCAAGGGGTTCTTCCTTCCCAGATGCAGGACTTTGYATTTCTTCATGTCAAATTTCATAAGAATCCTGTCAGCCCATTCCACCAGCCTGTCTGGAGCCCTTTGGATGGCAGCCCTGTTGTCGAGCAGTGTCATAGGCAAACTTGTTTAACAAGCACTCCATCACCTCCTCCAGGCTATGTCTTTCAGTTAAAAATATGTGGGAGCTGCAAGTCTCCATCTGAGGGGCACAAGGAGAAGTGTCCTAGTGAATAAGCAACCAAAAATATGATATCCATGGAGCTGGGAAAGGGCAGGCCAAAAAGGGTAATGATCCTGTATGCCAAGAGAGGGGGGAGAATCTGCAAGAAACAAAGTGTCAGCACTCTGTTTTCTGGCCCATGGGTGACCTATCCTTTTTATGCTAAAGAATCGTTAATTAAAATGGCTGAACAATTTTAGCAGCAGGTGAGTTTGTGCTGGTCTATGGAGTAACAAACACGAAGATCCAGGTGGCAATACACTAGCCTGGTGGAAGAGCACCACTTTATACTCTTCAAACCTGTCATTCATCCATAGTTATTAGGAACATGTAGGGAGTTCCTCRAACTGTCAGAATCATTAGGAATAAGCTACCTGGGGGAATATATCTCAGCCATGAAATTCAAAAAGAGATTTTTTTCCAGTATCTTCTCTCAAGACCACCTTCTTCTAGGATAAAGAGTCCCTCTCTTACGCAGCATACGTGCAAAACTTCCAAAGATTTTAACACTAAAGCTAATGAAAAATAAGATTTACTAAGACTAGCATTTGAAAAATYGAATTGTTGAACAGTAACAGCATTGTACAGATAAGATCCCACATCACTTAAGTCTACATCCAAATGGGGTTAAGAGGCCTAATGCAAGATTTAGGTGCAGTCTGTTGCCTCAGTCCAACAAACAGTTCACACACCAGTCACCCTGTTCACCTGCCCACTTAAAGGCCAGTCTCTGTGCACACTGTTGTATTCATCTGACAAGGGGCCATCATGAGCTCCTGTGTTTACAGGGCACAACACTGTGCTAAAGAAAGATACGAGCTTGGGSCCTAGAGTTGTGTATACGTGTTAGTATAGTATAGTCGCCGTGCTAGGAGGGGCTGATTTACAACAGGGCTAATTAACTCAGGTGCAGCCTTACGCTGGCACGTTACATCAATTTAGGCTCCAGAGCAGTTTTTTTATGCCATGTTGCACTGCCATGTAGAAACAAACTCATCAGCACCACTGAGGCCGGATTCCCAAATTGTGTATGCTCACTAGCCTGCAGGCCTCCCTTGGGTGAGTTATAAGAGTGTCTCCATTGGTATCTTAGCAGGGGAACTCTTGAACATGTCTGGCCTGTAAAGCCTGTAAAGCATCCTGCAGATAACCTGTCCTCAGAAAGGTGGTAAAAAGAATTAATATTTCACAGGTAGAACCAACCACAGAACAAGATCAGGCTGGTTTAGCTCACCACCAAATGTAAAAATTGGGCTCAAGGTCAGATCTTCTCTGCCAGGAAACCAGATGACAAGTAGGCATACCTGCTTACCGTATTTTGTAATATATGTAACTTTGTAATATATGTGCAGGATGCTAATAATCGGCTACTAAAAGATAGGATTTATCAAAAGCAGTGCTACCTTGCCACTGAGCTGGTTTTAATGCCAAGGTTCCACCTGCAGGCGTAATGAGGTCTTCACACACTCACCATTAATGACTAAAGCATGGACAGCACTGAAACGGCTGGTCACCTGTTACTGTTCCCTAGCATCTTAAAATTTAATTTCCTTATTCAGATTATTTTCCTCTTGTTAAGCTGAAAAATTCATTTGTGAAGTATTTGTACCACTTTGTTTTGATTCATTTGCTGAACAAATGATATTTTCAGAAAGTTTCTTCTAAACACAGTTCTTTGGAATAGTTTGTTTTCTGGAGCCGGTTCCTCAGACAATATTAGTTCCCAGCTCAACAGGTGAATACATGATGCATGATAACTGGAGCAATAGTACCTCCAGTACATTTTTGGCAACAAGGTCAGATTTAAAAACTTGAATGATCCCATCAGTTACAAGAGACAGTATTATGAAGTTGGAATAAATTATGCTTTTCCACAACATGTTTGGACAAATATTGATAAACTAGAGGGGTCTCAAGACAGAGGAGCTGGTCTTGAGAGGCGCAACATTCACACCAAAGCTTCCTATCTATCTTAAAAGAACTCAGGTTTCCCAGGCATTCCACTCTTGAAGGAAGAGAGATTGCAGAGGACCAGGATTGTAAGATATGATATTATATRATATATACATTATATATGACATATTACATATTGCATATTATATAGTATATACAATATATTATATACAATATATCATATAGCATACATATTATATGTTATATGCTATGTATTATATTATTTACACCCTTTCACAGCAGGATGCACTGCCTGCTATGAACCCTGGTAATAAGGCCTCTGAAATGTTGGTATTTGGTGTGAATGTCACAGCAGAACTGACCCATTGGCTTAGGAATGGGTAGAGTGTGAGCGCAGGCTTTGGCTGGCTCCTTTCCCCCAGCCTCTCCCCGCACAGTGTGGGGAAACTAAGCAGGCTGAAAGATTGACTGAAATGTGGTATTTCTACAGGACAACACGTGGCCCATATTTTTACAAGGTGCGTAAGGTTGCTTCTGCTGAAGTTGCTAGAAGAACCAAGTGGATGGTGAAGCGTAATGACACATGTGGCATTTCTGGCCTCTTCTGTTGGCAGTGTGAACGTGCCAGTGGTGCTCAGGAGGCCTGAGAAGGCTCATAGTGTGGGTACAGAAGACACCACAGCCTGGGACACAATACTGAATCTAGAAATTGCGGTGTAAATGTGTATAGACAGAAATAAATGCATAACTACCTGTATACAAAAGTGTAGAGGGGCACAGATATAAGGGTACAGAAGGCCATGAGAACATCCTGCCCCTGTTTGTGACCAGCAACCTGGCCAAACAATACCCTAGTAGTTGAATCCTTCTACATAGGGAGAAATACACACACCCGTGCACTGATTTCTCCTGGAAAACCCTTCTCTGTCCCAGCTTTTTTTTCAGGACACTTATGATCTCCTTCTCCAAGGTGTTAACATCACAGGCACCAGCACAGCAGCTATCTCTTGATTTGCAGGTAGGTGTTCCTGTGAAGGTCAAGTGATAGCAAAAATGGGGAAAAAATGTGAAGAACATCCATACTGAGATTAAATTAAATGCTCATGAAATTATCTGCCTTCTGAAGCAAACTATGTCCTTTTGTTGAAAACATGGAAGAGGGTGGCCAGAGCTTGAAAAACATTCAGTCCTGCTGGCATGTCTATGGTTCTCCAGCTAAAATGGAGCCAGTAGGTAGCCAAAACATGTCTCTGAAAAAGCATAACCTGAAATGTCTTTGGTATTTACATTATACTATAATTGAGCAAGAAGGGAGCCTGTAGTGAGGACAAAACAGCTAATCTGAAGCAAGTGGGGGTTGTTGTTCACCAACAGCTACTGTGGCTCCACAGGTCCCCACAGGCATGCTGAAGAAAGTCTCTTCTCCCACAAAAGGAAGCTGTGACCCTCTTTAAGCAAAAGGGTGAGAATACAGCATACCTCCTTTTTTTTAAGCAACTAGAATAGTAAATGAGAAATGTAGAATGATGTTTGATACACATCTGTCTCGTCTCCTTCCCAAAACAACTGTTGGCCCTTCCTTAGAGCTTTTGTTTTCCTCTCAATCTCAACTCAACTGGAATTACTTTCATGTGGAGTCCTGTGGTGACATCTGAGTGACATGAGCAAGGTAGAGGTGACTAGATTCAGTTTTTCCATGTTTGTACAGATCTTCAGGCAGCCAGATATTTCAGCATTGAATTACATAGTGAATTACAGTTCCTGTTTTTTGACAAATAAACTAGAACCCTTTCGTAAAACCCTTTACTATCTCTGTAGGCTGACATGTAGAAATAAAAGTTTAGAGAAATGAAAAGCTTGTGCAATGGATTGTAAGAGTACATTTAATCACCTGGAACTAGTCTTTATTACATTATTTTTTTCCTGAAACACTTAGAAATGTGCTGAATGGCTCATAATACCATAAGTTTTCATTCATGACTAAACAACATTGTCAAGATGCAAGGATGATCTCTTGACAGATGTTTTCTTTGCAACTGTTTTTACAGCCTCATTCTATCTTTGCTGTTTCAAGGTTATTTTTCCATGAGGGTCCACAATAAGTCAGTTCTCATTCTACAAATGAGACCTGCAAATAGGTGATAGGCAAGTGGGGCAATTTGCACAACCTTACTTTCATTTATAGTTTTGTCATATACCATGGCAAGATTTAGACTAAACTGTATGTCACATAGATTACCTTTTTTGTTGTCTTTGAAGTTTATCCTATTATATTGGCTGCCTAGTAATACAAATTCTCCCCAAACTAAACTGTTCATGTATTAAGATGGTAAAGAATTTCCATCCAGTTCTGGATGAGACTTCATCTTGATTGATCTTCRTCTGTACACTACAGATAATTTCTGGATGAAACAGCTGGGTACACCTTCCTTCATCCTGAGCCACACAGACTCAGAAGTGAGATGAGAAGAATTGTAAAGGTCACAGTAAACCATAATAAAACCCTTCATCATATGTTAGCAGAGCTCAGATACCTCAGAGCAATGGTTTCTCTGCATCTCCTCCTGCAAACATGCAGAAATAATAAATTAACTTATACTAACAATGTCTTGAATCCACAAATAGTCCCTTGTAGGATGTGACAAACATAAAAGGTAGAGGTTCAAAATATATCTGCCTCTCTTTTTTTACTATCTTTTTAACTCTTTCCCCTCAGTTCAGGGTTTTGCACAGCACCATCGTAATGACATCAAAACAAAATTCAGAAGAGCTTGCTTTACTCTCAGTAGCAGTCTAACCATACAGCACCAGAAACCCTATTCAAATTAGACCATATGGAATTTTGTGGCCACTACCTGCTATTAAAAAAATACCATTGTATAAACCTTCATACTACACTCTATGTGTGATAAATCCTCGGTGTGTCCTAATTTCTTAATAGAAAAGAATTTGATTATTCTGATAAATTTTGTACTTTATGTGTGATAAGACTTCATGCCTGTAGTTTTATATAGTACTCAAAGTTACCGAGAGAAACAGACTAGAGAACATTCGTGTTTTGTTATTAAATGATTATTTTACAAAAGTTGTTTTATAGAAGCTGKTTTTACAGATATTATCAACAGGAAAGTCTGAAATCGCTCCTCTGCTAATTCAAGATTTTCTTCTAAATACGTAACTTTTCACATCTTTCAAGATTTTTCCAATCAATTTTGCTTAGGAAGTGCTAGGTTTTCCTCAGTTTTTCCAGAAATAATCTCCTTTTTTTTTGTAACTAAGCTGTAGTTCTGAATTTGGAAATTCAATGGATGTAGTTATAAACAAATAGCTACATCTGTACTGTATCTGTCATTCTACCACTTCCTCGGGGAAGAAGACTTRTGCAACGGTCTGTACAGGAACGAACAAAGAAAGCTCATGAAGGGTTTTGTCAGCATTTGGCATCTTTTTTTATAGCTGAGGTCTCTCAAAGTTTTGATGCCCTAGGAAAGTTAATCTGAATGGTCCTCAGGGTGTGCAAAAGATACTCCAGCTCAAACAATTCTTTTGTTTAACAGTTTTTTGTAAGATGAACCATAGAGGACTGTATCACAGCATCGTTTGAGCAAACAGGGAATGATCTTGCCCCCTCCTTGAGGAGATTGCAGATCACATGAGGACTATAGAGAGTTGCCCTGTCATTGGTCCCTAACAATGTTAATTTTATTAAGGATGAGGTATAGGGTCTGTACTGGTATGAAGTGGTATCTTGCAGGAACAATACCTATGGTGCCCCTTTTCTGTGAACATCTGAAGTCTGGACCATCTGGGGGAGTAGAGGTCTTGCATGAGATGCGTTTGGTTGTTGCCATTTCCTGATTCAAAATTATTGTAAAGCACTGTAGCTTGCATGTGAAGTGGATTGATATTACAGCACAAGGATCCCAGTACTGGAATACGTAAGTCTGCTTCTGGAAGTGGTTGGCTAACAAACTTGAGAGGGAACCGCAGCTTTAGAAAGCAAAGACTTTGAGGGAAGTATGAGAGTGAAGCCCAGTACTTTGTAAAAGACTTGCATCTGACTGCAAGTTGCAGCCATGATGACCTGGTTAATGGACTGGACAGTGGGGCGCCCAAAATGTAAATGACAGAAGCTTTCTAGCCTTGAGGACTTGTTCAGTTAAGTGAACTGGCAGGGTTACACAGAAGCAATTTTGTGGAATGCTACTGGTCCGAGTGAAAGCTCCCTGGATTCCTCTTTGTAGTAATTCTTCCTTAGAGAAGGGAGCACCATCTGCACTTGAAACTCTATCCCAGCCGAAACCAGGACACTAAAACACATTCCACAGCCACTTTTTTTTTAATCTTCTCAATGAGATTTTCAATCCAGAGGTTCTGGAGGAACAGCTAAAAGGCAGTTGGTTACATGGAAAAGTTAGCATGTAATAGGTCAGAGGCAAATGCAGAATATGCCAGTTGCTCTGAAAGACCTCCTTAGCTTGATGATATTAAATGTGAGCATATTCCTGGGGTTTAAGAGAGGCAGCTAGGATAGGAACTGATTGTACACCACACAGTGCAGGAAAACCCTCCCTTGGGGGAAGCACATGCCTGATGTCAAACGCATTATTGCCTACACCTCAAGCTGAACATTTGATTCACACTCATGTACTTGAACCTGACTCAGGCAAACCAGGGTCTCAGCTGACTATCTCACATTATAGATGTGCACACTTACAGCAGATTTATTGGCTAGTCTGTTACGGAAATATGTCTCTCTCTCCCTCCCTCTTTCTTCATAACTTCTCAGGAAAAACATCCAAGTGCAACCCCCCACCAAATATCTTCTAAATTTCTGACCCATTTTAGGGTAAGAAATACATCTGAGACACATCACAGGTGCTATCCACAATTTAATCCCTGGTGAAGCTCTACTTTCAGAATTCCTGAAGAATTGTCTATCAGGGAAAGAAAATGTACCCTGAGTATTGCAAAAGGATCAGAGAAAATAGTAGTTGCATCAGCTTCATAACAAATTTGTCTGCCTCCCCTGAAAAGTTACCACATTTCTATTTGCATACAGTAGTTTTATTAATATTTGGCTGCATARAACAGTTAATTGTTTAAAGTATTTGAGATCTAACAGGTGTGCACTGTTTCTTGCCTTTCTTTGTCCCTTTCCTTCTCATCAATGATTGCAACTTCTAAGTGAAATTTCACTTTAGAGTCACCAGTTAGGAGAACAGGTTGCTGCTAACCCAGGAAAAGCATAAGAAAATTGCAAATTGATTCTGTTAGGAGGTGAAATTGCAAGAGGGGTCTAGTATTTCACTGACGTTATCTCATGTGCTTCTGTCAACACTGAGGTTGCTCAGCCATCCTTGCTTTCATAATGATTTTAACCACTTGTCCTCTCACACTCGCAGACTTGAGTCACATATCTGAACTCTTCAGAGAGTGCTCCAAGGAAACAAAAAAGCATCCTGACCACCTAACTCCAACTTTTATATAGTCTCTGAGSAGAGGAGTCTCTTGTTTCAGCTCTTTTCCACCCAACTTACTCCTTTTTTATACTCATTTTGAAGAGCAGCTGTTGTACTCACTATTGTTCTAAAAGTTTTTACCCTACCCCAAGCTTAACGGTATTTAGTATATGCAACCACAGAGAAATTGAAGAATTTTAGTTGTCTCTGAGTTGTCTCTTTCTCACTCCATCCTGTTGGTGGATAAGAAGTTGAACATGAGCTAATCATGTGATTGTGTGTCAGAGAAGAGCAGCTGCATAGTGCACAGCATGAGGACAGGAGTAGCCAGCAGAGTAAGGGAAGAGTTTATTCCCATCTTCTCTGCACTGATGCAGCCACATCTGGAATACTGCRTCCGTTTCAGATGCCCCATTACAAAAGAAATTTAAACAAAGTGGCGAGAGCCCCGCACAGGCCACTGCACGGCACTGGAACATGCCATGTACCAGGAGAGGCTGAGGGACCTGGTTCTGTTCAGCCTGGAGAAGTCAAGGCTAATTGTTCTGAGAGGTGRACAGCAAAAGGACAACTGGCAATGGTCTTAACTGGCAACAGGGAAACTCTGACTGAAAATAAGGAAAAACATTCTCACCCCAAGGGTTGTTCAGCCCTGGCAGAAAGGCYAGAGAAGCCTGGGGAATCTCCACCCTTGGAGTTGTTCAGAAATCACCTGGAGAAGGCCCTGAGTAACCTGATTATGTTTGGAGGTAGCTCCCTTGTGAACAAGGGCTTGGACTAGAGAAGTCCCTTCCAGCCTAAATCTTTCTGTCAATAATTCKAATAAAGATTAAAAAGCCTTAGTCACTCTGTGGCAAATTTGATCTTTTGTTTAATTTTAATAAAAAAGTTTCATCATCATTTCAAGTCATACGTACAATAACTTGGGGATTAGTGTTTTGACCTTTATAAAGTCCATTTCCACAATGTCAGTCTTCCCTTCCAATTCCTCCACAGGCTTTCACTTGCTATCTTATCAAATGTAATCTGCAGGGCTCCAATTAAGGGTCAAAGTCCATCTCCATCTTTACTTTCTGCTCCTGTTACTGAAAAACCTTCAAGAATCCTTTGCTAGATGTTTTGACCTGACACTTTTGCATTTGTTTATATTCTGTCACTTTGATCAAAAAAAAAAGCTCTGCAATAGCAGATACAAAATTTCCGACACATCTCCATCCATATCCCTCCTTAAAACTTTCCTTTGCTGTGACACCTATGAGGATTTTACAATATTTACTGCTACGGTGCTAACACCAGCCTACAGCCCTGTTATGTGCCTCACTTAAATTCCCATATTTGGCTCTTGACCTCAAAAGTTTTGTAGGATTACACTCCTCTCTGGTGCATGGGTAGCTGTGTCTATCACATGCCAAAGGGAGGTTTATAGAGTTATATAAACATTTAGGCTGGAAGGAATCTCTAAGGTTTTCTACTTCAAGCCCCTGCTCATGGCAGGATGAAGATTTTGTGAAAGACATGTAAAACTCCACAGCTTCTTCCAGCCATAATTCTAGTGTTTCTCTCTAGCGGGGGAACAGAGAACAGACTCCTTCCTTCCCCTTTTTGTGTTTGAAGACTGTTCTCAACTCTTCTTATTAACTCCTTGAGGTTAAGCAGTCTTAGCTCGGTCAACCATTCCTTAAAAATATCTTCATGTTTTTAAAAACCCTTCAATATTTTTGCTGCAGTCTTCTTCAGACATATCCATCCTCTTTAGAAAGCAAAAATAATGTGAAAACAAAAATTCCCAAGGGAAGAGGAGGTGCACTAGACTGGCATTTGGTAGCTCAAAAGGGAGAGAAATGAAGGGGAGCAATGGCCATGGGGTTTTTGCATGTGTTGGAAGGCATTTTGTTGAAAAAGGAGCCCAGTGATGTCTGGGAGCAAATTTCTTACAAACTAAAATGCTTGATAGGAGACTAGAACAAATAATTGTCTAAATGGGATTGGGAGAAGTCATGATCCATCTTAATTCACAAGCTTTGATATACAGAAGTTAGTACCTAAAACAGAAATGAATAAATTTTGGTCAGGAGTTTTCAGAAAGCTAGAGAGAGAATAGAGAGATTGTACAAGTGCTGGCTATAAAACCAGGGAAGAAAAAGCAGTGTTGAAGAGAAAGGTTTGTTACCGTAGAACTACGAAAATGTTTCCTGCAAGGGGCTGAAGTTACGGGAAGTGTTGGGGAAGTGGCCACGACTGTATTCGGGCAAGAAAAAGAGAACAATGGCTGTGGGAAGCTGCAGGAAGCTGATAACCGCAGATAACACAGTTTCGGTTGGGCATCGCAGCCACAGACAGACCGGTCCTCAGCTGCGTGAAGCGTTAGTGCAAGAGAGGAAGGGCAACCAAGTGGCCTAGCAGCTGTCTCTCCAGGGRGAGAGACTGTAAGACAGTCACAGGTATTTGGGAATTAAGTATTGCGTGTTGCCTTATTTATCTACCATTTTGGATTTCTCTTTTCTTCCTTTGATAATAATACGGTTCACTAAGCCAAGTGTTTCATGCCAGCAAGCACAGAAAATTAGCTACCTGACTACCAGAAAGCTTTGTTGACTTTTCCCAAGTTTCCAGATAAGCTCTTGTGCTTATAGTAATCCCTTTAAAATCTTACCTGGACCTTGCTGGTCTTGGCAGAAGAGTTACATTTACAAGTGGCACGGGAAGGAAACAAAACATGTAAAAGAGCGACTGTAGATTATAGGAGACAGCTGAAGCTATGCATAACAAACCGATCAAACAGGTATTTGCAGACTTTTTTTTATTTGAATATATGTGACTGCCTCCTGTTTTTATTTAATAGGTATAAGTACAATGAATAATTATATAGAATAAATGCAAGTGACAGAAATCTCTATCTCCCTCCCTCTGCCCCTCTTTCCTTCACTAAATGTTTTCAATACTTGCTTAGACACAGCAAGTGAGAGTAGTTATGGAGTCTTTTGCAAGTAAATTAAACCTTTCTGRAGTTAAATATAGCCAGTTTCTGATATCCCTGAGAAAAATAAATCTCTTTAACTGGGTTTTGCCAGGTTAATAGTAGGTAACTCRTTTGGCCATTTGTATCTTCTACTTAAAAGAAGGAGAAATAAGCCCAAAGCACCAATTTAAGAGCGATTTCTACTCCCATTAAAAGTCAAAAGATTAACTGAATGCTTATATSTTACACCCTAAAATGCTACAAGAAACTTCATGTCATAGTGGCAGAAACCAGGAAATGACATCAACAAGGATGTTCTTGCATCTTCATTTTTTTCCATTGTACATATGAAACCATTCCATAATCTTCAATTCCTTCCTTACGTGGTTTTTTTTCCACCATGCTTCACTACATTCAGGTGCTATCCACTCCATGCCTAATAAGCAGCTATAAAAGCATTATTCTTGCATCCTTTAATACCACAATCATAAACCATCCAGCTTTAGCTGTAACAATGCTAAAGCTTTACCATAGACATACTTGGGTCTATGCAGCCCTACACCTTAGTATAGGGTAGATTTCCTCCTCAGTCACCCATGGATAGCTTAAAATTTTAAATGTTTATTTTGCTGATACTTGGAGCTTTAGAGACTCTTTTTGCTGATATACAGAATTTCTGAGTGTATTACTAGCTTGCTGTAATGGAACTACTGTAGATGTGAAAAGAGTAATATGAAACTAAGATAACTTGACCTGAAACGAGGTCACTGTATCGCTGAACTTACACATCCTAGAATCATAGAATCACAGAATGGTTTGGGCTGGAAGGGACCCTTAAGGATCATTTAGTCCAACACCCTGCCATGGGCAGGGACATCTTTCACTAGATCAGCTTGCTCAAAGCCCCATCAAACGTGACCTTGAACACTTCCAATGAAGGGGCATCCACAACTTCTCTGAGCAACCTGCTCCAGTGTCTCACCACCCTCATAATAAAAAATTTCTTCCGTATGCCCAATCTAAATCTACCCTCTTTCAGTATAAAAGGCCCTGGTAGAAAGTCTCCCTCTGTCTTTCTTATAAGCCCCTTTTACATATTGAAAGGCCACCATAAGGTCTTCCTGGAGCCTTCTCTTCTCCGGGCTGAAAAACCCCAACTCTCTCAGCTTTTCTTCATAACGGAGGTGTTCCATCCCTCTGACCATTTTCATGGCCCTCCTCTGGACCTGCTCTAACAGGTCCGTGTCTTTCTTGTACTGGGCACCCCAGAGCTGGATGCAGTACTCCAGGTGGGGTCTCACCAGAGCGGAGTAGAGGGGCAGAATCACCTCCCTCAATCTGCTGACTACACTCCTCTTTATGCAGCCCAGGATATGGTTGGCTTTCTGGGCTGCAAGCACACTTTGCCAGCTCATGTCCCGGTTTTCATCCACCAGTATCCCCAAGTCCTTCTCTGCAGGGCTGCTCTCAATCCCCCAGCCTGTTCTGACCCTGGTGATTGACCCGACCCCCAGATACAGGACCTTACACTTGGCCTTGTTGAACTTCATGAAGTTCATATGGGCCCACTCCTGAAGCTTGTCAAGGTCCCTCTGGATGGTCCCTTCCCTCCAGCACATCAACTGCACCACTCGGCTTGGTGTCATCTGCAGACTTGATGGGCGTGCACTCAATCCCACTATGTCATTGATGCATATATTAAATACTATTGGTTCCAGTATGGAWCCCTGAGCGACACCCCTCATTACTGGTTTCCGCTGATCCTGATAAGGCCTATCAAGTATTCACCGTGTATGTGGCAGCAAAAGACAGTGTAGCATAGCACTAATGCTGTAAAAGAAGGCATCCCCTCAAGGGAGAAGAGATCGGTCAAGATTTCTTATCTTTTACCAGAGTACTGCACTTAACCAGTGACTTGTTCAGTTAAGGTGATTCAGCAAGCAGGTGTGTTAACAATTAAAGATATCAAACTACTTCCTGCTTGTTATCTCTTYCTGTATTTGTATGCATTACATGCTAATTTAGCCAAGATACCTTTGCCTCTGTCCTCCGCAGTCATCTTGATCTCCTAACGCAATAGCTCCCACTCTGATACTTCGACATTCAGCACTTGTCCCCAGGCAACAGTGAATTTCCAGCATATTCCTGTCACTCATACCTCCTGAAGGATGGTGCTATTGATGGCTGCAAGGCTGAGTCCATCTCACACGTCATGGACATTTCCATGAGCAGATGTGCTGCGTACAGGGTTCCCAGCTACAGTTCATCAGCCTCTCATCTGCTCTGTATGCTTGTTGGTCACCAACTCTGTTAGCATCTCCTGCCGTCAGTTCCTGAGTGACCACAGGAGGAGAGGGAGCATAAAATGACAAGTAGACACCTGCCTTGCTGTCAGGGGTCATCTCTTAAACATATGGGAGATTYTACTCTGGTATATCTGTTTGTTGTGATTCCCTGTGGGGAAGAGCCTGGCTGGTAGGCTGTGGCTTCACTCGTACCAAAAGGGAGTTTGTTCCCAGCCTTTCCAAAGACATTTGACTTCTTTTTGCTGCCTCATTTATCACTGCGTGGGATTTATGAGGTCTGGTAGTGCACATAAACAACAGCTCATTCCATCTCTGCTGCTGATAAGGGCACTTCATGCTGCCTCGTCCTTAGGCCTGAGTATCACTGCAATGGGAACTGATACGCAGCAGCTCTAGATGGCTAAACTGCTTCATTCCCCACAGGTCCTATTGCTCTGGGAGGGTGTTTCACAGCTGCAGCCACTTAGCAGGTTTAGCTGTTTGAGTGCATCTGCCTATGGGGCATAGACATCATACACATGCCAGGAGTTTGGGGGATGCAGGAGGAGTCTGTGCTGAGCTCCAGGGCTGACTGTGTTTAGCTAGATGAACTGCACCCCAGGAGTATGTGGGACTGTGTGAACAGGAAAAGGGCTTTGGGGCTGTTCGAAAGACGAAGASAAGTTTGTTCCAAGAAGGGGAATTCGTTATAGGAATAACCTGCTGCAGCTGTGTTCATTTCACCATGTCACAATTATTTTCCTGGTGATCTGTACAGATCTCTGAAGGAAGGTCTCTCATGACTGCTTTCATCAGCTTCATGCTTTACATTTTTTTAGACTTGATTTACAAGGATGGAGAATCTCATTTAAGCTTTGCCATAGTATTGCTATGATTAAACYGAAGTCAAATAAGGCACTGCCAAGAAACCACAACAGCATAAGGGGGAGGAATATCCTGACAAAGAAAACCAAGAAGAAATTAAAGGAAGAATCAGCAACCGAATTGAAGGTGAGACAGCTGTGTTGCTGGGTAAAGACAAGATGTGTTTGAAGATGCATATGGAAAAAAAGAARTTGCTGCAGCCCTGCTTCCTACAATGGGTTTTCAGTGTCGGATACATAGATTAAAAGCTGCTGTAATGTCAAGCTGGGGGAGTACCAGCACTGGATAAAATGAGCAGGACAGAAAGCAACAGTGAAAGCTTGCAAGTTTGCAAACAGCAAGTTTGAGAATCCTGTATTTGAAAAACAGCTTGAGTTTCCCCAAGTGAATGTTAAATCATTCAGCCAAAAGAAGAGATTAAGATATGTGCAGCAGAATAGCCTGTCTTCTTGTTTCCCTCCGCTCCTCTGATTCCGGGCTGTTTGGGCAATGGAGCTGCCACTACAGGTTAGGAGTTAGAGCTGCTCATTTCCACAGCTGGTCCAAAGGAGCTGCATTACAGCCCTGAAACAGTGAAACAGCAGAGAGGCCTGGTGTTGATCATCTGCCKGGAGTTGGGGGCCCGTAGTTTCTTYCATTGTGAGACACAGGCTATGGGTTACTGTCTCCTAACTGCTATTTCTGTTTGTGTGAWTTCAAAGCTTTTAACCAGGATTTTGAAAGCTGCTATCTGGCCTCAAGTGCATCATTCTCCATTTGAATGTGAAATAATAACTGCCTGCATGTTGATATGTATAAAAGAGTTTACACCATCCTGATGTACTTTCTTTGCAGTAAGAGTTTCAAAACTTGTTCACACGTTCCCCTCTGAACAAACGTGCCAGTGCCAAACCAGTAAGCGTTACCAAGGATGCCATTCTTTAACCTAGAATTGAAGTCCTTCAGCACGATCCTTCTCCTCTGGACAATGGGGCAGTCAAAAATTGTGTTGCTGTATATGCAGCTGCTGAAGCTTTGTGGAGTTTCTCCTCAGACTGCCTCCGAACTTGTGGTGGAAATTAAAATTTGTACTGCCTTAAGCTCTGTACATGTTCACTTCTGAGAGCTAATTGCTCCTGTGGGGTCATCTGAGTATAGGTTGCTGTGCGAGCAGTTTTCATATGCCCAACAGCAACTTCTGGTGTAAGGAAGGGGGAAAAAACCCCAGGAAGTAAGAACAGTAATGTGTGTGTTACACAGTTTTGAAGAGAGAAGGAATATATTTTTTCAGTTAATGATTGTACACAGGGATTTAAAGATTTCAGCTTTTATGCAATGTTTTCTGGGTGAGATTTGGATCTAGAGTCTATAAGTCATGCCAAATGTAATTCTTACTTTAAACACCACGGATTGAAGGACATTTACCTGGTGGTCTGTCAGTCAAGAGTCATGATTCATCGATGCATCAAGCCCAGCCACAAGCTGAGAGCCGAGTCAGTGCGAGGAATTGGCTCCAGGAAAGTCTTCCGAAGAACCTGTTATCTCATCAGAGATGCAACACGACATTGTTACGAAATAAGGTAAGTGGTTGATGTGTAATCATCACCCTGTTTCTGGGTAAACAAGATCTGAGCTTAAGCCCAAATTTTATATTCTGTGGTTACCCAAACATGCCTGAACTTGTTTCTGTGGATGTTTCTAACCAAGCAAAGTTCAGTCTGTTTGCGTATCACCTCTTAGTTACACCCATGGTGTTCGAGCCTTCTTCTCTAGACATCTCCTTTTGGTATATCACAGGTTACAAGCCTTCCTTACGCAGCATTCTGTACAAAGGTCCATATGAACTTCACTGTGGATTAGTAATAACCCCCTCTGTGGAAGTTTTTTACTGATTGTTTATTTTGGAAGCAGTTTTTTCACTCTGTATTAGTACCACACCTAGTTTAACAGGGCTTGGGGCCTCCAGATACTCTTTATCCCTGTGTTGACAGGCAGATTGAGATGCCAATGCTCTAGTCTTTCCTGAGCAAGAGTATCATACAGTACTTTATTATAAGGATGCACATCACATGAGAAGTACAGTAGGGAATGCCAGGGAGGGTGTTGTGTCCTTCTGAAATGCATCTTAAAGCCTGACGCAAGGGTGAGGAGTGAGGATGGTCACAGAATATGATTTCAAGGGCACTGCTAGCTGAGCAGTGTAGAAATTGCCTGCTAGTCTGCAGTGCAATGCACCCTAAAAGCAACCAGACCCCCCACCCCCAAAATAAAGAAAAGCCCCTCTCTGGTGACCAGGAGAACCAGAGACAGACAGGAATATGAGCTGGTTAAAATTACAGAGTAACAACAACTTCGGGAAGTAATTTTTTCTTTGCCCAAGAGAAACAAAGGGAAAACTCAGAGATAACAATGATCTAATTCAGAGACATCCTGGCTGTAAATAAACTTTCAATTATATATGCCAAGAAAATGAGAGAATACCTTCTTTCTTCTTTAGGAAATGGCATTTTTCACGAAGGAAGTATCATTAAGTGTATTTCCTAGGAAAGATAATGAGACACATCCTAAATAATCTCTCCTATTAACAGTGTCTATGTAATGTCATTATTATGCTGAGATGCTGAAAGGGATCCTTCAGACACGACCAAGGCAATTCAATAGGACTTCCAAAATAATTTCTTCCACAGATTGGTTTGGGCAGAAGATGACATTTGCCACTTGATTTGCCACTCCAAAAGGTATTAATACTGGAGAGTTGCATTAATACAGGGAAAAAAAACATAACGTGCATTGGTGGTTTGCAGCTTTGTTATATATTGCACAAAGCGCTGTGCTTGGGCCTTCTGCAAGAAGTCTAATGGTGACAATACAGAGCTCCGCACAGTCTAATTTACTTATTGAGAAGGCTGAAAACACTGCATACTACATACTACACTGATAGTATACTACTGCATACTACATACTACACTGATACATACTACACTGATACATACACAGCCCACATTTGAACATACCAGTGTTTGCTTTCCCAATACACTAACTCCTTTCTTTGGGCACAGCTGGCTTTATCCAGAGAGTGCTCAGTGTTTCCAAGTTATTTTGGCCTAGAGTAGGGAGAATGCTCCATGTTCTTTGAGTTGAATTTTGAAATCCCATTAAAAGAAGCTCTTCGGTGAATAGAGCAAGGAAACCTGAAATTGGCTGCAAAGCATTAAGTAGTGTCCCAAAACATATGGAGCCTGAGCTATCACCATTGCATCTACCCACATGAGCCTAGCAGAGGAACACAAGTGGCTGATATGTCAGCAGCGTTTGTTTCAAAATGGGAACAAAGTCCAGCAGATGATAACGCAGCATGTTCTGGGCTTCATTTTTAGCTATAAATACAGGAAAATTGTGGCAAACAGGAGCTCGGCACAGAGCTAGATAAACATTGCAATGCGGAGCTGCGTGACAGCTATCATAATACATGGCTCGGAGAGTGCAGCTGCTGTTAGACAGTGATAACGCAAAACTGCAACTGTGTGCTCTCCAGGTAAACTTGTACATGCCAAAACAGTTCTTGAAATAGCCAGTGATCCCACATCTGCAAGAAGGCCTTGCATAGTTCATATTCCAACCGCAATTATTTTAAAGTTGACCCTGTCATGTAGCTTTTAACACGCTGCTTTGGAGGTAAAGAGTAAACGTACACAGAGTCACAGTCCTGCAGGAATGTTGAACAGCAGGTCATCCTCCAGGCTGCTCTGGGGCTTGCAAAACACTGAACTACAGATGCTTCAGCAACCCTTCTCCTGTAGCTTGTGGCTTCTTGCAACTTGCATCTTCATCCTCCATTTGCCTTTTTGCCCTATGGAAGATCTAGTTTGTGTCCTTTGATGCTGATGGAATTGGTAAAGGACAAAGAAGGGCCTGCTGGGTTTCCTCACATGCTTGTAGCAGTGATAACCCCTGGCACTGCTTGGTGTGTTGGAGGGCCCTGAGCTCCCTGATCTAGCATTTAAGTGTGGCCTGTGATAGAACATACCAGGTGGTGACTCTTGAGATTGTTGCAATGTTAAAATGCCATTACAATGAAGGTAACTTTAGAAGAAAGGGATTTTCTCGTTCTGATTGAAACACTGTGATTTCAAAATGCTACCTCATCTCATATCAAGATAAAAAAGGTTTAAAAAAATCAGGCAGGTTTTCCTATTGTGATCAACCATTCAATCAATTCAAATTTAGCAAAACTTTGTTCGATTATGTAATTGAGGACAGTAGACGACTATATCATTAGTATGATCAATGCCTTGAGATACAACCAGTCTTGTGATAATTAAGTTAAGTCTCCAGGTGAGAATTTGGCCAGGATCACAGCAATACTCAGCGTGCTCACCAAGACTTTAAATCTGGTTGAGTCAAGCCTGAACCCAAAGTTACTAACAAGTAAGAACGGAAGGAGATAAAACCTTTCAGGAGGGTTCCACAAAAAATGTTTACAAGAGACTGCGTGAACTGTTCTCTGAATACACAGAGATATCTCATCATGAAAGGGCAATATTTATCTATATTAAACCACAAACAATACATAAAATAGACCCATTGTTTCTTTCAATAGCTTCTTTAATGGCAACGGCACAAAATGGAATACAAAAAATGACAGAGGCCATGGTAAAGCAAGAGCATTGTAAAACAAATTAAGAAGTAAGTGATGCTGGTTATATACTCACATTTTGTTTATGCATCTAGCAACAGAAGCTACATGCAATGCTTTTACATTACATAGTACAGGACATGGGAATGCCAACTGCACGTGCACTAGGTTACACACCCCTGGCACATCTCTTATCTTTGAGGCTCTTTCATTTGACCAAATATGATAGTTCTTGCATTTGTGGGGATTATGGGGAGAGAGAACAGTGCAAGGCGGGATCAAGAAATACAGATCTGCAGTGCAGCATGAAACAGAGCTCTCCTATTTGGTGTTTCTGTGACACAGGGGAAAAAAGCAATACAAGCATAGACAGAGATCTAGGTCTCAAATTCTTGCTGGGCCTGCATCCTCCCTTAGCGTTGCAAGATTTGCAATCTAGCAGCCACAGCCCTCGCCAGGGAGAAGGGGACGCAGAAATGAAAGCTTGTCATTGAAATTGATTGCGTTGTAATTTGGAAGGTGTTCGTGTTCTCGCGCAATGTAACGAAAACCACTTCCATCGCTGTGTTCACACAACAGCCAGGCACCTCTCTGGACTTTGTGAGAAGATATGGTGTCATTGTCGTGTCCCCTACTGAGATTGGTTGCTTCTTTTATCACCCTGCTATTCCCTTGATATTGGGCATGTTCGTAGAGAGTGATCTGGGGATTGTGCAGATTTTCAGTGATTACCTGCAGAGAAGTGATCTTATCATTCATTTGTTGCCCAACAAAGCTATGTTCTCCCTCCTCAAATACCAGTAACTGGCCTGTATAGTTGAGGTGCTCATAAGCCACCCAAGGCTGACCAATTACTTTCACTGAGGAGATACAATCATTCCAATCTACATCTTTTAGATTGGCAATGTCACTGGTGAATTCTCTGGAGTAACCCTGGAAGTTGGCATGCTCATAAATGATGATTTTTCCCATCTCAGTAGGACTTCTGTAGTTCGGATTTTTTGCTGTAGGAGCTGGATGACAGCCTGCAGAAAAGGAAAACAGAAAATAAGCAATACTTGTAAGAAGTCTTTTCGCAAAATGCTGCAGGGGGAAAAAAAAGGAAAAAAGGAAAAGTAAAACATTTTTAGCGGAGGATAAATATAGCAGCAGCTGGAAAAGAGTGAGGGCATGACATAGAAATTTGAATTTGGAAGAAAAATGTAAAATGAGAGATGTACACCAAAACTGTCCAATTTTATTTAGTTGTGTATGTTGTTTACGTGTATGTGCGAGGGACATCTGAGCATTTAGTTTAACATCTTATTGGTATATCCTAAATAATAATTAAATAAAATATATAACTAGGATAAATCTTTGAGTTGATAACTGACACTGCATTTGAGAATTATTTTAGAAATTGGCATTCATTGTTTAGACTGGATTTCATGATCCACATAATATTACAAGTAAAGAAGTAATGAGACATTCAAATAATTTCTAAATGAAACTGCACTTTGTACTGTAAATAGGAAAAAAATCAATTCTGTTAAGGCCAGAACTGAACTTTTAGACTCACTGAAATACCTTGTTTCTCTCTTTATATGAAATTCTGTTCAAATCAAGAGATTCCTGTTCTTTACATAAGCTGAGAAGCAATCAAGTTCAAAGCATCAGCTCTTTAAGTCAGACTAAATTTCAGGTTGTAAATGTCTTTGTCTAGCACTGTTACAAATACTCATACCTAATTCCACACAAGGTTGTCTGGAATCAGATAAAGAACCACAGTATTTATTAGTAACAGCTGCAGGAACAGAAAGGAGCGGCCAATTAAGATAACAGCTCCCTTTCTAAATCACATAACATAGAAGCCAAGTTTTAGATTTCAGGGCAAATATATCTGAGGGAAAGAAGCAGTTACTCTAGTTGATTCTGGGAAAGGATGGGAGAAGATCAGAGCTGCCCAAGATTAAAAGTCAGACTAAAATTGCAAGACCTGAGCAACATAATCAACATTAAAAAAAAAATAATCTCTTAAATCTCATTTTTTTAAAAAAAATCTCACTATGTGATTAAAAACATTTAAGCATTTTTTCACAGTTATAAGTAATTGAATTTATGAAGGCTATGGCTACCCAAACTTTAATTTATTGATTGATTGAGCACTAGCATAATGACTGTCTGCCTGTAGAAGTAATAGTAATAAGCCAGTTAATTTTGCTGAGACAACATTGTTTCGGTTAAGATGGTTGAGAGTGGTGTGAATCGAATTTAGTAAAAGATTATTCACGGACTGGTATGATCTCTATAATATGACAAAATTCATTTGCACATCAACACACTTTCTATTCGCAACAAAGCAGGATCGGATGTCAGTCGGGAATATACTACTACACAGATATCTACTATTTGCTAGCAACAGAAATAAAGCAGTGGTGGTCACTCACCTAGTCCAAGATGAGGGCTCTCAACCTCGAGGAGTTACTTTGAGCGGTGTCTCATCTGAAGCGGAGAGTCCGTGCTGCAGACCTGCTATGTTGGTGGAGAACTTGGGGTCTTTCCCTTTTATACTGTCCTGGTTCCGGCTGGGACAGAGTTAACTCCCTTCCCAGTAGCGGGAGGGGGTGCTGTGTTTTGGGTTTCGTAGTGAGAGGAACGTTGATGGCCCATTGATGCTTTGGTTGTTGCTGGGTGGTGCTTGCACCAGGACTTTTCCGCCCCCCATGGTCTGCCAGGTGCAGGGGGAGCTGGGGGGAGCATAGCCGGGGTGGCTGACCCAGCTGGCCAATGGGGTATTCTATACCATGTGACATCATGCTCAGTATAAAAAGTAGGGGTGGGGTGGGGGAGGGGGGCTCTTGCGTTTGGGACACGCGGTTAGGAACATGCAGTTGGCGGGGGGTGAGCAGTTGCATTGTGCATCGCCTGCTTTGTATATTCTGTTATTGTTGTTATCATTATTATTATTATTACTGTTCTACTTTGTTTTGTTTCCATTATTAAACTGTTTTTATCTCAACCCACAAGTTTTCCTCCGTGTGCCCTCCCGATTATCTCCCCCATCCTACCGGAGCTGGGGAGTGAGCGAGCGGCTGCGTGGTGTTTAGTTGCCGGCTGGGGTTAAACCACCAGTTTAACCACAACAGTCCTTTTTGGCGCCCAACGTGGGGCACAAGGGTTAAGATAATAACAGAATAACTAGAGCGTACTAAGGAATTTATATCTGTTAGCAGTTGCCAGTCACAATATTGATTCATCAGTTCTCAATATTAATTCATTTAATCTGCACCATGCTCTTGGATTTGCTGTACATGCTAAAGACTGGTGTTGGGGTTTGTAGTCTGCTGTGCTCTGCAGTGATTAGTGATGTTTTGCCTGGGAGGTTTGTTCTTGAAACACTGGCATTGGGTATTATTTGATATTTGGGTTTCATACTGAAGCCGTTACTGTACTTCAGGTACCACCTCATGGAGGCAATTAGCAGTTATACCTCTTCCTCTGAGAGGCTTTTTATGGAGGAAATAGAGAATGGCACTTTCACTACCTTCCTCTATGATGTCGTCTCCTTCATTAAAATCACTTGTCAGTACCTTGAGCACCCCTGGGTAGTTAAGATACATCTATTGGTATTGCTGGGGAATATTGTTTCGGTTTTGTCCAAGGTTAATAAGAAATTTAAGAACATCACCAGAGATCTGCCCCGAGGCTGGATAGTTATGAGTGGCAGGGTGAGTGGGAGAGCATGGGCAAATGCCTAGGACGGTGGGCACCCCCAGTGTTTTGGAACTTCACCCCCAAACAAGTGCAGAATCCTGAAAAATTAGTAGAATATTTGCAAGAAGTGTGCTGTCACCCTGGCAATTCCAGGGAGACCCAAATCACTGCCATGTGCTGGGGCCTGGCCCATGCCTGCCGAGCCCTGTGTGACACTATTCCGAACCCTAAAAGGGAGGGGAAGTTCTCTGGATCTGACAACAAAACAATGGGCCCTGCAGCCCCCCCACCCCCCRCGGCAGGCASGGCGGCTCCCCCGCCCCCTGCGACAGGGAACCCGCCCGTGCCGGTGTCAGTCGCCCCTATTCAAAAGAGAAAATGCACAAGGAAATCAGCTCATTTAGTAAGAGATGAAGATGCACCAGGGCCATCACGAGAGCAGGAGGAGGAAGAGGCAGAGCCGTAAATGAGGTGGTGACCACCCGATCCCTGTCTCTGGGGGAGCTCCGAGATATGTGGAAAGATTTCAGTCCTAGTGCAGGCGAGCACATTGTCACCTGGCTGCTCCGGTGCTGGGATAATGGGGCCAGCAGCCTGGAATTAGAGGGCAGGGAAGCCAAGCAGCTGGGATCCCTTTCTAGGGAAGGGGGCATTGACAAGGCGATTGGACAAGGGGCACAAGTCCTCAGCCTCTGGAGGCCACTCCTGTCAGGCGTGAAGGAAAGGTATCCCTTCAAGGAAGATGTTGTGTGTCACCCAGGCAAGTGGACCACCATGGAGAGAGGTATCCAGTACCTGGGGGAATTAGCCGTGTTGGAAGTGATCTATGGTGACCCGAATAACGAGCAGTTACCCAGAGATCCAGATGAAGTCAGATGCACCCGACCCATGTGGAGGAAGTTTGTACGGAGCGCACCAGTGTCGCGTGCCAACTCATTGGCATTAATGACCTGGAAAGATGGAGAGGAACAAACGGTGGATGAATTGGCTGGCCAACTCCGGCAATACAAAGAAAGTCTCTCTTCCTCCCTACGGGCCTGCGTCTCTGTGGTGGAGAAATTGTCTCGGGAGGTCCAGCAACTCAAAGAGGATTATGTCCTACTCCCCACCTACACGGGCCAGTATCTCAGCCATTCGGAGTAAGCGTCCCTCCTCCGCTCAAGAGAGGAGAAATCGTGGGTACACACCCCGGGGCACCCTGTGGTTTTACCTGCGTGACCACGGAGAGGACATGAGGAAGTGGGATGGAAAATCTACCTCAACCCTAGAGGCACGGGTATGTGAGTTGCCAGGAAAAACAATCACAAAAGGGGGTTCTTCCAGAAAAACTGCTGCTCCAGTCTCCAGTGAGCACTTCCCCAGACAGAGTAGAAGGGCTGACTCCACTTCCGATCTTAATAAAGGGACTTCTGATTCGTACTTATATGAAATGAGTAGCGAATACGATGACCAGGACTAGAGGGGCCCTGCCTCCAGCCAGGTGGAGGAAAGGGACAACCGAGTTTACTGGACTGTGTGGGTTCGATGGCCTGGCACATCAGACCCACAGGAGTACAAGGCTCTTGTAGACACCGGCGCACAGTGTACCCTGATGCCATCAAGCTATAAAGGGGCAGAACCCATTTGTATTTCTGGAGTGTCAGGGGGATCCCAAGAGCTGACTGTACTGGAGACCAAAGTGAGCCTAATGAGAGTCCCCCCTTTCCAGACCACACCTCCCAGTTTATATACTGAGCATGACATCACATGGTATAGACTACCCCATCGCCCAGCTACGTCAACCGCCCCAGCTGTGCTCCCCCCCAGCTCCCCCTACACCTGGCAGAGCATGGGAGGCCGAACGCCCCCGGTGCAAGCACCACCCAGCAACAACGAAAGCATCAATGGGCCATCAACATTGCTCTCATACCAAACCCAAAACACAGCACCCCCCAGCTACTAGAAAGAAAGTTAACTTTATCCCAGCTGAAACCAGGACACCAGTGAAAGCAAATAGCCACTGTTTAGCTTCACAGAAAGATATAGGTGGGAAGGGACCTCTGGAGGTCTTGAGTCCAACCCCCCCCTCCCTATAGCTGGGCTGAATCTAAACCTACCTGGGGCTGCTCAGCGCCTTGCCCAAGTGACTCCTGAACAACTGCAAGGCTGGAAATTGCGCAGCCTTTCCAGGTGCTGAACCACCCTTGGAGGAAAGTGTTCCCTCCCTTACCACCAGCTCAGAGAAAGCTCGCAACAAGGACTCGGAGGAGATTTAGTGGTTATTGGAGCAAGCAAATCAAATACCCACAGGCTCAGTAGCAGTAGATCTCAAATATACCTTGGATATGGGCAGACAGGCTGGGCACTGTGTGCAGTCCTCTGAGAGGAACCAAAGAGGCAGGGGCTACAGCCAGTTTTCATACACCAGAACTCCTGAGAAAGAAAATACATAGTTGTGCTTACAGATGCTGCTCTAGGCTACCATTAAACATGAAGACCTCAAGGGGCAACATTTGACCGGCAGGGTTTCTTTCAAGGTGACTGTTATAATGTGTCCTGCTGTAGGATGCTTCAGGGACCCCTGCTCTGTCAGGTAGGATGTTACTGGAGAAGATGGGGAGCTGGGAAGGGAGAGAATTCACCCCTGACAAAACAGGCAGCCTGTACACTAGCTCCAGCCAAATCCTCCTGCTGCACCTCTTTCACTGGTTCTTGGCTGAGCTCATGGTGTGCCAGATCACAGAACTAAGCTAGCACAAAAATACATGGTTTTTTTTCCACATGGTTCATTCTTTTGCTGCTCTGCAGAGGCTGGAAGTAGAGCAATTGAAATTTGCATTCTGGGGGTTGGAGGAGAGAAGCACGACCTCACTTTCTAGCAGCAGCTATATGTGAAATCAGCTTTGCTGTACTGCCAAGTCGCACCTTTACGGCATGGTTTCGTGTGTTGCAGGGAGCTTACCCTACAGTTTAGTGCAGCTGGGAAGAGGAAGGCCCCATTCCACTCCTGAACCATTGTGTCCACCGTCTGGTAGGAGAAGGGAGAATGAGCACACCAGTGGGAGGAATGTTTGCAAGAGGGACTAAACCAGCCTAAACCAGGATGGATTTATGCTGCCATTGAACAACATTCATTCTTCTTAGCTTGCTAGTATATTTTACTCATGAAATAATTTAGTTGTGTTTCTGGAAAAAAAAAAAAAAAATTATATATATATATAATGACATAAGTCATCACAAACTAAACATTCCCATCTTTCTCAGCACCTGCAGACTCAGAGAAGCCCTTTGGACAAATGTATGAGCCGTGCAGGCAACACAAAGAGTGAGTCTGAGTGTGTCTCAGCTGCGTTACAGAGCAATACCAGCAACAGTGAACTGCTGAGTCTCCCCATTCTCTCTGCAGAGCACCAAAGCTGGCAGTGGGGCTTTTCATGGCACCGAGGAAAAGGTGATATACGATGGGATGTGTTGACACAAGCTTGGCAAAGGATCTCTGTATAAACACTCCCAAGCTCACACAAAGAAATTAGCTCCTGGTTCTAATGACCATCTTTCCTACTGTTATTGGGATTGAAAACTAAATGGATTTCAATGTCGCTCATCTCATTTATATGGTGCTTTATGCAAAAGGAAGTAAGCCACTGAACAAAGCAGAATACCACAGGGTGAGACTAGGAGTGTGAGATTGGAAGTATTTATGGCCTGGGGTTTTTTTTGTGTTTTGGGTTAGGTTTTTTTTCTTATGGGAAATTGTGTTTCCTAAACTTCCCCGCACCCCCCTCATGCAGAAACAGCAGGATCTCAAAAGCTGGAAAAGAAAGTGTGTGACAAAAGTGAAAAGAAAAAGAAGAAAACTCAAAGAGGAAAAGGATAAACCCTCTTCCTCTATTGCCCTCAGCAGACAAAAAGCAAAAGAACGAGCACGACAAATGATGAACATGCAGAGTCTTTGAAAATATGCAGAACTACATTATGCAAAAAACACTTGAACAAATGAAGACTTATTCTGATTTGGAGCAAAAATTACTAAAAGATTTTTATCTTTTTCATAAAACTGGTTTTCTCTCTTTTTTTTTTTTGGATGAGCCTTAATAGTGAGCTCATTTTTTTGTTCTCCCATAGAATCATTTCCAAATACATCAAGACTCTTATGTATTTATTTACTTTTATCTCCTCTGTGGTTGGCTTCAACATCATTGCACTGCCGGAGCCTATTTTCCACTAGATTGCAGGGTGATAAAACAATTTCACTTAAAGCTGTGGATGTCACATATGCACCCACTTCACAGTGCTGGAAAAGGTAAAATGGTAGAAAAATCAAATTAACAACAAACTCCTTCCCCCTCCGGATCCTCTTGTGTTCCCACCCTTCTCCACCACAGCAGATACCTTAGTTTGTATCTCAATAATTATTCATCTCCTTTTATTCCTTACTTTAAAATAAGGGTGTTTAAAAAAATAATAAAAATCACACATGAACTGCATCTCCCCAGTTTCTGATTGCTGTTTTGTCTGGTAG
Source organism: Oceanodroma leucorhoa (assembly GCA_030449065.1). NCBI lineage: Eukaryota > Metazoa > Chordata > Aves > Procellariiformes > Oceanodroma > Oceanodroma leucorhoa. Next base: position 6,836,236 of record JASVER010000050.1, on the reverse strand, counting down.
TTGTGGACTCAAGGCAGCAGGACACTGATTTCTTTGTTTTGGAAGTTTTTTGGTGGTTGGAGGGAGTGGTTTTTTGTTTTTACTCTCTTAGCAGTTGTTAGGGCTGGTAAAGTAATTCTTCATCACAAAGACAGAGTCTCTCTCTCACTTTTGGCTCTAAGTCTTGTGTTTCTCAAACAAAACAGCCCCCAAAAATGCAACATAGGAACATGCAACTGCACCACAGAACCCCAAGCTCTTAACAGCCCACCCTCCAATAAATGCATTCACTGCCAAACCCTTGAGGGAAAAAAGATGCTTCCTTTTTTGCCTAGCGTGTATCCCACACAAACTCCCCTTTTTTTCTTTTCTCTCTTTGTTTGCCACTGTGTTTGCTGCATTCCCCAATTGCCGGTGCTCAGTGAAGTGGACTGAACAACACTACTTTTTCAGCAAAGACTAAAAGAGGGATGATAGCACTCTATTGGATGAGTGCTGCATATCCACTCACAGCACTGGGAGTGAGCTCCACCAAAGATGTGCTGGAAAGAGAGGCACAGCAAATACAGATTGACAAAAGCCTTATAAGTCCCACTTGACAAGACACAGAAGCCAGAAAGGAAAGGGAAGAGCTTTAACTATTATTTCCTTCCCAAAGTCTCCCCTTCCCAGATAAAGGAAAGGACAACAGACTGACTGTGAATAATTGTTTTAGTTCAAAATGTCAGAAACCCAACTGGGTTGCTTTCTGTCCTCGTGTTTAATAAATGTGCAAATGTATTTCCATGGCGTGGTTGCTAACCTGGACTCCGCAAGCATAAAGGCCCAGACTAATTAGATGCTTAGTACCCGGGGGGAAAAAAAAAAAAGCATCACAGACCCTCCAAAGGTCCTAGCTTCCATTTGGCTGGGAAGGCCTCTCCAGCTCAGAGAAGTCACACATTCAGAAAATGCATTCAGCATKTTGTTCCTCTCATGTTTTATTAGCAGGTTGTGCTCCTAAACCCGTTAGTGGCCTGGTCTAAGCAAGAGTGTGACAGACATTGACCTGCCCTCAGCTCAACACTAGGTGTCATTTCTGCTTAAGAAATGCAATACAGAAATAGAGCAGTTTCAAAAACCTACCCATCCAGCATCGGATTTTCAGGGGATCTCTGTACCTACGACTCTTCCTAAAGTCATGGACAATTACAGAGTTTGAAGGTTTCACATGTCTCAAATCGGGCATCCAAAAGCATCAGAAAATACCCAACAATGCTTTGCCATAGTAAGCATAATGGCAACCGGCAAAAGGTTTCTCTTCTTAGCTTTTGTGGGAGCAAGGAAACAAATGCCTATGTGGGCAAGGGACTACGATATGGAGAAGCTGCCAGAGGCCGCTCTGACAAAGTGGTCTGTCTTGCTGGCCTCTGTTGCTGCTTTGTTGCTGCAGGTGGGAGAGCTGCTGTGCTGCTTTCAGTCCTTCCTCAGTAGCAGACTTGCCTGCCAAAAGATTTCTGAGCATCAGGGGCTGACTCAGGAGGAGAAAGAGGCAAGGTGTTTGTGGTCAGGACCCCGAGGCAGGCTAGGGCATGAAGGAAATACTGGCAATAATACAGTAAAAGTAGGAAAGATACAGAAGCGTACGGTACAGAGATAGGGAAAGGACTCCCCCCGGGAGACATGGAGTGTACTAGAACCATATTAGTTGCTGTGTCTTACAGTACCAGAAGTAGGAGATCACAAAGGAAGAGATAGCCGGCTTAAAACGAAAGAAAATACTTCGGATATCTAAACACAGTTCCGTGCATCCACAAGACATTGTAGAGACCAAAAGCACCACCTGGTTTAAAAATCAAGAAAACACAGGCAGAGAATAAATTCACCAAAGGCTATTAAACAAGCATACTGATGCAACTTCTGGCTCAGGCAGTCTTTAAAGCAGCAGATCCCTAAAGAATATGAGAGTAACCACTATATGCTTGCCCTTGCACTCCTTCCATGAACACCTACCTCAGGTCACCACCCCTAGGGCATTCCTCTAGAGAAGGATTGGTCTGAGCCCCTTCCAGACGGGAAAGACTTCAGCACACACAGGCAAAAGAGGTAGGAGCCTGGGACCCAAAACAAGAGATCACGGGGTTGTAACTCAAGAAAACCCAGGATCATAATGAGGCTCAGCAGCTCAAGATGAGGAAACTGCAGTGGTAAAGCAGAGTATACAATGGCAGCACACCCACCTTCTTGACAAGTATGGAAGCTAATGAGGAGCACTGTGGTTAGAAGTATAAAGATCTCAAAGCACAAATTTTCATTTGCTGGTACCTCCCAGCTGGGCGTTGAGTAAGGCTAACACCAAGAGACAAGATTCTAAGACTTCTTGGGGCCTTAGGCAGCAAATAAACACTGAAGGAAGAAATACAGCAGAAACAGCAAGAAGCATGGGTGGAAGATGTACTGAACCATCCCCTTTGACCTGCCGAGTGCCCTATGAAAGATCTAGTTTGTGCCCTGTGATGCCCATGGATTTGGTAAAGAACAAAGAAAGGCCTGCTAGGATTCCGTACATGCTTTTAGTGGTGATAGGCCCCTGCCTATTGTTGGGGAAAGTACAAGAGGAGAAAGTACAGAAAGTACAAAAATTGCAGAGCACAATCATTTATAAGGCCCTCAGCTACCTGATTTAGCATTTAAGTCAGGCCTGTTGTGAGCAGGGGGTTGGATTAGGAACCTCCAAACATCCCTCACTACCTTACCTTTCTGTGAATCTAAAACTCTCAGTACCTGCTACCCACCCCTGCTGTACAACAGGGCTTGGCAACAGAAGATGTGGATGTGGCTGGAAATGCAAACTAGGATCAAGATACTTTACAGAGCCCCAGCACAAGCCTGGTTCGGAGGTGGCCAGAGACAGGGTTGCAGAGGGCAGGCAAAAGGTGTGAACTGGAACCAGAATGCAGATACCATCAGCCAGCTGCTGTTCCCTGCACCAACACTCCATTTCCAGAACAATTCTTAACAGGACAAGGTTAGACGTGGTCTGGACAGAGGCAGCTTAATCTTAACTCAGCCCTGGAAGACTACATAGGGACTAGTGCTAGGTGAAGATTTGGCCTCAGCAAAGGTAGCACAGATGCTGTGAGATGATTTAAGGTGGGAGGGAGGGAAGAAAGTGAGAACTATTTCCAGGGAAAGAGGACAAATGGTGACAGCCCACTCTAGCTGCAGGGACAGGAGGGAATGTGTGATGGGGAAGGACACCAAGCACCAAGTGAAGAGATTAAGCCAAGTGGCAAGGGAAATTGAGACAACTAGGAAGCCAAGGAGAGGAGAAGCATTAATGGCACTTGAGGGTAAGAAAAAGGGAAGGCCAAGCAGTGATAATGGGAGCATGAACAGAGAGGAATGTGGTGCAGCAAGGAAATCGGTGGTGAGAGGGAAAACTGAGAACTGGGGAAGGGAGAACACCTGGACAGCAGGTGAGGAACAGCAGAGGCACTGATGTTTTCTTTTGCTGAGCAGAGAAGAATCTGACAGGATTGAGATCCGTAAAAACCAAAAGTCACATCTCTGACCAGGAGTGGTGTGTGTGAGAGGACGCAGAAGCAGTGTTTCCCTTCCGTTTAGACAGCACAAGCAGCAAATTGTTTTGCATGCATTACAGCAATTTTAGAACAGCGCATGTAGGTTTCAGTGCCACAGGGCTAGATGGGACATAGGGGAAGCTAGAGCTCAGAAGACATACAGCAAGAACTATTCTCTGCACACACTTTCTGTTCCAAATTGTTACAGGACTGAGAGAAAAGCAAGCCTGAGAGGCAGAGGTATGAAGAAACAGGTACCTGGTGGAAGARGAAGGGTAAGTGCTCCCTGCCTAAGCCCCGGGTCTTACGGGGCTACTGCAGCAGTCACGTTACTCAAAGAGGTGATAAAATGTAACACAACTTCCCTCACTGCAGATGGCAAGAAAATGAAAAAAAGTGCTTCACTGACCCCTAAACCTAGGCAAGAAAAAAGAGCGAGCTTTTGGCACGGGGAAGCTCTTCGGCTGGCTCACAGAACTGAAGCCCGAGGCTACAGCAAAATGAGGTCCTTCAAGCTTCATTTGCATATGAGCTATCAATAAAACAAAACCTGGGTCAAAAGGGGAGACAGAAATTGAGAGAGACTCTGATCTATCTTTTGAAAACCAGTGGGCTTACACCCCCCGAGATGTATACTATCCACTGCAAGCAGCTCCAACAGAGGCACAGAGAAAGATGTCATTTCGGCAAATTTTAATTCTCCCCCCTTTATTATACAAAATACTTTACAATTAAAAAACATTTTCCCCAATAGAATCATATACAGATATTTATAATCAACAAGATTCAGTTACACACAAGATGGGGAACTTCTGCACAAAGGAAAACAATGACAGATGATCAAGTGAAAATTAAGACTTGATCCTTTCCCCACCATATTCTGGGAGGGGAGGTTGTATTTTAGACTTTAATTCTTATCATATTCCCTCAAGTCTGAACTCTGGGATCTCCTCTTACCTTGATAGGCTAAGGGCCTCCCCCTATGTCCCTAGCATAAGTACAATACTCTGCTCTTAAAAGGTTCGTGAAGAGACACTGAGAAACTAGCATCTGGCTGTACCATGAAGTTACCAGTACCCAGAAAAGGGGACTGCAGCCCCCCGTTTTCCCTAGCAACCCACATATACACACATGCAAGCACATACATGGGGGAAGCATGCTCAAAACCCAGAATTTTTCACCCTTTCACCAAATGGCAATCCCACCCCACCAAAGCAACCTGCACTCGAGACGTGTCCAGCAGGTAGTCTCTGCAGAATGGCTATCATAAGGTCTCATAGCCAAGCTGGGCATTACTGCAAATGCAGTCTGGTGAGAGGGCTGGACACTGCTGTCTTCCCCACTTCGATCATCTGCCTACCGGCAGAGGGTCAGTCAGTCATGGTGGTGATAACATGAACCGTTCAGAGATGCGCAGGTCACAACAGACAGGTAGAGGAAGTTGCACGTTTCAGTGGGAGGTCCTTGAAAAAACAGTTGCCAATGATCTGCCCTACCAGAGCAAAGATACGTGTGAACCCATTTTCTCTCTAAGGGAGGTCACTGCTGGGCTGGGCCAACCCTGCACTCGCAGGGGAGCCCATCCCAGAGTCACTGCTGGAGGCCAAATGCCTGAAGCAGTGTGCGAAGATCATGGGCATCAGCTGCCCCATACAGGTCACTCTGCCCCAGCATGGAGAGGGCCATGCGGAGGGTGCTCCAGATGTTGTCAGACATAGCGCCTTGCTGCCCCCGCGGACCTCGGCTCTTCTGCTGCATGTGCAAAGCCTCCAAGAAGTGCTCCACAGCCTCACTGTCAACATGAGAACGTACACATGCTTACTGGAGAAGATGGTACATCTCATACTCCCTCCCCCATTTGCTTCTAAAGTACTTCCCCTCCAAAACAGTTTCCTCCTCTTTACCTGCCCCGCTCCAGAATCATGAGATCCCCTTTTCCCTCTTAACAGAAACTGAAGTCAAGATGGCCCCTACTCTAACTGCGTCACTTTGTTCTCAGGGCAGAGTCCACACACTCGCTCTGCTCTCCTATGCCAAAGGAAGGCTGCAGGCAGTGTGGCACTGCCCTAGTAACCTATCGCAGTCTCTCCCCCACAAACACACACACACTCGGGGTCACAGCAGATCTGCCCATCCTGTGCTTACCGGTGGGCGCCTAAGTTGATGCAACTGATGCCCAAGTTGTAGCGAGAGCGGATGTACCCTGGCTGGAGCTCCAGCGCCCGACGATATGCGGCCACAGCTTCCTCACTCCGATTCCCATTGGCCAGGGTGGCACCAAGCTTGTTCCATAGAAGATGGTCCTGGAGGAGGGGTCAGAGAGAAAGGGCTGAGATAAACTGGATCTTTTTAAGCTCCAAGCCAACCCTCCCCTTCCTGTGTGTCTGTCTTATTCCTCCACTCCAAAAAGGTACCCCTCGTACAAGCAGCACCTCCACCCAAACCTTCACCCATAAACTTCCAGGTACTCCAGCATCCACAGTCTGCCCTTTCTTACGTTGGGGCGCACACTGAGTGCGGCACTGAAGCAATCCACAGCCTTCTCGTACTCGCCACTAAGGTTGAAAAGGACACCCAGGCCACACTGAACATCAGGATCCACAGTCGAGGGGTTGCTGCGCACAGCTGCTAAGAACAGCTCTTTCACCTCCACAAACAGCGAGCTGGAAAAACACAGAACAAGGATACTGGTGTACTGTGGAGAGAGCTGGCCTTGGGTTGCTCCCCTTGCTCCTGCTTGGACCAGTCCCAACCCTCCAAGAAGCCTTTCAGCTGAAGGCTGAAATTTGTAACCCTAACTCACTCAGACAGCAGGGAACCTAGGACACGCTTGGAAGGCCCCAGGTTTGTCCCTGAGACACTCTCCTCCGGTTCCTTCTCCAGTAGGTGGGCATAGTCTGGTTTATGGCGTAGCCAGTCCCGCAGGGTCTCACATGCCTGCTTCTGCAAGGACTCATTGGTGAAGCTGACTGCTAAAGCCATAAGTGCCGTGAGGTTCCCAGGCTGCAGTTCCAAGCACCTGCAGGTCAAAAAGAAAAATGAATACAATATTAAATCAGTCTGGGAGACACCCAGATACAGGAGGTAACACAATCAAGACAGAGCACACCATGCTAGCCATATGCTCCTTGTGGCACTACGCACTAAAGGAGCCATGCTCAGAAGCTTTTCTACAACACTCACTGTCTGAGGGCACTGATTGCCAAAAGCTCCTGTTCATTCTCTGCTTGGGTGGTTCCCAGATATTGCCAAGCCTGGAGAAGATAAAGATGCACAAAGTCAGACTTCTTCACATCCAGAGAAAAAGATTAGCCGATAAACCACAGAAATTAAATCCACCCTATTATCCCACACATTTCTAGAGTGAGACCAAATACTTGCAAGTATACCCATTAGCCACAGATATAAGTTTCTCTTGAAAGACATATAGACTTTAAGGCACATAGGTCCTCATGGCCAATAAAACTGGTGTTGTTATAGTGAAAATGTCTACCTGGAGATCTATTATAAAGCAACTGTTGGCAGTTTTACACTTTTAAGTCACAGAATCTCCACTTTTAACTTCTAAATGTGGTCAAACTGCAGAGGAAGGAGGGAAAAGCAGATCTCTTATTTCCCAAGAACAAAATGGCATAGCAGCAGAGCTAATAATACGGAGACCCCCAAGGTAGGCAGCTGTATATACTTGTGCAGTGGTCCACTAGCAAGTGATAGTCTTGGGGAGTTGACTGTCAGACCTGAAAGTAGAAGCAATGTTATTTTACTGAATCTTCAATCATGATAACACCAGTACCTGAAAACCACTTCCATCTCCAGGCTGCTGACGTGGGGAATATGTAATTAAGGCACTAAACTCAAAGTACCTGTTCACTTTATGTTGATAACCACAACCCTTGCTCAAAAATAGGCTAGATAGTTGGTGGGATCGTCAGCATGAARTACCCGCTTTTTCAACATAAGTCACAAAATGCAGTATCCACTGTCTCAAGGAAGGAAATTGTTTCATTAGCAAAGACCCAGACACACTGCACAAGCCACCACAAGCAAGAGGCAATCTACTGTCTCAGATCTCTAATGCCTCACCATATAGCTAGCTGCAACTCAGGAAGAGCTGACCAGTGATAACTGCACAGTGTTCTGCAGACAGAAGAGCTGAGATTCAAGGTAAAGTTGTGACTTGGATGCAAGCAACCATGATTTTCCTTCAGAGCAATTGTTCAAGTCTATTTGATCACTGTACCATTTGTAAAGTCTTGACTTCTCCTGTATCTTCTGCAGAGTSACAGCAGAAGAATTCAGAATGTTTCTAATACAGCTAGCCAGAACTGGCCCAAGATTTCTTCCCCTAAGGTTTCAACTACCTCTCCGTTATGCTCAGCCTGAAGCCCACACTGCCTATGAGAAGAGAGTGCCAATTCTAAAGGATACCTTTTGACCACTCTAAAGCTAAAGTACATCTCCAAAACCTCTGCTTACTTTCCACCCACTCCCAGTACCCTAGAAAGTTAGATGCTTGTATTCCCAGAAGCCAAGAACCTCTGTTCCGAGAGGTCACTCTCATCTAAGCCTCAGGATTAACGAATTAGGTATTTCCAATCATACACAATTAGCAGGGCTTGAATCAGACACACTGATAATTCAGCATCCCTGGGTCCTTGAGGCAGGCACTCCAGAAACGGACAACATGGGTGTATTTGCATTCTGCCTCTTACTCCTGAGAATATCCACATCCTCTACCTCTGGAGAAAGGCACACAGACTGTTCCATTTCTCAATCCATCCTGCAGAAGCTGAAGTGCTTTATAGAAATAAGTATTCACTGAATTAGGAGTTGGAAACTTGTCTTCCRTATAAAAATCATTCTCTGGCCCACAGCTTCAAATGAAGACTGTGAAGACACCCAAGCCATCTCTCTCAACCCTTTTGGATTACATCTTCTCCTGGCATCTAGATGGAAGACCTAACCAGGACCCCTAGAGTCTAACGAGCTGCTCAGAATTAGTCTTTAATACAGATACTGAAAGCAGTTATCATCTGCCATAAGCATCTCCAAACTTGCAATGCCAATAAAGACTTCCACAGACGCAACTTAAGAGATGAGAACTCCTTGTCTTGGCTCCAGGCACAATCTCATGTGCTCCAAAGATTTTACACAGCTCTGGGCCAGAGCCCTTGCGCTTTTTGTAACTGACCTTAGTCATAAACCTCCTTGCCCACAGCCCTCCTGGGGATTCATATACAATCAGCTTACATACCCAGAGCCACAGAAAAATGAGATGTTTTCATACACCCTGCACAGCTAACACTGAAGTGAGGTTGTTTGGGGTTTTTTTTGGTT
>JASVER010000050.1:6784103-6827317 GCA_030449065.1 Oceanodroma leucorhoa | reverse complement strand
TTTTGTTTTTTTTTTTTTTTTTACACACACCCTGACACCTCTCAAGGGAAGGATGCAAGTAGCAGGACACCTGGCCAAGGCCTGTTAGCTCTGCTCTCACTTACCTCCATATGATCTGGCTTCTGTTGCACTGCAGCCTCAAAGAGCAGGACAGCATTGGGGAGGTCACCTTCCTCCAAGCGCTTCCGTCCCTCTTCAAATGCATCCGGGTGATCTCTCATGGGATTATCTTCCTCAAACTGGTAACCCTAGCAGGGAAGACAGACAAGGGCTAATGCTAGGAGACAGGCTCAGGGAGGTAAGCACTCTCTACAGTACAACACAGTCTAGTTTTGCTGCAYCAGGAACACTCAAACTGCAGACCAGCCAGCACCTTGTCCTCTCTGCTAGTTTGTAACAGATCAGAGAACAATAGCTCTTCTTCCTGCCTGCTCTGTGCTGAAAAATTCCCCCAAACCAGACCTGGAATAAGTTGCAACAGAGACTAAACATCTGGTGTGGGTCCTATCAGGTTGGGGAGGCGGGGGGGTGGTGCGACAACACTTGCACTCATAGCAAAGAATCCCAGCATTAACTGGTATTTGGTGTTGGACAAGAACTAGACAGCATTTGCAGACAAGCACAAGTGAAAACAGTATTTGTTTAACCCCTAGCTGATCTGGGATGAGGGTGTAAGTGACAGCAAAAGATCAGTGGGAGAAGGAATCCCAGCAGCATTTGGGGCGTGTGGAGCTCACCTACAAGGCAGACATACTGCCAGTCTCCTCAAGGCAGTCCATCACAGTGCTAGGGCTGAGAGACCCTGTTCTCTATTACCTTGTCATATGATGAGGAGCTGAGGTCTTCATAATCAGAGAGCCAAGGGTGAGCCTCTGCATCTCTCTTGGCCATCTCCTCCCATTCTGCCTGGAGTTTGTCCCAGAAGTCCACATCTGACTGAAGGGATAACAGAATGTGACTAGAGTACCTCAACCATAAACTGAGCTCTATAGACACCCCACAGAACACCCTCTTAAATGCTTCTAGCCCTCCTCACTGCATGCAAAGGAGAGCAGTAACCCTACCATGGGCTCTCAGTTGGTACCCCAGCCCTCYTCCCCCCCCATCAGCTTTACCTCCACAGCAGTCTTTGCCTGCTCAAATTCCGTATCAAGAGTTGACATGTTCCCAGATCGTGCAAATTGATCCACCCAGGCATCGGATGCCCCCTGGGAGTTTGGAAACAGAAACACACCTTTCTTTTTAGAATTTGGCAACCTCAGGGCACATCCCAAAACAGCAGGAGGGTCTTTGAYGACCCCTCCTCCCCATCAGCAAGAACTGATGGGCTGTAAAGCGAAAAAGAGTTCATTTGGATAACCCCTTCCTCCCAGGTGCTAAGGGAGATGCGAAAACTCACACTGCCCAAATACCTTCCCAGCTTCTGGCTAGACTCTGCTAAGAAGAGCCCAACAGCCCCTCCCTCGCCTCCCCCAGCCTAGTCATTAGTAGAGCATTRCTGAGAGTTGGACTTGCCATTCTCCCTCGCTCCCAGACTCCACTGTGTCAAAAAGCTTTCCTCCTTCAGAGCACATAGGGCTGGGGCTCCTACCTGCTGCTGTATAAACTCAGCTGCCCATTGCTCTGCCTGATCTTGGTCTCTGTGGGTCACCTGATTAGCTTCGATCGATACCCTCCCATCTCCGATCTGGCGGACAAACTTTAGGAACTGCAGCAGAGAAATGAAACAAGGGTGGAGCTGGGCAGATGCTTTGCCAACAAGCCCTCTGCCCATGCCCCCCTCCTTCACTAAGAGGGCTTCTCTCTGCAAAGTGAGCACAAAAGGCCCAAAAAGGTGGGGAGGACAGGACTGCACCAGAGTCACGTGGTAGAGATGGACAATATCTAGAGTGGATTGTAGGGTTCAACTTCTAGGGATCAGGGAAGAAATGGAAACACCGGACAGCAGGAAGCTTTATTCCTTTACTGTCTTCCCCCKTCTCAATTCCCCACACCCCTTATTCACACTAGATATCTGTCAGCCCCAGTCAGAGAATTTCTTACCTCAGAATTCTTGAGTTTTGGATCATCCACTTTAGAGAGGAAATCACTAACAGTTTTCTTAAGATCATCCTCAGGTTGATATTCCTCATACCTGTGTTCAGAGGCAGTAAAAGGGAARGAGAGAGTCTGATACCAGGCAACAGTGAACTTTTTCACTAACAAATGTCTACACAATGGGCCAGAAAACAGTATTGAGGGATACAACCCCTCCTCGAAGACTCTGGGGTTCTCTTAAGTGATTCAGTACCTTTATCCATCTCTAAAAATTTGAAATTACTACTAGGTTAACTGTGCAAGTGACTGACACAAACAGTAACAGAACTAAACAATTACAGTGACAGCACAGTTCTGCAGAACAGTCTGGATTCCTTGGCAAGCTCACATGCTATCAGACATTGCAAGTTTTAGCACTACCAAAAACAAGGTCAGGTCATTTATCTAGGAACAAAGAAAGTAGGTCATGCTCATGGAAGAGGAACGGTGTCTTGGAAAAGCATCAACTCCGCAGAGGATTGAGGGCTCATAGCAAGCACACAACTGAATATGTTGCCTGGCTTACAGCAGGATAGGACCAGTTCCAGGTGTTACCACTACATTCMGTCCTGGTGAAGTCTTTGGAACTGGCAGCACTCAAGAATCTCTGTATTTGCAGAAAGGTATCAGAAAAGACAAGAGCCAGGAGGAAGGAGAATCCAAATATGCAAAATATCTTTTAGGGAAAGATCTAAGAAGCCCAAATTACTTGCTTGTGTTTTGCTGCTTTAATTGAAAAACTTGACTGYAGTCAACAGGTACCTATACAGAGAAGATCTGTAGTAGTAGACTGTTATTTAATCTACCACACAAAAACACATGAAAATAATGTCTGGAAGGCTGAATCTAGGAATATGCAGAAGAAAAGCTGGATGTGGTTTGTCACATAGGGAGAATAAAGTGATGACAGTTTACAACTAGTAGAGTCTAGTACTTGAGATCTTTAAATCTAAAAAAGCATCTGTTGTGGAAGAAAGTTCTGCTTGATTAGGAGTTCTTGAACTCACTCCTGAAATCACTTTAAGGAGCTTTGCATTAGGCATGAGATTAAGTTAGCCTACATGATCGTAATATCTTCCTGGAACTAGAAAATRGAAAGGCTAGGATCTCTTAAAAACTTCAGTCTCCAAACATTGTTTCCTTTTTTCTCTGAAACCAAAGGCCTGAGAACATCAATCGAGGTTAAATGACTCAAAAGCATTCAGGTCATAGCAGATTCCTATCACCTATCCATACTTCACCCACCCAAGTGCCTAGCAGTAATAACTAGTCTTRAGAAGACAAACTCACCATTTATCCACCAAAGACTGGTCTTCCGATTCCCCAAGCCACAGTTTCTCCTCTGACTGCTCTAGGTATTCTTCTGCCCACTTGGCAGGAGACACAGACAGCGGATCTGCATAGGACATCAAGAAGAATGGGGAGAAGAGTAAGATCATCACCCAGATTAACTTCAGATTTTGCTCTCTCCACTTTACACACAGTTAGCTAACATACAGAGAAGACCTCTTCAAAGAAAGATTGTTTATGCTTGTTTCTTCTAACTTCGTTTATTCTGATCCAAAAATCAAGCCTTAGGTTCAGGCTGTGTATTAATRCAGATGCCACTGTGGTGCCAATAACCTTATGATTTTCTACTTGAATTTCACAATTTATTTGTCTGCTCCATGTGGGATACTACGTAGGTCAAGAAAATTAGCAATGCATTACAAGTCTCTCTCAAAAGCAGAGCCTACAAAGCACTAGGTTTTYATCAGAACTTTCTTAAAGACCTTTGTTAAATGCTGATTTATATTCCCAGAAGTATAAAGAGTGAAAGTCAAAGAATGGGACTACCTGGCTCTCTACAGTGGCCACTCCTGGAGAAGAGAATAGCATCTTTTTAAATCTTACTCATAAATTCCAGATTAGGTCATGGATGGTAACAGGACCCTATTCCAGTCCCAGCTCTATGGCTTTTCAGATAAACTACTGGCTTGCTTGAAATGGAAAGCTTAACCTTTGGGCCAGAAACATTCACTTTGCACATTTCCAAGGTGCAACATCCCTTTACCTCCATGAAAYTGACAAAAAGTATTTGGCCAAAGCACACTAAACAACATTTACCTTTGTACCAAAGGCAAATTATCCTTAAGAGAGGGAATTAGAGAACATGTAAGCAAGAAGCAGTACCAGACCATCTCCAGAATTTGCATCAGTTGAACCATAATAATTTTTATAAAAGCAGTTTGAATAGCCTGCCTCTCCTAAGTTCTCCAAGTAACCTAAGCTAAAAACAAAAGACCCTTACACCTGAATAAAAGCTTCCACACCACATTGTTCATAATTTGGCTAAGCCATCACAAAGCAGCTTTTTTTTCCCCCCCTGTTAAAGCTGCTAGAGTAAACACTGGCTGCTGGGCCCAAAGCATTACTCCAATTTCACATTCAGTAACTCTCYACTATACACAGGCATGTGACTGGGCAACATCTTGACAGTAATTCCAAAAGGGACCCTTCACCTGTCACTTCAGCAATGAACTCCTGTGACCAGTCAGCCTCATTGTAATCTGAAGAGACATCACCAGCACTATCTGCTGCAGCCAAGAATTCCTGGGTCCAGTTTTCAGACAGTGCCAGGGCTGCCACACCTGGAGCTACAAGACAAAAAACAGAAGTGAGGATTGGAGGACACAAAGGCATCATATTTAAGTGTTCCAGGCTAGCCCCCATCATCTCTGATCTTTCCCTTTCTCTTTGTTAGAACAAAATCACAGAAAGATGCCACTCGGAAGGGATCTCTRGAGGTTGGTAGTGTTCTCACAGCAGGTTAACACTAAAGCTAGAGATTAGGTTGCTCAGGGCACTCATGAGGTAACTTCTGAACTTGTCCAAGGCTGGCAATTCCCCAGCCTCCCTAGGCACCTGTTCCAGTACTGAACCGCCCTCCAAGGGAAGAAATGTTTCCTTGCATCTTGTCAGTTCCCCTTTCCACAAATTGTCTCCCATTGCCCCTTGTCCTTTTGCTGTGTATTGCCGCAAAGATCCTGGCCATGGCTGCTGACGACCGCAACTAGACACTCCACCTCCCTGCCCCTTAGAGTCCTATTCCCCAGGCTGAACAAAACCCAGTTCCCTCAGCGTTTCCTCTTACACCATGTATTCCAGTCCCTGAACACCTTATTGATCTCCACTGGACTTATTCCAGTATGTCAGTGTACTGGGAAGCCCAAATCTGGAAACAATCTCACAAGTGCTGAATAGATGGGAACCACCCTGCTAGGAGCTTAACCACAACCCCAAGATCTTTTCCAGATCTCCACCTACTCTAGCTCCCCTCACCTCGCTGMGGGGCCTGTCGGAAGCTTGACTGTTCAATCTCTTGCATCTCAGCCAACAGGTCATCCATCTTGAAGGTCTGGGGTGCACGGGACAGTAACGGGGCATTCTGCTCTTGCAGGAACTCTCCAACCAGCTGCCAAAGACAGAGATGGATTACAAACATAGCATAGAAGATGAACAGGCAGAGCCATGGAATATGAGAGAAAGAAATGGGCTTGTYGGAAGGAAAGATTAATATCAGGTAAGGGGAAAAATAGCAAAYAGTGTTGATGAGAAAAGCAGTAAGGAGATGCATCAATCTGTTCTTACCTCATCTTCGGTGGCCACTCCCAGTGGTTTGGATACCTACAGGGAATAGTGGGCAATTATCCCAACAGCTTTGACCCCATATTCCTCRCCACACACACCCTGTAACCCGATTAGTTTACATCTTCCTCTTCCTTAAGCTTAAGCTGTCAGCATTTTCTTGCATTAGCTGCCTGCTTATGTGGAAGCTAAAGGAGCAGGAATACCTTGAGTGATACTGTCCAACCCCCCTCCCACCACTTTCTGGGYTAGAGCCTGTGACAGTAAGGCATTCAGCTCACCACAGCCACCACCATCCTGAGTGCCCATTAACGCAGCTTCCACAAACAGGCCCTCACCCCACAACCCTGCAGGACAAATGGGGTGACCCCGTGGCCTCCTTCCACAGAAAAAAGCCAACACCGCACCTATCTGCTCCAGCAGCCTCCGCACCGCACTGCTCACCCCACACCCCCCTTCCGCCAGCACACCCCGGTCCCGGGGGTCAGTCAGCCGGCAGGCCCCACATCCAGCCCCAGCTCAGCAAGCGGAGCGACCGGCGACACTCACGGCTGCAGCTCCGGGAGCCCCAGGGGGCCAGGCCAGCGGGCCCTGAAGTCCTTCCTGCCGCAAGGCTTTGTCCTGGGTGAAGTGGCCGGCCAGCTTCATGAGGGGGTTGGAGCCCCCGCACTCCGGTTCCACCAGCTCCCTCATGGCCATGGCGCCAGGCAGGGAGGGAGGGAGGGTCGGCGCCAAAGCCCACCGGGCCTGCACCTGGCCCCGGGGCGGCACAGACACCAGGTGAGTGCCAGGCGGAGCGACCGGCTGCCGGGGGCGCCCGGCGCCGGGCCCCGTGCCCCGACCCAGCCGCTACCCGCCAGCCCTCCCTCCCCTGCGGGCCCGGAAGGCTGCGGGGGAAGGCCGGCCGGCCGGCCCCTCCGCCGGCTCGGGCGGGAAGGCCCCGAGCTCGGTCCAGAGCTCGCACGGGCGGGGCCCGGGCTCAGAGGCATGCCGCCACGGCGCCAGCTCCCCCGCCGGCTCCCAGCCCGGCCGAATGCAACCCGGGCGGGCACAGCTGCCGTGGCCAGGAAGGGCCTCCGCCGCCCCGGGACCCCCGCTGGCTCCCTCCGCCCTGCCCCCGCCCCCGCCCGCCGCCGGGCCGGCCCGGGAGAGGACACCCACTCGCCAGGACGGCAAGGCCGCGGCCTCCCCAACGAGCCCCGCGCCCCCGCCCGCCCCCCCCGCCGCCAGCCGCCCGGGCGGCGGGACCCCCGCCCCGCCCCGGCACTCCCCTCCCCGCCCCACGCGGGCGGGCGGAGGGGACGGCAGGGGACGGCGCGGCTCGGCGGGGCGCCCCCCGCCCGGCACCGTACCTGGGGCTGCGGGGCTGGCAGGACTCACGGGGTGGGGGGCGGGGCCAGCCCTTAAAGGGCCAGGCACCCCGCGAGCGCAGCACCAGCGCGCCTTAAAGGGCCAGAGTCCCGCGGGCTGCCAGCGCCCGGAGGACTGCCCCGGCCCCGCCGCCCGGGTCCCTCCTGCCGCCCGGCCTCCCTGCAGCAGCGACATGCCGATGGAGCTGGAGCTGCGCCCGGGCGGCTTCAGCTCTTCAGGTGCAGCCAGGGGGGCGGCGTTGGCCCTTCCCCGTGTCACCGCCCGCCGCCGGGCACCATCCTCCCGGTCGCTGCGCGGCCGCCCGCCTCGCTCCGCCCTTCTCCCGCAGCTCCTGGGCCCGTTCCCGAGCTCGGCGCTCCCCCGCTGGCCCAGCACCGGTGGCGGAGAGGACGGGCGCGCCAGCACGGGTTTTGCCAGTCCCTGCTGCCCGCCGCTGGAGCGAAGCGGTGTGTAYGTGGTGTGTACATACGCTGCACAAATATGTGTAATGTTACAATACATCATTAAAACTATGTCACAGAGTCAATAGCACACGTTCATCTGGCTGGCGGACTGCTATTTTATTATTTGCTTTGAGATCACTAAAATGTTGCCGCTGGCGGTAACGGGCTAAAAGTGCCTGCATTTAGCTGAAAAGTATGTGATGGCTTCAGATAAGCCATGGAAATGTCAACTCCTTTACAGTTTTCATGCTTCTACACATGTGATTCCAAAGGAAGAGCTGACCGCCTGGAAAATCAGAGCTCATTCGTGTATTGCCTCTAAAAGAATGGGAAAAGCACAAAGGAGCTTGCATGGTGTGTATTGCCTCGTGTGACATTAAGGTGCTAGAAATAAAKTGTTTTCAGAATCAAATCCCACCTTCTCCTTTTCAAAAGGAATATGCCCCTCTGCAGGGTCCTCTCCAGACTTCCCAGATGCAGTTCATCTATCCAAAAACTGATGTCTGGTGCTGTTTTAGACACTATTCTTTGGAAGTAAGTCTTCTTGACTGCTCTCCTTACAGCTTTGAAATGCATGTGACATCTACAGCCAGTTCTGTGCTAGCAAGTAGTATGGCTCAACAGGAGCAAATCTTTAAAGTGATAGAGTTGGGGCTGGAAATCCAACATCCACACCAAACATGTTTGGGGAGCTTTACTTTGGATGATGTCTTCCCTGGTCCCATGGACTGCACACCAATTAGTGGTTGAGATGCTTAAGGTGTGCTCCTATGTACGGCACACCTACTAGCTTAGTGCCACCTGAAGGGAATCTAATTTGCACACCAAGACTGTTCTGCAGTACAAACCAAAGCCCAGCAAGCAGGGATTACTGGAAGATTCACTCTGAAAGCACACTTCAGATATCCATTCARGCACTGATGTGGAAGCGCCTTACATCTGGCAGGCAGCTGTATTAAGATGGCGACACTTGAAAAGACATTTACATAACCACTCTTACACATGGAGACCGAGACTGCACACGCTATATAACACCGGCACAATACATTCCACTCTGCCAGATGTCTGCCTTATGATATTGCTCTCTACTTGCCTGTAAGTTTTAGTCATSCTAGGACTATGCACTAACCCGCCCCTTCCAGAATGAAGCCTCTGGAATGACAAACAAGACTCACATGCTACTACCAAATGCCAATCCTGTATATGCTCAGTGTGATCAAGGGTTAGCAAGAGTACTTGAAGAGAGAGATAAAGGGAGGAGACTTTTGGGCAGAATCCTGAATTACTTTCAAGAAGAACAGATGCTCAGTGCTGCTCCTAGGAAAAACAATAGACTGCACAAAGACATGGAGAAGGGGAGCGCAGGCATTGAGATAAGGCATGGGCAGAAATCCAAAAGCCATCAGAGACTGATCAGTGAAGAAGTCAAGACGAAGCAGTTTTGATTTATAAACGTTTGTGTTGGGGTCTTGGGGTATGCCCTTGACACCAGCCTGTGATACCAGTCCAGCCTGGCCTACTGGTTCAGGACAGGGACTCTGCAAGACTGCTCTGTAAAAAAGTCCCCACTGCCTCCYCTCTTCAGTCTGAGCAGCAAGAACAGGCCCCACAGGGAACGCACCCAGGGTCATCGCTGCTGCCTGCAGGGACAAGACACACTAAAGAAAAACGTATCCTCTCTTCATTTCTCTTCCCCTCTTTCTCTTCTCCTGGGAAGACAGWTTCTTTTCCCTGGCTCTTGGCTGCCTTCAGGCTTACCAAGACTTTTGCAAAGCAGTACTCATCATTGAACCAGTTCCATCCTTTGATCTACTGAAAATGTCATGGTATCATTTGCACCAGTCTGAAGACAGTCTGYAGGAGGCCTTCAGAAAGCATCTTCCATGGCTCAGTCACAGTTTGCTGTTGCCTAAGAGTGAGGCATGGGTGCCCCTCCACCTGAAGGTACAGAAAGAGACCTTGCAGAGTGCGACTTTCTAGGTCTTAGACCCAGAGCAAAGGAGACAGAAGGATGGCCCCATTTATCCCTTACAGTCCTGAAAGACTGTGATGCACCTAAAGGAATCAGAAGTGGCAGTGGTGGCAGAGCATCCAGGACAACCACAGCTATAGCTGTTGGTGGATAAGTATCCTGCTGAAGCCACAAATATTTCTGTTTGCAGGCAGAAAGCAAAGGATCTGATCTAAAGTCAGCAGGAAAAGGAGGAAAGTCAACAGACCCTTGCATGCGAAGTGTAAATATTTTGGCAGTAAGAACTGAAATATCAGGGGCCCTCAATAACTCTTGCAGAGTTGAGAAAAGCAAATTGTGTAGTTCCTGAAAAGGCTATTCCAGGCTCTGCATCCTTCAGCCAGACTGAGTTTGATGGTAGCCAGTACGCTGCTGAAGGTCCTGGTCCTGACGGGGACCAGTCACAAAATGGAGGTCTCTGCCTAGCTATTCCCCATCCTAACTTTGTGAAATTCATTATTTCTTTCCAAGTGCAGAACTTTGCACTTGCTTTTATTAAATGGTGTTCTACTCTTTCAGGCCATTTCTCCCATTGATCAAGATCATTTGAATATTAACTTTGTCTTCCAAATACATTGCAACCCCTCTCAGGTTAGCGTTGTCTGCAAATTTAATAGGCACACTTTCTAGTCCACTGKATAAATCACTGAAAAAACTAYTAATAYCACACTGAGAACARATCTCTGCAGGACTCCTTCTTGATRCTTTTCTCCAGATAGACAGCGTACCATTGAAAACCAATCTTTGAGTTTTCTAATCAGCATCAGACTCTCCTAAGTGATTGCAGTAGATCCAGTTTCTTATGTTTCCCAGCTTGTTTGTAAGAYTGTCAGATGAAACAGAGTAACAATCCTTACTGAAGTCTGTCATGGTTCAACCCCAGTCAGCAACTAAACACCACGCAGCCGCTCGCTCACMCCCCCCCTCCGGTAGGATGGGGGAGAGAATCAGGAGGGCACAAGTACGAAAACTCACAGGTTGAGATAAGAACAGTTTAATAATGGAAATAAAACAAAGTAGAACAGTAATAATAATAATGATAACAACAACAATAACAGAATATACAAAGCAGGCAATGCACAATGCAAGTGCTCACCACCCGCCRACCGACACCCCGCTTGTCCCAAGTGCGAGAGCCCCCCTCCCGGACCACACCTCCTAATTGTATACTGAGCAGAGCATGGGAAGCCGAAAAGTCCTCAGTGCAAGTGCCACTCAGCAACAACCAAAACATCAATGGGCCATCAATGTTCCTCATACCAAACCCAAAACACTGCACTACCCCAGCTACTGGGAAGAAAGTTATCTCTTCACCCAAAAYCAAATCCCCTTGAGGTACACATCAGACTTCCCCATCCTTTCACATTACCCACTGAGTGCACCCAGGTCCTTGAGCAAAAGCAATSCCACAAATGGGTTTTCCTTTGCTCGAGGCAGGAGTAACCCAGACTGTCTTCCCCAGCATATTCCTTACGTGCACTACAGGGACTTTATCCCCCTCTACAGTGCGTAAGGGTTTTGATTGGGCAGGGCCAGCTCAATTGACAGATCCCCTAGTGTTGACTAACCAGGTGGCTTTTGCTAAATGTGTATCCCAATGCTTGACTGTCCCACCACCCAGTGCTTTCAGTGTGGTCTTTAGCAGTCCATTATATCGCTCGATTTTCCCAGAGGCTGGTGCATGATAGGGGATGTGATATACCCACTCAAYGCCATGCTCTCTGGCCCAGGTGTCTATGAGGGTGTTTCAGAAATGAGTCCCGTTGTCTGACTCAATTCTTTCTGGGGTGCGATGTCACCATAAGATTTGTTTTTCAAGGCCCAGGATGGTGTTCCAGGCAGTGGCATGGGGCACAGGGTATGTTTCCAGCCACCCGGTGGTTACTTCCACCATGGTGAGCACATGGCGCTTGCCTTGGCGGGTCTGTGGSAGTGTGATATAGTCAATCTGCCAGGCCTCCCCATATTTATATTTCAACCATCGTCCTCCATACCAAAGAGGCTTTACTCGCTTGGCTTGCTTGATTGCAGCACGTTTCACATTCATGGATAACCTGTGCGATAGTGTCCATGGTCAAGTCCACCCCTCGATYACKAGCCCATCWATAYGTTGCRTCTCTTCCTTGATGGCCTGAGGTGTCATGGGCCCACYGAGCTAGAAATAATTCAYCCTTATGTTGCCAATCCAGATCCACCTSAGCCACTTCAATYTKRGCAGCCCGATCCACCTGCTGGTTGTTTTGATGTTCTTCAGTGGCCYGACTCTTGGGTACGTGAGCACCTACATGACGTACTCTTACARTAAGGTTCTCTACCCCGGCAGCAATGTCTTGCCACACTTCAGCGGCCCAGATGGRTTTACCTCTGCGCTGCCAGTTGTTCTGCTTCYRTTGCTGTAACCAYCCCCACAGAGCATTTGCCACCATCCATGAGTCAGTATACAGATAAAGTACTGGCCACTTTTCTCATTCAGCAATATCCAAGGCCAGCTGGATGGCCTTCACCTCTGCARACTGACTYGATTCACCTTCTCCTTCAGCAATTTCTGCGTATAGGACTCCATACAGCAGCCTTCCACCTCCGATGCTTTCCCACAAGATGAAAGGACCCATCAGTGAACAGGGCATATTGCTTCTCATTTTCTGGTAGTTTATTATACGGTGGGGCCTCTTCAGCATGCGTCACCTCCTCCTCTGGGGACATTCCAAAATCTTTGCCTTCTGGCCAGTTTGTGATCACTTCCAAGATTCCTGGGTGACTGGGGTTTCCTATTCAGGCCCGTTGTGTGATCACTGCGTCCCACTTACTCCACRTAGCATCRGTTGCATGATGTGTAGAGGGGACCTTCCCTTTGAACATCCAGCCCAGCACCGGCAGTCGGGGTGCCAGGAAGAGCTGTGCTTCAGTACCAACCACTTCCGAAGCAGCTCGAACCCCTTCATAWGCTKCCAATATCTCTTTCTCAGTTGGAGTATAGCGGGCCTTGGATCCTCTGTATCCCCGACTCCAAAACCCCAAGGGTCAACCTCGAGTCTCCCCTGGTGCTTTCTGCCAGAGGCTCCAGGTAGGGCCATTCTCCCCGGCTGCGGTGTAGAGCACRTTCTTTACATCTTGTYCTGCCCGGACTGGCCCAAGGGCTACTGCCTGAACTATCTCCCGTTTAATTTGTYCAAAGGCTTGTCACTGCTCAGGGCCCCATTTGAAATCGTTCTTCTTCCWGGTCACTTGATAGAGAGGSCTTACAATCAGGCTGTAATCTGGAATATGCATTCTCCAAAARCCCACRACGCCTAAGAAAGCTTGTGTTTCCTTTTTGCTAATCGGTGGAGACATGSCTGTTATTTTATTGATCACATCYATCGGGATCTGACRACGTCCATCTTGCCATTTTATTCCTAAAAACTGGATCTCCTGTGCAGGCCCYTTGACCTTACTTTGTTTCATGGCAAAACTGGCTTTCAGAAGGATTTGGACTACTCTCTCCCCTTTCTCAAAAACTTCTGCTGTGTKGCCCCACACGATGATGTCATCAATGTACTGCAGGTGTTCCGGAGCCTCACCCTGTTCCAGTGCGGTGTGGATCAGTCCATGGCAAATGGTGGGGCTGTGTTTCCACCCCTGGGGCAGTCGATTCCAGGTGTACTGGACATCCCTCCAAATGAAAGCAAACTGTGGCCTGCACTCTGCCGCCAAAGGGATTGAAAAAAACTCAATAGCAATATCAGTTGTGGCGTACCACTTGGCTGCCTTTGACTCCAGTTCGTAATGAAGTTCTAGCATGTCCGGCACGGCAGCACTCAACGGCGGTGTGACTTCATTCAGGCCACGATAGTCCACTGTTAGTCTCCACTCTCCATTAGACTTTCGCACTGGCCCTATGGGACTGTTAAAGGGTGAGCGAGTCTTGCTGATCACCCCTTGGCTCTCCAGTTGACAAATCAGCTTATGGATGGGAAGCAGGGAGTCTCGGTTGATGCGATATTGCCGCTGGTGCACCATTGTGGTAGCGATCGGCACCCGTTGTTCTTCRATCCTCAGCAACCCCAAAGCAGAAGGATCCTCTGAGAGAATGGGCAAAGTAGACAGCTGTTTAATTTTCTCCGACTCCAAGGCAGCTATACCAAAAGCCCACCGGTACCCTTTTGGGTCCTTGAAATACCCTCTCCTGAGGTAGTGTATGCCAAGGATTCACGGAGCCTCTGGGCCAGTTACGATGGGGTGCTTTTGCCACTCATTCCCACTTAGGCTCACTTCGGCCTCCAACACAGATAGATGTTGGGATCCCCCTGTCACTCCAGAAATACAAATGGGTTGTGCCCCTTTATAGCTTGATGGYATTAGAGTACACTGTGCACCGGTGTCTACAAGAGCCTTATACTCCTGTGGGTCTGATGTGCCAGGCCATCGAACCCACACAGTCCAGTAAACCCGGTTGTCCCTTTCSTCCACCTGGCTGGAGGCAGGGCCCCTCTAGTCCTGGTCATCGCATTCGCTACTCACTTCACGTAAGTACRAATCAGAAGTCCCTTTATTAAGATCAGGAGTAGAGTCAGCCCTTCTACTCTGTCTGGGAAACTGCTCACTGGAGACTGGAGCAGCAGTTGTCCTGGAAGAACCCTCTTTTGTGATTGTTTTTCCTGGCAACTCACRTACTCGTGCRTCTAGGGTCGAGGCAGATTTTCCATCCCACTTCCTCGTGTCCTCTCCATGGTCACGCAGGTAAAACCACARGGTGCCCTGGGGTGTGTACCCACGATTTCTCCTCTCTTGAGCGGAGGAGGGATGCTTACTCCAAATGGCTGAGATACTGGCCCATGTAGGTGGGGAGTAGGACATAATCTTCTTTGAGTTGCTGGACCTCCCAAGACCTCTTCTCCACCGCAGAGACGCAGGCCCATAGGGAGGAAGAGAGACTTTCTTCGTATTGCCGGAGTTGGCCAGCCAATTCATCCACCGTTTGTTCCCCTCCATCTTTCCATGTCATTACTGCCAATGAGTTGGCACGCGACGCTGGTGTGCTCCGTACAAACATCCTCCACATGGGTCGGGTGCATCTGACTTCATCTGGATCTCTGGGTAACTGCTCGTTATTCGGGTCACCATAGATCACTTCCAACAYGGCTAATTCCCCCAGGTACTGGATACCTCTCTCCATGGTGGTCCACTTGCCTGGGTGACACACAACATCTTCCTTGAAGGGATACCTTTCCTTCACRCCTGACAGGAGTSGCCTCCAGAGGCTGAGGACTTGTGCCCCTTGTCCAATCGCCTTGTCAATGCCCCCTTCCCTAGAAAGGGATCCCAGCTGCTTGGCCTCCCTGCCCTCTAATTCCAGGCTGCTGGCCCCATTATCCCAGCACCGGAGCAGCCAGGCAACAATGTGCTCGCCTGGACTAGGACTGAAATCTTTCCGCACATCTCGGAGCTCCCCCAGAGACAGGGATCGGGTGGTCACCACCTCATTTACGGGCTCTGCCTCCTCCTCCGGCTCTCATGATGGCCCAGGTTCATCTTCATCCCTTACTACACGGGCTGATTTTCTTGTGCATTTTCTCTTTTGTATAGGGGCGACTGACACCGGCACGGGCGGGTTCYCTGTCGCAGGCGGCAGGGGAGCAGCCGTGCCTGCCGCGGGGGGTGGGGTGGCTGCAGGGTGGCCGCAGGGCCCGTTGTTTTGTCACCAGACACAGAGACCTTCCCCTCCCTTTTAGGGTTCKGAATAGTGTCACACAGGGCTCGGCAGGCATGGGCCAGGCCCCAGCACATGGCAGTGATTTGTGTCTCCCTGGAATTGCCAGGGTGACAGCACACTTTTTGCAAATATTCTACTAATTTTTCAGGATTCTGCACTTGTTCAGGGGTGAAGTTCCAAAACACTGGGGGTGCCCACTGTCATGGTTTAACGCCAGCCGGCAACTAAACACCMCGCAGCCACTCGCTCACCCCCCAGCTCCGGTAGCATGAGGGAGAGGATCGGGAGGGCACACAGAGGAAAACCCACGGGTTGAGATAAAAACAGTTTAATAATGGAAATAAAACAAAGTAGAACAGTGATAATAACAATGATAACAACAATAACAGAATATACAAAACAGGAGATACACAACGCAACTGCTCACCCCCACGTGTTCCGCACCAACCGCCCGAACCGCCCGAACCGTGCGCTTCCCCCCGAAGGAACCGCCCCCGCTTTTTAAGCTGGGCATGATGTCACATGGTATAGAATACCCCATTGGCCAGCTGGGTCAACCGCCCCCGCTATGCTCACCCCCAGGTCCCCCTGCACCTCGAAGGGCAGGGGAGGCTGTCGGTGCAAGCATCACCCAGCAACAACCAAAGCATCAATGGGCCATCAACATTCCTTTCATTGCCAAACCCAAAACACAGCACCCCCTCCAGCTACAGGGAAGAGAATTAACTCTGTCCCAGCTGGAACCAGGACACCCACYGCCCTAGGCATTTGCCCATGCACTCCCACTCACCCTGCCTCCCATAACTGTCCAGCCTCGGGGCAGATCTCTGGTGATGTTCTTAAATTGCTTATTAACCTTGGACAAAACCAAAACGACATTCTCAAGCAATACTAATAGATGTATCTTAACTACCCAGGGATGTTCAAGGTACTGACAAGTGATTTTAATGAAGGAGACGACATCATAGAGGAAGGTAGTGARGGTGCCATTCTCTATTTCCTCCATAAAAAGCCTCTCAGAGGAAGAGGTATAACTGCTAATTGCCTCCATGAGGTGGTACCTGAAGTACAGTAACGGCTTCAGTATGAAACCCAAATAYCAAATAATACCCAATGCCAGTGTTTCAATAACAAACCTCCCAGGCAAAACATCACTAATCACTGCAGAGCACAGCAGACTACAAACCCCAACACCAGTCTTTAGCATGTACAGCAAAACCAAGAGCATGGTGCAGATCAAATGAATTAATATTGAGAACTGATGAATCAATATTGTGACTGGCAACTGTTAACAGACATAAGTTCCTTAGTACACTCTAATTAATCTGTTGTTATTTTAACCCTTCRTGCCCCACGTTGGGCGCCGAAAAGGATGTCGTGGTTGAACCCCAGCCAGCAACCACGCAGCCGCTCGCTCACCCCCTCCCTCTGGTAGGATGGGGGAGAGAATCAGGAGGGCACAAGTACGAAAACTCACAGGTTGAGATAAAAACAGTTTAATAATGGAAACAAAACAAAGTAGAACAGTAATAATAATAATAATGATAACAACAACAGTAACAGAATATACAAAGCAGGCGATGCACAATGCAACTGCTCACCATGTGTCCCAAGCGTGAGAGCCCCCCCGCCTTCTCGGACCACGCCTCCTAATTATAAACTGAGCATGTTGTCACATAGTATGGAATACCCCATTGGCCAGCCGGGTCAGCCACCCCGGCTATGCTCCCACCCACCCTCCAGCTCCCCCTGCACCTGGCAGAGCATGGGAGGCTGGAAAGTGCCCGGTGCAAGCACCACTCAGCAACAACCAAAACATCAATGGGCCATCAATGGGCCATCAATGTTCCTCTCACACCAAACCCAAAACACAGCACCCCCTCCAGCTACTGGGAAGAAAGTTAACTTTGTCCCAGCCGGAACGCGGACAAAGTCAAAATATATAACATCTATTGTTACTTCCTTATCCACAAGGGCTGTTAGTCTACTGTGAAAGGTTGGTTTGACTTGGTTTCTTTTTTTGGCAAATGGAAAATGTGAGTTGTCTACTTAATGTTTATTTGTTCCAGTATCACAGGGGGAGGCAGCAAAGTAATGCTGGCTGGCCAGTAATTCCTCAGATTTTATTTTTTTAAATAGTCAATATATTTGGCCTTTTCCAGTCTTCTGAACTTCTCCATTCTCTAGAGATCTCAAAGATAGCAGCCAGTGGGCCTGAGGTTGCTTCAGCCAGTTCTCCAGCCATCACAGGATAAATTTCATCAAGCCTAACTGGTCTGAAAGCATTGACTTTGCCTAAGTGCTTAGAAATCTAGAATGGATTTTTACCCACTTGTCATTGGTGCTATTTAAGGCGTTCACCTAGCAACTTCCTGGTATCTTTGGTCGATTTTCCACTTCACTGACCAGAAGGCCAATCCTTTTACTGGTCTTCCCCTCACTGCCCATGTAGTGACAGGCACTATTGATAGGCTAATAGTTCTTTTCTTCTCCACCACAGATAAGGTAATTATTCATTTCCTCTTTAAAGTATCTTTGTACATACTTGAAGTCAGTTGCCATGTCTCCCTCAGTTCCTTCTTCTCTAGACTACACACTGCAATTTTCTCAGTCCTCCTGCTTGGGTGGCCCAGGTGAGTTGTTCCCTCTGTGGGCTCACTCCCCCACATTTGCCTGTTTTGTAGCAGCGTGGTACCCAAACTGGACACTCAGTCCTGTGTCACTCAGTGCTGTGAGTGCTGAAGTCACAGTAGTACAGAGTTGATCTGACAGCTTATTTCATCTGACCTACAGGCTATCCTTCTAGCCATACAAACTGATACGATGTGTGCCTTTTTGGCAACAGCATGATGTTGATGTACGTTCTGCTCTTTTCCAAGGAAGATGATATTCTGTGAACTTTGACACCGTCCGAAACTTTGCATTTGCAAAAGCAGCAGAGGATCTTTTGGTCCTGAATATTCCCTATCTTTGACATACTGATCCTTCGAACTTCAGAATCATGGGTCTAATTTGTTCTGAGGTTTTTTTGTCTGAAACACATTTGCCTGTTTTCACATAAAACCAAACATCTGAGGAAGCATTTGTGGTCCCACTGAGTGAGGACGAGAGTCAGGAACGACTRGGCTCTGCTCTTGGACTCATCACTTCCCCGTGGTCTGACCTCACAGAAATTCTTTTGCCATCTCTGCCTCGGTTCCCCCACTTGCAAAACAAAGATGAGACTTCTTTGATTGCTTTTTTCTTCTTAATGAAAGAGCCTTGAGTGGCTGGGCAAAAGGAGCTGCGTGAATTAGGACCCTAAAATCTGCAAGGAGGGAAACGAGAGCACAGAAGCACGGAGCGGGGCRTCCACCCCAGCAGGACGCCCAGCCCGGGTTCAGCCCAGCGAGCACACGGCAGGGAGGCACCGTCCCCGAGGCGGCACAGGCTAGGGCGCTGGGCCCCGGGGCCCCACGGGCAGGGGGTCAGGAGCGGCAGC
Source organism: Oceanodroma leucorhoa (assembly GCA_030449065.1). NCBI lineage: Eukaryota > Metazoa > Chordata > Aves > Procellariiformes > Oceanodroma > Oceanodroma leucorhoa. The sequence goes on along the minus strand of JASVER010000050.1, from coordinate 6,808,616 downwards.
TCCGCAGGCTCGCCTCCCCACGCCGCCCTCCCGCCTTGCGGCGCCGCGGCCCGCCCCTCCCGCTGCCGCCCGGGCGCCTCCTCCGGCCGGCCGGGAGCCAATGCGCGGGGCGGCGGGCGGGCCAGGCGGCGGCCCGCGGGGTGGCGGCGGCGGGGAGCGCGGGCGGCGGCGCAGAGCGCCGGGCCATGCCGCAGCACAGCACCCTGCTCCACCTGCTCGCCGGAGGGTGAGTGGCCCCGCGCGGGGCGGCCGGGGCCCGCCGGCCTCTGCCCCGGGACACGCGGCCGGGGGGGCCCGAGGCCTCGCCGGGCCCGCGGCCCGTCCTCCTCCCCCGAGTCGGCCCGGGCCCCGCGGCGCCTTCTCCCCGGGGAGCTCCGGGCCCGTCCTCTGCTCCCGCTTGCTGCCGGGCCAGCATCTCCTTCCGGCCGCCGCCCGGGCTCGTCCTCGCCGCGGCCTCCCGGCGGCCTGCCCGCCCCTGAGGAGCGAGGCCTGCGGCGGCGGCCCGCACCGCCGCTCCCCGCGGGCGGGCCTCGGGTCGCGGCCTCACTTTGCGCGGGGACTGCGGGGCCGCACGTCCGGCAGCAGCTGCCGGAGATCCGGGGGAGAGGAGACCCTGCCTTGTCCCACGCCAGACCCTGCCTGTGCCCCGTAATCCTCACCCCGTAATCTGCCAGGTTCCGATGTAGGCGCATTGGTCTGGCACCGGCACTTAGCGCCGGGGTGAACGTGTGGCTCTGCAGGTGGGGGGCAAAGGGAGCCTCCCTGTGAGTCACGGGGGCCTTCGCCCGGCATTTCATCCAGCCGGAGCGTACTGGGGTCGGGGGCGCAAGGGAAGCGGGGTGCTGAACGGGGGGATGAGAGGCCCCTTCAGTGGGGCAAATGGTGAAGCATCCTTGTCTTTGGGAGGGCAGCCAAGCCTCTATCGTCATGGCACGGCTGAGATTCCTGCATGTCTTCTCTGGCTTTAAATAGTGCGGCTGATTCTGGTGAGTCAGGTGTTCGGAGCGTGGATCCCAGCAGTGCCTCTGAATTCACAGCGTGCCCTTGAGCAAGTCCCTTCTTGCGYGGCGTTTCACCCTTCCTCTCTTTAAGAAACATGTATCATTTAAGTCTCAAAGCAATGACCTTTAAGTTTGTGATGTCCTAAAGCAGAAGATATTGTGGTCCTCAGGACTTTGCTGAGTAACTGCAGAACTCCCTTGCCTAGGCAGCCACCTAATCCYTTTCCAAATTCCACCAGCCTGTTGGAGTCTGTGTGACAGTGAGGTCTGCTGTATAGCATGTGCAATAAAGCACATCATTTAATTGCTCTTCATTAGCTGCAGAAAACTAGAACTTTACTAATTCAGTTGTGCTATGTTGATCTTTGCTTATATGTACTTGCCCTCTTTGTTCCCAGTGTTATTTTGTATATGTTATTATCTTTTATTAATTTRGCCTTTGAACTGTATAGTCGCTGCATCTTAGCCTTTCTTAATATATGTTTTCATATTTCTTAGCTTTCTTCTTARGCTTTTGCTCATCCTCATTTTCCACTTTGGTTCCTGAAAAACTATGAGTTTGGCTAGTGATAGGAGCGTCGCTAGTGGGAGCTTTGTCAGTCTGTATCCTGTCCTCACCCATTAAGCAATAATCCTTGAATTACAATTAATTAAAACCCARGAGATTAATAAGATGAATAAGAGATGAATAAGAAGTTCACATTGTTGCTGCAGTATATAGTTAATATTATTGTTTTACCTAATGAAACAGATCTCATTGATGAAGGAACAGTTGTTCACTTTATATTCTAGTACGAGAACTGGGGACCATCAAAGGAAACTTGTGAGAAGTTTGTTCACAACTAATGCAAGAACATAGCTCTTAACACAGTGCACAGTTAAACTGTGGGACTCCTGGCCACAGGATATTAGAGGGTAAAAGCTTTTTATGTGTSCAGAAAGCATTTTAAAAAGATTAATGAAAAAGAATGTGTTGAAGGCTATTAAATGCAATGCAACATTTCTGGCTGAGGAAATCCCTGAGTTGAAAATTGCGGGAAACTGGGAGAGTGTTCTGGAGATGAGTATTTCTCCTACTCTTCCGTAGGTGATCTTTATTTGCCTGTGTCCTAGGTAGAACCCTGGTCTAACTGCAGATTTGTCTGACCTAGCATTGCTATTCTTAAATTAAGATCTTCAAGCCATCTCAATTTTTGGCTAGCCTAAGTAAGGGCTAAAGTGTGAATTACCAGTAAACCTTGTCACCTGTGTGCATGTTCTCATACCCTTCTCAGATCATTGAAAAAAATGTTAACAGTAGTTTTTTTATTTGTCTCAGCTAATCCTCTTTTTYTGCCACCTCAAACTTTCCAGTTTTCCTTTTAAAACGTGGAAGCAAGATCTAGAGGCAAGTACTGTTTTCTRAGGTAAAATTACCTGCCTTCTCCAATTAGCTCTTTTTGCCAGTGCTTTGCYCTGGGAGTACATGTTGTACTGGTTGTCACCTGCTGCTCTTCATCATATTTTGCCGGAATTGCTTTTGTTCCTGCTTCTAGAGTAGTAACTTCAGGGTTTTGGTTTTGTTAAACTGGTCTGYTTAAGCCCAGTATAAGGACCCTTAGTGACTGCACAGTTCCATGTGGTTTTTCSTTATTTGCCAGTTGTTGCAGCTTTGCTCAGTACCGTCACAATCTTTGTCACCCATGGATTTTATCAAGAGTAAAACGTTACCTCCTGTCTGTTGGTGGAAAAACTGAAAATTGTTAGATCTAGTCTAGAAGTGATTTTCCTAGACTCTTGCTGGACCACTGCTGTTGGATTCTTTACTGACAGCTGGTTTCAGGGCAAGGAAAGAGTGGGGCTGATATTTTTTTTTCTTCTTTTTGAGATTTTGTGGTCTGATTTTAATCCATTTAGAATCTATACTGTTGACRGAGTGCTAAGGCTCTAAGTGTGTTTTTGTGAGATATCAAGCTCACTTTTTGCAAAACTGAAGTATGTTACGTCTTTGTAATTGCTTTTGTGAATCTAGCTTTTGTTTGGTAAGTTCCAATAAAAAAACCGCAACAATATAGCCCACCCACCAACACTGATTAGTACAAAGTGTCTTTTAAGTCTATAGTGATCTGATTCTGTAATTCTCTTCTGGCATGAATCTCAGGTCATATAATCTTATAGCGTTAGCAACATAAATTATTATACTTTTTTTTTAGTCCTGGCAGACATTAGAACTCTTCTAGGCTAGTATATTTCCCCAGTCCCCTAACATTTCTTAAGCATTTAAATCTGTAGGTATAAAGTCTCCTCAATCAGCTATTTTTAATATCCATGGCCGTGGGGTTTTTGTGCCTGCTGATTTTAAAATGTTTGTTCTGACTAGATTTTGTTTAATTTTGCCTTCATTAGTATTGAACTGAAAAATAGTTCATCTCTTTTTGAGGAGAGTACATAATTTTCCATTTCTCCTGAAACAGAAGAATTCTCCTTTTATACATTGTGAACAGCTGTATCATCATGTAGTGCATGGTAAGACATAACAGTTGAGATTTCTTCTAGTTTTGAACAACTACTACACCTTATTTCCTTAGCTTTGTTTAGTCAGTGTTCTTTGCTCCCTGAAAAATCCTCCTTAGTCTCACCATTGAGCCATAGTGGCTCAGAGGTCCCCCTTCACCTCGGACTCTCTTACTGCTGATTAAATGACCACCACACTAAGGAGTAACAATTTCTTTAACTCTTATTATTACTTTTAAAATTCTTCTGTATTATTTATACACATCAGTAGCTTGAGGAACTTGAACTTGGGAAATTTTTATATATACTGGAGGCGTGGGTTCAARTTCATATCCTGACCATGCTCAGGTAGGGACTTCTTGAAGAAATGAGATATTATGGAAACATTACATAAAGTTGTGCCTCTTTATGCACTGTTAGAGAGAAGAATCTTTAGGATACAAAGCAATTGCTTCTCTAAATGTTGTCCTGTTGTAGTGTTTGCTCAGCTTTTAAATAAGAAGTTGAAACTGCTCTGTTCAGACTTCTTAGACATCTTGATCTTTCACCACTGTACTCAATCTTCTCCTGAACTGGAAACTATACTTCTGGTCAAGGAAACAAYAGGCCTGTAAGTCCCCTGAATGAACATGGTCTACATGGGAAGAATCAACRTGGCTTTTGTAAAAGGAGGCCCTGCCTCATGCGACTCCTGGATTGCTACGTGGGCTGTCTTGGTGTCCGTGCTTGATCAGCTTGTTCATCCAGAGAACCTGAGCCAGGACATTTACTGCTTTGCTTTGTGTTGTCTTSTGAGCCCCAGCTAAGTTCTTTGGTCATGTTCCACCTGATCCCAGACTCCCACCACTCATCATATCTCCTGAGGGAAATTGCTGCTGATCGGCTGCTCTGCAAGTCATCACCACTGCGTAGATCTGCAAAGGGCTTGTCAAAGCAGCATGAGTGTAATGGAGTAGCATAACTAGTTGCTCGTTGCTGGCATCGTTGTCTGCATAAYCTTCTAGCTGCCAGATTTTCAACTCTTGGACTTCATTGCAATAGGCATCCAGGCCTCTTCCTGCCCCGCCCCCAGCCTGCAGGCAATAATAAATGAAGCCCTAGGAGCAAAGGCTGTGAGAGCAATGTATGTGTGCGCTGAGCTGTATAGACTTTTTCAAAATAATTCTTCAGAAYTCTAGCCACTTGCTTTCCTGTATCATTATATATAATTCTGTTGATATACTTATTCTTCCCTGATATCTTGTAGTTCTTTGGTGGCTTTTCTTTCTCTGGAGCAGAGTCAGCTTTTTTTAAGCCTCCGTCTCTTGCGAAACAAAGTGAGTTCGGCTGTAGCAGATATGAACATCTGTCTGTTCATCAAAGCCTCTTGCAAATTCCATGCAAATTCATCTCAAAACAGTCTTTCAGGTACTGAGCATCCTCTAGAAGGATAGAGTTGTCCATCAAAGGATCTGAAGGGGCAGAAGCTGAGAACGAACATATCGGTTCTCTGGTTTTGACTTGTCCCTGGGTGGCAGAAATGGAAAAAGGGGATACCTGTCACTTCAGCATTACTGAGGTGTGACTAGACTGATGGTGGTGGTTCATGAGTTCCAAAAATAGCTTCTGTCTGCTGGAAGTCAGGGTCCTCTTTCATTAAGCAAGTCAGGCTGGGGGTGAGCCTGCCTGTTGGCAGAAAATACAGATCTTGCTTACAGGGCCTTGCAAATTTGGGGCTAAATGGGTTGTGGGTTGACAGGGACAACAGCCTGGGACACAGGCAGGCTGAGGGGTGGGAGAGTTTTGTGCTGCCCCTCTCTGAGCCAATGCTGCTGTGGGGAGGTGTGAGGCATGGTGCCTGGTGATCTCAGCAGAAGGCATTGCAGCCAGGTTGGGCAGCAGAAATGTTTGCTCTGGGAAATTCTGAATGCAAAGATCAGCAGCTTTGAGCTGAGGGACTGCTGAGTCCCTATGGACTTGGGACTGTTTGTCTCAAATACTGAGTGAGGTTGCAGAGTGAGGCTGCCAGGAGATGTCCCAAGCTAAGCTGTTRTTACATTAATCGGTGTCAGAGCAGGAGGTCATGTGTGACGCAGACTGGAGGACCTAACCTCCTCTCCTAGAGGGGAGAGGTTGTGGATGAGCAGGGTCAGAATTATTGCCCTGTTCCTGCACAGAGGTCATTCTTACACGTGCTGTTACACCCTTGTTATGCCCTAGATGTGGTGGCACAGCTGGGGCCATTCTGACCTGTCCCCTGGAAGTGGTGAAGACACGTCTACAGTCATCCCAACTGACACTGCGGCCTCTGTGCCTCTCCGAGATACAGCTGCCGGGTATGAGTGTGAGGCTGATGAACCCCACTCCACCATCTCCTGGAGTGCTCAAGTTGCTGAGGTGAGTAGGGTAGGTCAGCATGCATGTTAGCACCAGGGAGGTGAAGGTTTGGCCATCGGGTGGAGAGATGGGGAGAGAGAGAGAGATGGAAGTAGCATTTGAGCTGAGGCTCTGGAAACTGCAAGTGCCRTAGGAAGTTTCGTCATAGCACAGGTACATCTACTTCTCACAGTTGATTTATGCTCTGGGTCTGCAAGGCAACTTTTGAGACTGTGAGAAGTTCCTCAGCTAGTGGTTTGATCAGACCCAGAGTGATGGTGTCAGCAAGAATRGGAAGAAATGACTGAAGGAGAGAGGGGAAGTGGTTGGAGAGAAAACAAGAGTAGAGCAGAAAAAGGATAACATGGGAGGTGAGGAGAGGATGCTACAAGAAGTACTGAAGAATGAAGACGGAGGAGGAACAGGAGAGGTCCCAGCTTAGTTATTCTGCTGATTTCTCTGTTCATTTCCTTCTGTAGGGCCATCCTTGAGAAGGAAGGCATGCGATCCCTGTTCCGAGGTCTGGGTCCAAACCTTGTTGGGGTTGCTCCTTCCCGGTGAGTACTGGTCCCTGAGGATAGCTCATGCTGTACACTTTTTAAAGGACTTCCRTGACAGCTATTGCTCCACATTCTGAAAGCAATCTGGGCTTTATGCTCGTTGTGCCACAGGACCCCTTCATACAGACATTTTCTGGACCTTCTGATCATAGTTGTAAGATAAGATGATTGCTGCGGGCCTAGTATAAATGGTATCTGATGTCACATTAGACAAACCTGTGCTGGGAGTAAGAAAAGTTGGAGTGAGACCCCACAGCAGTGCTGTCTCTGCTCCTCATAGGTGAGCTGTAACCTCTTCTGTATTTCTTTCCAACCAGGGCTATATATTTTGCTGCCTATTCTGGTGTTAAGGAGAGGCTCAATGCTGTCCTTGTGCCAGAGTCCAAGAAAGTACACATGCTATCAGCAGCCTGTGCAGGTGAGCATCTTCTGTCTCAAATCAGAGCCAAACGGGTCCTTCTGTCTGTAAGTGTAAGTGGGTTTCATTCCTTCCCCATTGCTGCTCCCACCAGTTCTGCTCTCTCTTCTGAAGYTTTCTCCCTCCACACCTGGAGCAGTGAGTTCCTTGGGTAACCGAAATGTTTTCTCACTCTTAGTTCTTAGGCTCATCTCTTCAAGTCTTTACCAAGATCTAGTCTTTACCCCTTCAGCTGCTATCAGGAAAAGAGGTCCATTCAGCTGTGAGAGGGAGAAGGCAGTGTGTAATTTAGACCACTCACAGAATCACTTATCTTGATATATCCCAGTTTTCTAACAAAATCTTCCACTTTTGCAAGTTTAGCCCGTTKTTTCCTGCCTCTTTCTAACACCAGYGCCTGTAGTAGGGTAATGTTGGAGGCAGAGGAGCTAATTACCACCAGACAAAGGCTGGAATGGGGGAGGAGGAGAATCAGATAGTGTGCCCTAAATGTCTCTTCTCTCRTGGGAGCTCAAGGTCATTCTCAGATTGCAAATGCCTGCAGCTTGCCAAGCAGAATTCAGAGAGCTGATAGATCAGCACCTCCTCACAAACTGTCAGTGTGATCCTGGTGTTCATGGCTGTCGTCTTCTTCTGTTYTCCAGGCATTACCTCTGCCACACTCACCAACCCTATCTGGTTAGTGAAAACCAGGATGCAGCTGGAAGCCAGGTAAGGCAGGCTAGCAATGCAGAGCCACTCTGTGTCAAATCAGGACTGGTTTGGGGGTGGGGCTGGGTAGGGGTCTGTGACTTGCCATCAGAACCCAGGTCTTCAAGGCATGCTGGGGAAGAGTCATACAGTTGTGTTTGCAACAGCATTTTAGGTCAGTGGAGCAGTATGCYGTTCTAACCCTCCCTCCTTTTAACAGGGTGAAGGGGGAAGTGGCCAGCAACGCTCTCCAATGTGCCACGCATGTGTACCGCACTGAAGGCCTTCGTGGATTTTACCGTGGTATCACTGCCTCCTATGCTGGAGTGTCAGAGACCATCATACACTTTGTCATCTATGAAGCACTGAAACAGCAGCTGAGAAACAGCCATCATTCCCTTTCCCCACCACTCACACTTTCACCAAACAGCCATGATTTCTTTGGACTAATGGGAGCTGCTGCTGTCTCCAAAACATGTGCTTCATGCATTGCATATCCACATGGTGAGTGGGTCCACTCTCCTTGCTTCTGTTCCCCTCGATGGGAGACACCGTGCCTGTAGGATCAACCTGCTAATATCACTTCCCTTTTTGTCTCTCCAGAGGTCATTCGGACACGGTTGCGAGAAGAAGGGTCACGATACCGTTCCTTTATACAGACTCTGCAGCTTGTGGTCCATGAAGAGGGACCCTTGGCTTTATACCGAGGGCTCCTGGCTCACTTGATCCGCCAGATCCCCAACACGGCTATCATGATGGCTACCTATGAACTCATCGTACATTTGGCCTCTTCCACCTTGTAAGCACACTGTAGGACCTGGATGAGGCTGCTGTAGAGATACAGGGACCTCATGGTCCTGAGACTTGGTCTTTTTCCATGCTCTGAGAGGTGGTGCTTTTCATCGCATATCAGAACTGGGTTAGGCATAGCATTCTCAGGACATAGGACTATTTTGTGCGAAGTTTTTGGCTCCAATGTGCACAATGTAGCCTTTCTTCTTTCTGGAGACTTGAATTATTCCAGTGCTTCAAGATGGCAGAGCACTGGTTGGACAGTGCCTGCTGTAAGCTCCCTCTATGAAACAAGGGCACGGAACTTACTGCGAAGGAGACAAAGGAGAAAGCATAAGAGTAACTAGACAGCCTCAGTATGTTCACTTCTTTTGGACCCATTAACAACCATATGTGGGCACAGTTGGACATGCAGACAGGCTAGAGCYGAGGCATCTGCGAGAACCGCAGCAAGCAGGGATCTTGTGCTGAGACCTTTCGTGCCCTCAGAGGGKCTCTTCCACTCTCACCTGCTGTGCTACCTTCCTGCCCCTAAGGAGAATTTCTCAACCTTGGCCGCYAGCGAATGTCCTATTGCAGAATCATCCTTTGGGTCCTTACCACRTTGCAGCCATTGCCCCGAGATGCGTCAGGCAGCAGACAGCCTCTTTTCATCTTGCAGGTTCTGAATAATCGGACCAAGGTAGATCAAGGGAAGARGCACAACCTGCTATGAAGCACTACCCTAACAACTCATGCTACTGGGCTCATAAACTGTGCTTTGCCAATAACTGTTGTATTTCCATCCCCTCCATTCCCAACAGAAAGAGGAGGACATCTCCTTCCCTCAGAAGTGCTGGGGCTGTTCTGCTACAAGCTGGAACTCCTGGTGTGAAAAATACTTTTATGCTGGTAAAGAAAGTGGATCAGGTGAAAAGATGGATGAAGCTGAGGATTTGGCCTGTTTCTATTGATGATACACTAAGTGTATGGAAAGAGCCTTATTTTTTTCGTGTAATCAAGAATTCAGTTTGCTGCATGTGTTACACTTGCCTGTGACAAGCTGGAATGCCTTCTGTTCCTCTGTGGGTTCCTAGCCCTGTGTCCTGGGGAAGGCTACATTGTGTTTACAAAGAGTATTTTGACTCTCAAAAAGGCAGTGGGTAGGCTCAGGRGTGATGTGGTTTTCTTGCTCCAACACATACTCTAAAAAATGTAACCCTTACCTGAGATAAGGCAGTAATTTCAGTAAATACATGCTCTGGACAATCTCCAGTCTCACATTAGAGGCTACACTGTTTCTTTACCTGCTTGTAGTGAAAAACTGCAGAAGCCCTGAACATTTTATTTGAAATCCATTTATTTTAAAATCCACTTTGTTTCCTCATCCTTCTTACCTTCATTCATTTAGTTTAGGAGTATCGACAATTTTACAAAGCGACACAAGCTGCAGTGGTTTTTTTTTTGCATGAAACGAGAATAAACCTCAAACGACAACATTGAAAAAATATACAATATATATATATATAATATCTGGGGAGGGGTTGTGAGAGACCCCACTCTGAGCCCTATGGCTGGCTCCTCCTTCCAAATTTCTGTTCTTTCCAAGCCCTTCCTCCATCATAGTTTGAACTGTGCCACTGTCATGTGCAAGTGCCCTAACACGTTTCTAGAGAGCCAGATGGGGGGTCAATAATGTGGGGAATGTCCACAATGAGAATGGCAGAAGATGAAGGAACATGGGAGGCAGAAATGACAAATGAGGGAGGAGAGCATGTGTACACGGTGGGGGAAGGAAGAAGTTAAAACTAAGACTCGTCCTCCTTCCAGCCACATGTTTTGGGGGGATCCATTGGACTGGTGTTTTAAAGCTCCTAGTAGCGGTGAGAGCCGTCGCTTTTGCCAATGATGTGTCGGTCATCCACGTCATTGCTGTCCGGGGAGTCGGGTGTCTCCGAGTCGGTGCTGTCATCTTCGTCCTCCATGCCCTTGCTAGTTCTGCCCTCGCCGGTTTCTGCTGCCCTCTCCTGGCAGCTCTGGTAGGACTGGGGAGGCGAGACATGGGGTAAGGGGGAAGGATCTGGCAACCCAGCTGCCCACCCAGCCCCACGCACTGTGGCTGCTCCTCACCTCCATGGGGTTGACTATGATGGTGAGGGCTGAGTCATCCCAGAACATGTCGCTCTCTTTGCCTCCGGTGCTTGTGTGCCCTCCTTCAGCAGCCCCAGGGACCTCTTGCCCCACTCCCCGCCGGTGCAGGGAATGGATGCGCAGGATGCCGAGGATCACCATGAGTGCCAGGAAGCCCACACACACCACAATGACGACAGTGGCAGCACTGGGGACCACTTTGGAGAAAGGAAATGAGTAGGCATGGTTAGAGTCTGTCACAGAAACACGCATTTCCAACCTGACCTGCAGGAACTGGGGTTCCTGGGCAGAGCTTTGGTTTTTGGTCTAGGCAGGAACATGTCCTGACTTGTGCCTGTGCTCCCCTGGGCAYAGGCAGTTCCTGCCTTCAGCTGCTGTATCTTCGCTTGAGGCCTGCACAGTTTGCCAGGCTGCCTAGGTCCAGGCATCCTCTGATGTCGGCCCAGCCTGTAGACTGCACATCTTCATCTACAGAAGTCACCGGAATATGTTGCACAGCAGCCATTTGTWTCCTCCCATTGGGAGGGAGAAGTGCGTGCTGGGGAGAGCCTCTGAGGGCACGAGGATGMTTTTCAGAGGGTGTGATTTCTGTGCAAGCAGTAAAGAAAGAAGGAAGGCAAAAGAAGTCTGCTTTGCACATGGGGCAGAGGTGAGGGCTATGATGGCCTTCTAATTAGTGCCACGGTCAAAGCCCAGCTTCTCCACAGGAGAAAACTTGAAATTCATCTAAGACCCTTAGCCCAACTCCCACCCCTTTGTTTTAGGCCTGTAGGACAAGCCTTGACTCCCTGGATGACTCCCTTCCCCGCAAAATCTATCCGAGCCCTCTGTGGATTTGTTCTGGGTGGTTCTATACAGCAGGGACAACTTTTCCTTTTCTGCTGCAATCGGGCAGAGCTGGGAAAGGGAGTGGCAAAGGCTGAGTTTTGGTGCTCTCCCAGCACGTACGTGTCCCTGCGGTGGCTCAATGCCAGCTGCAGGACTGGACCAGCTTGGGATCAGCTGCTGCAGGAAGCTGCAGCAAAAGCTAGTACCAAAGGTGCTTTCCATGTTCCCTACAACAGGGGCCAAAACCAACACAGGGTCCTCTGTAACAGTCCTAGAGCTTTCACAGCCTAGAAGGAGCCAGTTAGGCTGCGGTCATGCTTGTGGCACAGAGCTGCCAGGGCAAACCAACAAATCCACTCTCTAGTCTAGCTTTCAGGCTTCTTTCTCTATTCTGTTTTGGGGGCAAGAATCCTCCTCTTGTCTGTGTGGTCCTGTCTCCTATATTTTTCTGCCTTGCTGATAGCCACCTAGTCCCATTTCTTTTTTTTAGAGCAGTGGCAGCCTTGATTCTCTTGTTTCTCTGCTGCTGTTGAAGCTTCTTTCTGAAATTACRTTACCCAAGCCTGCATAGCACCTTTGCAAGGTGCACAAATGAAATCGTACCAGCTTACAGTTGTTCTTTTTAGACCTTCTCAGGTGTAGWTTTCAGACTGCTTCTACACATGGAAAGAGGAGGATTGTTGCACCAAGCTCTAAAACACAATTTGACACAGACTGCAGTCCATTTGCTAATGAAGAGTGGGACAGGACAGTATAATGAGAACTCAGTAACATGGGTATAGGGAGCCTGAAAGGAATCCTCTGCCATAGGTTCTACCAGCGTATCAGAAAATCGGCATCCTGACCTAAAGGAATAAACCCAGAAGATAGTGTTACATACTTGGGTTGTTACGGGTGCTTGCCAAACTGTGCCCAGATAGCTCTGGGGGTAAATGATGGCCTCGGTGCATGAACTGCTGGGAACTCAGAATATGGTTAGGATGAGCAGCTCGGTTCATGTTGTGGAGGACATTCACCTACAGAAAGACCAGAGTGAGAGAGACTCAGYCCTGTGTTCATGGCGATACATTCTACACTGTGTGCATTCCCRTCCACCATGTCCTCTCCATGCATGCACAAGCACCTATATGTGCATGTATTGATCTTGTACCTCAACAGTAAACTCATTGCTGGAGTAGCGTCCGTTCATCTCAGTGCAGGACAGGTGAAACTTCCTTTCATAAAGAGCAGTGCCGTGGTTGATGTGGTATGAGACCTGGCGTAGTATTTCCTCGTAAACTGCAATGCTTTCCACGCCTGAGACAAGAAGAGAGAATTGGTATGGAGTGAGGAAGCTCCTGCTTCAGATCATCTGGCATCATAACGCTGTAGCAACTACGAGCTATAGACGAATCCAAGGCAATGCTGGGTTAATTAATTTTGGGAAGGGAGCAGAGCTGGAGATGGCTGCAAAGGACCTGATGAAATCCCTGCTTGCATTGCTAAAACACGTGGAAGGGAAGGAAGAATCAAAAGCAACAGCCCTGTTAAATTCTGGAGAGTAGAGCAGTGTTGTACCAGTCCACRACCTGTGTGATGTGCTGTCCCCCAGTCATGTCACGCAAAATGCTGCTGGCATCTGAACACCAAACCCCAAGGGCAATGGGAGTAAGTCAGGAGGCGTGGTGTGACCCAGAAGCCTGGGCCAGAGCTCAGACTCCATGCCGTGTGCTGGAGCAGGAGCCACCTTCCCCGAGGAGATGGCCTGGGACTTCCAAAAGCCGGGAGTTCAACAAATGGTTACATCTCAGAGTCTCACAAAGTACACCAAGACATCTCTAACATAGGGTTAAGTGCTTCTCCCAGCGATGCCTGACAGGCAGTGAGAGAGGCGTAATTAGACGGCTGTGGCAAAGGAGAGGACATACCTGTGATGGTCAGGTAGGCAGAGGTGTTAACAAGCTCTAGGCCCCGCTGCTGCAGCAGTGCCCCATCCAGAAGCAGATACTCCCTCTCTGGGTCCAAGTCATCTCCTACCAATGAGATCTCGCAGCCATCCAGGTTGTGCACAATCTCATCTGACATTCGTGTGTCTGTCACTGAGATGCAAACAGAAAGAAGGCGGGGGCCAGAAAGCCAGCCAGCCATCAGTGAAGGCAGGAGTTACTCAGAGTGGTACCCACTTAAAAGTGCTCACGTCATATGTAATGACTTCTCTTTCTCTGGCTAGTACTGACCTTGAGTAAAATCACTCTCAGTCTAATTACTTGTTGGAGGAGTCCCCCTGGTTCTAATGACATTATTTATGCACATAATAAAGTCACTTTATTTTGGAACAACATACTATTATCRGACTGGTTCATGATAACACATCTTGGCTGTAAGGACTCTGTTGACAATGACAATGTGCAAATGAGGAACAACTCTATCACACATTCCCAGACCCTGAGTGCTTTTGAAAGCCTTCCCATCTTGACTGCTGGTTACCATGGTTGAGATCTTATCATCTTCTTTAAAATGGCAACCACATTCAATGGCTAACTGCTTTCAGCAAGGCTAAGACCAACCTGCTCTGTCAAGAAACTCATTGTATGCGGAAAGGCAAAGCTGCTAAACAGAAAACTATGAGCAAAAAATCCCATTACCAGAAAAGATATGAAAGAAGTGAAAGGACATGTGGAGCAGAGAGTGCAGAGAATTAATCTGAGGATGATGGAGAGAAACTGAGGGACAAGACATTATAGGGTGTGAGGAAACTGACTGGGGAATTCACAGGAATAAGTGATGCAGGAAGAGATGGGAGGGGGTGAGAAATAAGGAAAGCAGGAGAGAAGGAAGCAGGAGGAGACTGAGTAAGTGCAGGAGTGGAGAGGGTAGCGGGCAGGACATCCATCCAGTGCTGGATTCAATAAAGGGAAATGTAGGTAAAATGTAAAAGGGATTAAGAATGAGCAGCCTGGGAAAGAAGGAGGAGAGAGTAAGGCAAAGGAACTGGGTGGATAGAAAAAGTACAGGGAGGGGCAGAAAGGGATAAGAACCGATTAGCCTACATATTGACAGACAATGTGCCTTGCTTCTGTATTTGTAAACTCTCTCCTATTTCGGCTGTAATGAGGGGCTCTACTTCCTCTGCAGGACAGCAACACTCGCAGGTCTTTCCAGTTTGTCTCTTATACCTCACCCTGTACTCTACTCACCAGTACCATGCCAATTCTCATCCTTCTTGGCCTCCACCTGGTGAGAAATAGAGCAGGTGATCTGGAGGTTGGGGAACAGGGGGACCCCATCAGGACCCTCAAAGTCTGATGCAGGATGAGCAAAGTGGGCATTGCCACTCAACAGGATCTGGGGGGCATCAGGCTGTAGCACCACAACATAACCTTCCACATCAGGAATGGAGACACAGGACTCTTCACTGAAACACCTGAAGGAGARAAGTAGAAAGCATCAGTTGGCCCAAGCTTCCACCAGCAACATCGTAAAAGAACACCTTCTGCCCATTACTGCCAGTGAAGGGAATATCCTTTTCCTGGTAGTCTTCCTAAAGCTTCCCTATAGCCTGCTGTGAAAGACGGGTCTTGTAGGAATGAGATCACTGGGTTTCCAGTGACTTGGTCACATCCACACACCACAGAGAAAATTAAAACCAGCCCACATGCCTAGAACACCATGMGTGAAGGCAGAAGTTCTGCTACCTGCATAGACCCCAGTATTACAGTATCCATTTGGATACTGGATACTTTAATATTTATTTTCAGGAAGACTCCTACCCATTTCGAGACCATAAATTAGAATTAAAATACAAGGTGAGGGAGTGTGATTTTAGTCAAAAGAGAGGTAATCCTCTTGCTGAACTTAGCTGGAGGTGCTGCTTTGTCCACTCACTTGACAGTAGTGGTGAGCCTGAGTGGCCGGACTCCAGGGGTAGCAAAGCGCAGGGAATTCATGTAAGCCACATGCTGGATTGCATGGTTGAAGGTTTCCACATCGTCACCCTCCAAGGTGAGCAGGGACTGAGAGGGGTTCACATGAACCTACAGGTGGAAGAGAAGAAAAATACTCATGGTTCCTTGGCAAACGCTAAGAGTCCAGGCTAAGAGAGACACAAAGGAGAAAGGTRGGGAGTTGTCTGAGGTGAGAGAGCAGGCAAAGTCCTGGGAAGCAAGGCTGGGGAGCAGAGTGGAAGAGACCCATGCAAGCTGGGCAGATGGGCATACCTTCATCCCTTTGCCCAGACTGTCGAAGTCACTGTAATCAAGCCCCTCACGGCAGGCATACAGGCATTCAATAACCTCCCGGCTCTCCAAGCTACCAGGGCGCACAGTGAAGCCAGCCAAGTAACCATGGAAGTAGTGGTGTATCGACAGAGGATCTCCTGAGGGAAACATGGGAGGTGGAGGGTGTGAGAGACATGGCAAAGAAGAGAGCAAAGACAACAAAGGCAACGATGTGAGGGACATACAGATGTTAAGGGAGGTAGAGAGAGACAGCGGGGTGCATGGGGCATGGAAAAGCAAAGACRGGGGATGCTGAAGTAAGGAGATGACAATTTTTTGAATTCCAGATGGGAGAAAGCGAGAAAAACAGACCAACAGAAAGACTAGGGCAGTGAACAGTGGGTAGCGTAGAGAAGTTTCGTCAAACTGATGAATGCCAGATGGAAACAATTYCTTGTCCCTTTCTCACTCTGCTTCCTGTGAGGGCTTTTAAAAGAAACTATATGTTCCATAGATAGTTAGGGATGAGGTGACATCTCCTGATGTCTCTAATGGCTATTGTGTTCTTCAGMGACCAATTTTAATGATCAGGCATGAGGACTCTGTCTCCACATGAAAAGCATACTCCATCTCTCAAAGCAGGCTGTAGTCCTCCTATCAGCCTTTTCATGCTCCACAGATATCAAGGTATCAAGGACCAATCTGCCAAATAAGGGTTTTCCTCCCAAGATGGTGGGAGGTGGCAGGACAGGATTGGGGGAGCTGTATGAGGAAGGCACCATGCAAGAAGTGATAGTCATGCACAGTGAGGAGGGGAAGAGAACTATCTTCCTTCTTTTCCCTACCTTGTACAGTATCAGTGGAGTTCTCGTTTCCTTTGATTTTCTCTTTGTTTTTCTCCTCTGCAAAAGAAGAACATTCAGACAAGCAATAAGGCATTGGAAGAGGGTAGTTACAGGGTCAGGCAAGTAACTATGCAGGTGCCTGTATTGGCCAGTCCAAAAGAATAGCTCTGGAGTCATGGGCCAAGCAGTGCACCCTTCAACCCTATAGACAGCACATCACAGATGAAAGAGGGCAGAGTCTTTCTCATGAAGGGGATGGTGAGATTGTAGGATGAGTAACCGATACAAGGGAGAAAGTATAGGGKTTTTTTTCTCCTTTCCAAATGATCAATACAACCAGCAGCACAAATAGTACTGCCTGCTCTCTGGTGAAAAGCTTTGATAGAAACGCCAGCGCCTGAATGAGGTACAGAGTTTTAAATGTCCTCTGTCTCAAAGCTGGTTATCCATCACAGATTCTACTGCTCTTGTCCGTGAAGCTGCCAATGACACTTCTCCCTGAGCTATTATTATGATGGCCTGCTGGCTTGGTCCGGAAGGAAGGAAGGAGCCACACTGCTTTGGTGTCAAGGAGGCAAGACGGTTGCAATGTGGTTTGCCTCATTTAGTATTGGGTGGTGTTTCTTTCACCTCTTCTGGCTCTCCTTCCACTCCCCTGTTTCCCATACGGGAAGAGCATGGTTCAGGGAGTGGGCACTCACCGGTCCAGCAGGCTCCAATCATGAGCGAGGGTTCCTGCCGTGGCGGGTGAATGAGGCCATTGTCGTGGATGAGGGCAGGGTCATAAGAGACGCCATCCACGTAGAGCGTGACAGTGGGGAACTCCAGGTTGAGAGCGTAATGGTGCCATTCATCATCACAGACCTACGGCAGACAGCAGAGGAAGGGATCACCAAAGGGCAGAAGGAGGGACATGGGGAAGAGGCAAACGCTTCCTCACCTGCTCAAGCTTCCAGAGGAATTTCACAGGCCTTGCACTTTCCAGCAACGGCCAGTAGAGGAATGCAATCCGGCAGCCGTGCACAGCCAGAGAGTAATGCGAGTAGCCATCCTCTGCCAGGGACAAGCACAGGGAGTTACGTATCACAACTCAGAGCAGTCTCGCTAGCCAGAAGCACACGCTAGCCTGCACGACTGGCACTCGGCACCGCGTGCTCACAGCGGGCTTGACTGCTCCCAGAAAAAGTGACACCTGAAGAAGCTGTGTTCCTAAGGAGGGAACCCTGCCCAGGTCCCGCTCTGGAACACAAGATATTTCCCCCTGCAGGGACAATCCCTTCTAACAAGTTAGAGGCAGTGGGCAGAAGTGTCACCAACTCCAGGAAAAGCGTCTCACCGCTGTGCACTGTACTGCAGATCACCGTCTCCTCTTCCCGCCTGCCTTTGCCAGGCACCACGGCATGCTTCATCCATACGGACAGGGTGAAGTGGTCACTCAGCCCCTCGTGGGCATTCGGCCCATTCACCACAGGCACCTGGGCAGCCTGGCTGCCATTGAACCAGTAGATGAGGCTGCTGTCCTGGCTGTAGTGCACCGAGAGCCGTGCGGTCCAGTTTGCCGTAGGGCTGGGCACCGGCAGCAGGTCAATCTCTCCTGAGGCAGCACCTACCGAGAAGGGAAGGAGTCAGGAATGACAGCACAGGAGAATAAAGAGCCTGAGAACTGGGGAACAGATGAAGAGGGTGCTAGAGGGCTTGTTGTAACATCCCAGAGCACAGAGAGAGGAGTTGCCTATAGGCCTTCTCCTGTCTGGAGGAGGATGGTGACTTTTCCATCTGTACTGAGGAAAGTCCCACAGACTCTGCATACTGGGGCAATGCACAGAAACCTCTGGCTTGCCTGCAAGGAAAGCATGGGGAGCCCGTTGTAAATACGTGCAGGGTGCCCACTGCCCCTCAACGCAGCACGTGAGCTAGGTGTCCTCCCCGCCTCGCTGACCACAGCAGATGTGAGGAATGTGTCCCCCACCATCTCTGCTGTGTGAGGCACAGAGCTACCACTGTGAACCCCTCCAGGGGAAGGGGCAGGGTGCTGTGCCCAGGAAAGAATCAATTCACCACAGAGTTTGCGTAGTGACTTCTCAGAATAGTTATCCCGGTCACAGCCCTTGGCCACATGGTTTGTCTGCAGCTCCACCGTGGCCTGGATGTTCCACAGGGGCTCATCGCAGGTCTCCAGGTGAATGCTGGGGAAGAGCGCAAGGCTGCCTGCACCTGGGGTGTACTCAATCCTCTTGTTCCAGCCTAATGAAGAAGAGTGAAAGACAGGTGTTAGGTCCTGCCAAGGATCCAAGGCCAGAACATTTGGCACACACACAAGTGGCATCTATGGACTAGCCCAGAAACACAGATTTTTGGCCCTTTCCATGTTGAAAAGACAATTTTATGCAGCTGGCACCAGTGCAAGGGAAGATTTCCTAGAAGCAGAGAGTCCAAATTCTCATCTTCTACAGCTAGTACCGGTGTAGCATCACTCCTTGGATTGTCAACCTCTCCTATCAGGCAGAGCAGATATTTAGCTGTGTTGATTTCCCCTTAATTCTATTGACTGAGGTGAACCTGTAGGCATACAACACCTCTGGAAAAGCCAAATATCCTCAAGATGAGCAGCCCCCAAAACAACATACATTGAATACAGTCTATGAACCTTATCAAATACATAGTAGTTCTTAGTAATCCAAGGAATGATTTTCCAATGTTAGAATTGCCTTTCAGTGGCTTTGCAACAGACTTAGATGTCTACTGCATCCCCTTAGATGGGACTGATGGGTTGATGCCAGAACTGAACCATATATATGGGCATACAAATGTATACGTGTATATACAAACATTTGCAATGAGGACTGAGTAGCAGTTCAGCAAAAGCAAAGGGAAGACATAAATGGAGGTTTCATACCCTGCCAGCTGGGCTTGCAGGTGGGTTTCACCTGGATTTCCACTTCAGCATCATCAGAAGCCCGCTTCTTTCCACAGTCATAGGCTGTCACTGTGAATTTGTAGAGACGATCTCCACTGTACTGCAGCTTCTCCGTGTTCTCGATGTTCCCTGGTTAGCAAAACAAAGAGATCAAGGGAGAGGAAAGACAGTCTCCTCAAAGATGTTCCTTCTAGAAATCACTCTTATTTTTGATCAACTACAAAAATAACCAAAAAGGGGTTGAGTCCCCCTCCCCAGTGCCACTCTGTAACAAGCTATAGTATCCCACAAAATGGCTGCTGCATCTCTGCACCAGGACAGATAGATCAGCAGTGCTAGAAAATTCATATAGCACAGCTCTGCAAGCAAATGGGACTGGCAGAGAGGGCACAAAGCAAGAAAGGGGGAGTGACATGCTCATGGTAGGTGCAGATTCTTACCATCATTGTCAATCAGAAAGGGAATATTGGGGGTCAGGATCTCATAGTAGCAGATCTGGCTGTACTGTGGCGAGCAGTCTCCATCAATGGCCTCCACACGCAAAATGCGGTCATACAGCTTCCCCTCAGTCACTGCCACACGATACAACTTTTCCACAAAGACAGGAGCAAACTCATTCACATCGTTTACTCGAACATGCACTGTGGCCCTGATGCAAAGAGACATCAATTAGAACTGATCGGCTGATTAGGAGACATACACCACCTAAATTTCAGTGTAAGTCACTCCCCTAAGGTGCACCAGTCTGATTTCCAGCCATGAAAAGCAAGGACAAGGAAAGAGACCTTGGTTTCAACACAGCAATGTTGGCACACAGGAGCTTGGACAATGGTTTCCCACCCCAAAGAAAGAGCAAAAGGAATGATAATGTAATCTGGACCTCCTGCCCATATACAGCAACATAAAACACCACCCTTAGACACAACTGTCGAGCAGCCCTCATTTCTAGTGTATTCACTTGTGTGACGCAGTGAACATTTCTCTTTGGGTTTTATTAACACGTTGAGTTACAGTATCAAGGCTAGAGAAAAATATTTCTGGCTAAAGAAAGCATTCCCACAGCAATTTTCATTTGCATTTCTGTGACAGACCGCATTTTGTAACATGCAGCAATGACTGCATGGACTTACTTGTGTGATTTCTTGGTATTTGCTCCATCAGGTCCCTCTCCACAGTCATAAGCCTGGATGGTGAATGTGTGCTCCTTATGTGCTTCACAATCCACTGGTTCCTTGGCCCGGATCAGCCCCTCACCTGTAGCTTTGTCCAGGATCACAGCTTCAAAAGGTACTCCTGCCCCATGGATCCTGAAGCCACAGATTTCACCTGGTACCCACAAAGGCAGAGAAGAAGGGGAGAAAGAAAAGGACTGAGGAGAGTGCATTATGCCCCCTTGCTTCCCTCTCCCATATTTTCTTCCTTTCTAACTTAYACTTTCCTTTCTCCCTCGTTATCACCTCCCATTTCGAGCAATTTTTGGTTCCCTAGGAGTTCCTCCTGCCACCTCTTACAGCCGTTAATGGTGTAGATTGCCCTCTACTGGAAACTACTCCCACGCCTAGGGGTCTTGACCAGCATCAAGAAAAATTAGAGGTTACAAGGCTCAAACTAGGTTTATTAGTGCTACACAGCTACGGTACTGAGGGAGCACTTTATTTCTCCTCTGCATCCTTCAGGGAGGCAAAACAGACTATATCTTGCAGATGGACAGCCAAAGCATGAAGATCCATGATGTCTCATCCACCCACACAGGCAGGATGTGCACAGTACCACCAGGGAACTGCAGATAGGGTCACCTAAATCCTAAAGTTCAGCTCACAGGGACCACTTTTCCTCTCCCAAAGCTGAGAGAGGATGTGTGAGGAAGCTCCAGGCACGGCCTAAGAAAGCACCAGGAATACAACCCTCATAAAGCCTCGTCTGTAGTTTCAGGGATTTGTGCTTACTGTGAGGGGATGTAGCACTGCCAACAAAGTGTGCCCYACCAGCTTTCTCCAGTGCTCACAGACACGGAGCTGTGCATGTGATCTTTGGAAATAGCAGAACTGCGTCAAAAAGTAGCTGGCTCCACCCTCAATTTCGCTCCCTAAGGGAAACAGCTCACRGCATCCTAAATCAAGCTGTGCCCAAATTGCCTCCAGACTTCACTGGGGACCTCCTCCAGAACAAGGTTTGGAGGTGATCRTTTTCTGGAGAGAGCTCGAATCCAGCACAGGGATGAATGTCACCCTGCCTCTGCTTCTTCATGAGTCTCTCCCTGCCTCCCACCCTTCCCAGAGCTGTTACCCACCTACCTGCATAGCGCAGTGGAGCATCTTTGTCCAGTGCAAATAGCGGTGGGTTGAGCAGGACTGTGTTGTCATTCTCCATGACGATGCCCTGATACTCAGCTTCAATCCAGGGTTTGTGCTTGTTTGCTGAGGTGGATTTGGGGTAAGGAATGGAGCACAGGAATGTGTTAGCCGCCARTGACAGATTCAGTAGGAAAAGAGCAGAATATCATCCAGTGGCAGGTAACAACCACCCCCTCCCCACCTTCTTCTCTGAAAAAGAAGTCTAAAATAGGCTGGGAAGAAGAAATTATCGTTCTTTAGTCTACTCTACATGGCTCTTGGGAGACCTCATCAGAAACAATGTGTTCCTTCTGGCCTCCTCATTACTATCTTATTAGAAATATGTGGGGAGGCATCTGGGTGCCCAGGAAAGCTGGAGCGGTTAAAAAAAATGAAATCAAGAGGCAGAAGTAGCCTGATTCTTGAGACAGATTCCGAATGCTAAATCCTTTAGCTCACTGAAGCCATAATTAATGGATCCAGGATACATCTTCCCTTGGGGTGTCCCCAGGGGACAAGTCTTGCATGCAGCCATTATGCCTCGCAACCKCTGGACTAAGGCCCAGGATCTACACACCTGCACCCAGGTACACTTTCAGTCAGTCATCCTACGTGTATAATAACCTACTCTGAGAGTCCCTTGCTCCTTCCTTCCCCACTCCATGGTGAGCACCATACTCCCTTGGCCCCTCCTTGCTAATCCCGTTGGCTGGAGCCCAGCCAGGCTTGGCATGGAGGCAGCAGCCAGCAGGAGGCTCTGAAAAATGTCACAGGCCCAGAAATAGCAAATTAATCTTTATCACACAGGCTCCGGGGCAGGGAAAGGGAGAAATAAAGGGGTGGGGGGGAGGGAAGGAGAGGGGAGAGGAGGGGAGAGAGAAGAAAAATCATTACAAATTAAAAACCCCTCCCCCATGCCCACTCCCTGCCAAATGGGCCTCAGAGATTATATTACATGGCCTAGTTACAACCCCCGTTCCCAGATAATCCCCCACTCTCCCACCCCCTGGAGACCAAGATTTATTACAACCGAGCAATACTTTGAGCACAGCATGGCTCAGAGCTGGTGGGGAGTAGGATAGAGAGCCTTTCCCTCAAGGGCACTACTTCCAATATGTGAATTCATCCCCTGCAGCACAGTATCCTCTGAAACCATACCGGCATGGCATGATGTATTGACTCAAAAGGGACAGCATCCCTTACAACCCAGCACTTCTGCAAATCGGGGCCAGGGGAGGCTGCCGGAGCCGGGTGGTGGGCCAGCAGACAGGGCGGCAGGTCAGAGTGGGGGTGCACCAGGAGGGCAGAGCGGGCAGACCCAGCCTGGCGTAGCAGCGAAGAGYGTGGGCTGGCATTTCTCCCTCACCGTATTGATTAAGATTATAAAGCATTGCGTAGGAAATCCAGAGAAACATCCATCCTGCTCAGTATGCCGGTGGAATCCTTCCTGTGTGCAAGTGCCCACGTTTCACCCCACCCCTCCGTTGCCCCCACCAGATTCCACTCTGTGACGGCTCTAGTCCATGTGCCACACCACCGAGGTGGGAATCCATAGCTAYAAATGCCAAATATGCCCTGTTGCTGGGGTAACAAGCTGGTGGTAGAGAGATAAATCCTTCGCTGCATCTACCTGCAACTTGGGAATCACCAATCTGATTTCTCAGAAAATGAGTTACTGGAGATTAGAAAAACATTTGGGGAATATTTTTAGGATACAGACACCTACCAGCTTCAAGAAAGCTCCTGTAAATTTAAAATAATTTGCAAAAGGTGGGGAGATGTTTCAGAGTGTAAATTCACAAAGGAGAGAGAAAATCCAGAGCATAAGGGGCCTTGCCTCGCCACTGGGCCCCTTGGCACCAGAGCAGTACAAATAAACGCCCCTGCCAATGTCAGCATACACAGAGCTCCATGTTGCACCCGCCCTGTAGCCTTACTTCTTCCGAAGCACAGGAAGCACCCTAAGGTGTCACATTGCCTGATGACCCTTGAGTCCCTCACATGTTTTCACATTCTCCCACTGTGCCTGGTTATTGACGCACTGACTCCCCTGGGATGAATTTCTTGCGCCTGTGTCTACAGCCCCAGATCTAGAAACCTACATCTTTCTCCATCRCTCTACATGTTCAAAGAACATCTGCATTCAGAATGTTACAGCTGTAGCGTTAGGGGGTTTTTTACATATTTAGCACATAAAATAGTGTTTTATATTAGCAACCTGCATAGTTAACACACAACTGTACAATAATTCCTATCGACAGATTGTGGATGGATGAACTAGAATTGGAAGATGGAGATAGGGGGTGTGTTTTGGAGACCACAGGGGTCTGTGCAGAAGCAACACATTCTCTCTCAGCACGCTAAAGAAGGGAAGGAAAGCTGAATCCACACAGCAAGAACTGCAACAAAAGCAAGACAAGTGGGTGGAAAAGGGGAAAACGCGAGGAGACTGCCACAAGGCGAGCAAAGAACGGAGAAAAAAGCGGTGGTAGGGGACGGATGGAGAAAGTAGAGAGAGGCGATGGGATGAGGGCGCCCGAAGAGGCAAAGAAAGCCGGAGCCGCCGGGGACCGCGGAGATACCCCGACAAAAACGTGCCAGACGAAGGCGACGGGCAGCGCGGAGCCGCACCGCCACCGCGGGGGCGGATGGATGAGCCGCGGCCAACGTGCCCCTCAGCCCCGCCGCGGGGGCAGCCGGAGGGTCCCAGCGGAGCGCCGCGCCACCGCCGCCCGGGGCCGGGACCGGGACCGGGACCGGGGCCGGGACCGCGCCCGCGGCGCTCCGCCGCTCACCTTTGTTGGAGGCGCCGCCGGGCAGCGCAGCGCAGAGGCAGAGGAGAGGGAGAAGGACGGCGGCGCGGGGCCGAGGGTCGCCCATCGCGGCGGCGGGTCCCAGCCCACCCGGGGCTACTGGACAGCGGCGGGCGCGGCCCTGCCCTGCCCTGCCCGGCCC
>JASVER010000050.1:6675003-6783621 GCA_030449065.1 Oceanodroma leucorhoa | reverse complement strand
AGTGTCGGGGCAAGGGGCTGCTGAGCGCATCCCGAGCCCGCCGCCTCTCCGCCGCGGGCCCGGCAGGGCGGAGCTGCCAGCCTGCCGCCGCGCCTCCTGGCCGGGCCGGGGGGAACATGGCCCGGGGCACTGCTCTGAGGAAGCTCGCAGCCACCGGCGTCACGGTGTGAGAAGGGGCCGGCGGGGGGCGGGGGGAGCCTTGACGGTGGTTGGCAGCCAAGAGTTTAACACGAGCAGCCCCCGAGGAGGGCGGAGGGTGAGGAGGTGACCTGCCGCTCTCGCGTCCTCCCCAGCCGAGGCGGAGATGCTGGAAGCAGGGGCAGTCCCGGCCTTTTCCGCGCCCCCCGGCGCGGGGACTCTTACTGCAGCGGGGAGACCGGGAGCCGGGCGGCCCCGCAGACCTCGCCGCACCGCGGGAGAGGGACCGGCCCGCCCGGCGAGCGAGCTTAGTCCCAGCTCCGTGCCAGTCCCTCTCCTTGCCCTCTTTCCTCCTTGCCGTCGGCCCCGTCCTTCTGCCCCGGGATGCCTCCCAACCTCACCGGCTATTACCGCTTCGTCTCCCAGGAGAACATGGACAATTACCTGCGCGCTTTAGGTAACTGCACCCTCCTCATCCCGCGCTTTCCTCCCCTTTTGCTCCCTTTTGTCTCCAAAAATGTCAGAAGTCGGGAAGGGGAGGAAAGGGTTTGGGAACCCYCTGGTCCATCTGTCTGCGAGCATCACTTCTGCACTGTGGTGGGAGGGGGGAAGAGGTATCATGGCTGGGGCTCCCTGGCTGAAAGAGTGGAGGAGCTCTGCGGGGATGCTGCTAGAGGAGGGGCCCAGGTCGTCCACAGGTCGTCCCCTCCCTCTCATCCTCCAGATATCAATGTGGTCCTGCGAAAACTGGTTTGCCTCCTGAAGCCCGATAAAGAGATCATCCACACGGGAGATCACATGGTCATCCGCACAATCACYTCCCTGCGGGACTATGTTATGGATTTTGACCTGGGAGTCCAGTTTGAGGAAGACCTGGGACCCGTGGATGGACGCAAGTGCCAGGTGAGAAGCYCAAGCAGTGCAGTTTGACAGCGGACTGGGGTGCGCTAGAAGTTCAGGGACTTGCTCAGCTTTTGATTCATGAACGAGATGAGAGCCCAGCCCAGAGCTGGTGTGCCCCTGCAAGGTCCAGGAATAAGTGGTTCTATGAGTAAATCACAGCAAAGGGGATGAGCATCAAACAGCCAGAAACTCAGTACTTTGGGACCCAGAGGGTACTACCCTCTGGAGCAAAGCCCTGAAAAGACCGAACGTCAGCCCACTTGGCAGTACTCTGTTGCGCTTGSAAGCCAGAGGGTCATTCACCTCCCACCAACAGAGTATTAGTCCTAGGAAGCCACCAAAAGAGGCTTCCAGAGCCACCAAAAGAGACAGCAGATCAGGGACTGCCTTTGAAAATGTATCTGAGAGGAAGAGTCAGTGTCATTGCTGGAAACCTGCATTGCCAGGACCTGCTTGTCTTGGGACCATGTCTTCACCTCTACTCCTTTTTTTCAGACAACTGTCTCCTGGGAGGGGGATCAGCTGGTGTGTGAGCAGCTAGGAGAGAAGAGGAACCGAGGCTGGAGGCACTGGCTGGAGGGGGACCAGCTGCATCTGGTGAGGAGGGGTCCAGCTTGCTAAATCCCARTCGCGGTGGGCAGGGGACACACGCAGCGTGGGTGCTGCAGGCTCTGAGCCAGCCGTGCAGCTTCCTTCCAGCTCCTCTCAGACTTCAGCCCCGGCTCCTCGGGGTGAGCCACCACTTCACACAAACATCCGCCTCCAGGGTTTAAAAGTTAACGCAGCTCAACGAAGGCAATGGCCCTTCCCTGCCCTGCAGCCTGACCCGCTGGGGCTTTGGGAGGGTCGGGAAGGGCGTGCAGCAGCATGTGGCCTCTGAGACTCCAGCCAGCTCCGGGAGGGCAGGCAGGGCTGCAGCTGGGGAGGGAGAGAAATAGGGGATCCAGCCTAAACTCCTCTCTCGCCCCCCTTTCCCCAGCGCATGACTGCTGAAGATGAGGTCTGTGTCCAGGTTTTCCAGAAAGTGAAGTGAGCGCTTTCCCGGACGGATGCCCGGACGGGACCCTCGCTCCCGAGTGCTGACTGCCCCGGATTGAAAAAGAAATAAGACCCGAGCGAGCCGAGCCCCCCCGTAGCAGCGTGTTTTCTTCTGCCTGGCCCCTCGCCCAGCAGCGGCCGGGCCGGGATGGGCCGGGCCGGGCCGGGACCTCCCGCGGCCGGGGTCACGGCGGGGCCGGGCCTGCGGGGAGCGGGAGGCGGGGAGAAGAGGCGGCCAGGGTGGGCCGGGGCGGGGAGGGCGATGGGCCGTCGACTGCACGGAGGCTCCTTTCAGAATAAGAGCCTGGGGGGGGGAAGAGGGGCAGGGGTGCCCCACGCGCGGCCCGGCCCCCGCAGCTCCCGCGCTCCTCCTGCAGCGCCCGCCGCGGCCAAAGCCCGCGCTGCCCCCCGCTACCCCTGGGAAGCGGGAGTTGATGCCCAAGTGGGCAGGGGTGGCTGAGGCTTCTTCCAGAGCCACCAACGCCAGCCGTCTTCTCCTGTCGCGTGGGGACGCCACGTTCTTCTCAGGATCCTGGGATCCTGGAGTAGGATGGGTAGAAAACTTGTCTGAACTTGTCCTTCAGAGTCAAGGATTTTCACGTAATGGTGTRGAATCCGAGGGCAAGGGAACTAGCCCCATGCTCACTGCGCTCCCGAGAAGGTCCCAAGGGTGAGAAAGGCTCAGGCTCTCCTCCTGCTGTAAGAAACCACGGCCACCACCTCTAGCCCCAGCACTCCTGGTGTTCCTGGCAGTGTCTCCCCATGGCCATCATAGCTCCCCTGGTTCACAGCTCCTCTCTACAATCGGAGACCAAAGGACAGATTGAAAGGAGGTGAGGTCCCCTGAAAAGCCAGACCAGTGCCAAAGACAGAGGTGTCYTTTCATGAAGACACCTGATGGGATRTGCACRAGSSTACAGGCAGTTATTTCTGAAGGACACTTGTGGTTGCCCCCCAAGAAAAGGTTAAAGGGCAGGGTATGCAGAAATGTGTAGCTAGTGGCATCACAGAAAACCAAGAGGTAGGCAGATTTTGAAAATACAGGCCCTTTTCAAGCAGAGAAAATGCAATTTTTTCCTCCAGCAGCTCATCTAAAAAGTASTCTTTGCCAAAGAGCTTCTTTTCAGGGAACTGCAAAGATGAATGCCTTGAGAATAGCATTACTTCAGAACACATGGGGTGTTCTGAAGCAAGGGGTCGGGGGGCTGTAGCTGTACCTAWAATGTTGACCTCTGGCTCTTCAAGGTTGTCTCTGAGGACATCCCAGGCTGCAGCAGCCTGTCAATATCCACAGTGCAAGAGTACCACTGGGTGGGACACAATCAAACCCAATGAGCAATCGTAGCCACGCCATCCAGCATGTCATTTATCTGCTCTGTGCAGACCTCCACAACCCAGCATTCCTTCTATCATAAGGAGCCTCTACATTATCTGTTGTATCATGAGGTTGCAAAAGGCAGAGCTTTGACTGACAGCAGCTGAARCTGGTTCAACTGTTGCCCTCTTCGCACTTCTCCATACAATGAGAGCCCTTCTGAGCTGCTTCTGAACCCCAACACCAAGCTCACTTCACCATGTCCATATTGATATCTTCCAGACTGTGTGATCAACAACTGATAAACTCGTTTCAGGCCCTGCACCAAAAGCTGGTACAAACTTTCATTTTCTGAGCCTACATTCTGGTTTGATGGTAGACAGCTTATTGCCTTCAGGTGGTTAGCCAGACTCTTCCACTGGCATGCCAACCATCCACATAATTGTCATGTAAGCCTGTGAGGTGATATGMTGAGTGGATTGCTTCTGACTGGTTGCCAGCCATCATATATCCATGACAGCCTCTCATTTTCAGGAAGCATCCGGTTGTGCCAGGACCACAGATAGGAATCATACCCACTTGATGTGGTCCACACTCATAATAATCGTAAGGGATAGTACTCCAACCTATTCTAGGACTTCAGTTAGTAACTACCAGCACTAATAACTCACTGTTTTTTCTTTTGTAATCATGCTGTAGGTGTGATGCCTAAGTCAGATGGTGACTTTGCACAACAGTACTGTATCGCTGAGACACAAGCCTGTGGGAGGTGAGGATGCTAGTGTAAGGCAGGGGATAAGGTGTGATATTGGGAGGACACGGTCTCTGTTCTTGCCCTTTGCTGAGTGGCTAGTGCTGCAGAACTACATCCCTTCTGGGGTATTACACTTGGCTTTGCTCCTTGATTTAGAAGACACAGAAACAGACTACCACCATGATGATGCTGCTCACCATCTCATACCAGGGGGAAGACCCACTCTTAGAGTCCTGATCCTTCTTTYGGTGTAGGTCATCTTCTCCATATCAGCCAGAGCTGCTGGAGTGGCATGATTTGTTTGAAAAAGTGGTAAGCCATTGGATAGCACAGGCCTGGCCGTGTGAAGCCCAAGCCCTATGGCTAGTGGCAGAGTGTCCCCAAAAGGCTAMGATGGGTAGTCAAACCAAGGGGTTGAAGGTAGAGCGCCCTGGGAAAGCAGCTCAGTGTTTACAGGTGAGCCTGGGTCTGTGGCCCTGGTGTACTGTAGGGTAGGTGGTGTAGCTGTAGGAGGCCCAACAGAGGTATTTCTCTGTCCTCCTTGCTTCAGGTTTGAGGATAAAGTATCCAACTCATCTTCTTCTTYTCAGTGGATGAGAGGGTCTGCACATCAGAGGATGATTTCATGGCTTCTGAGGCTGTAAAGCAGGTTTCTTTCCAATGACCTGCTGCAACACACTGTATTCAAAGCACGAGTCTCTCTCCATGAGAGGATGTTGGCATCTTTGACTAAGTTGAAGATCTACAGTTTCTTTACTTTGCTCTGATACTGTCTGGATTTGTTGTCCAGTCCTCTTGTAACCCAGTGGAGTCAAGCAGGCAGCAAACAGGTGCTAGTTTTGGTGTTCTGTGGCCCTCCATGTATTCCGTGGACCTACATGTATTCTGCCCTTAAGCAAAGAAAGGCACAGACACCCTCCCGAGGAAAAAATAGTACCAGATATTTCCTGGCTCCTACCCAACATAAAGGGGATTGCACAGACCATCTGAAGGGGAACGCCACCAGTGGGAGCACTGGAGCAGGACTGAGGGCATAGCTGTATTGTCCAAATCAGGTGGGTCTATGGCACGTGTGTTAGAGGTGGGCTGCTCCAGTTRGGCGTATCGCCAGCTAACCACCCTTGCTTTACCAGCTGAAGTACTCTTCTAGTAGCCCAGATGGTGTTATCGAGGCAGGGGGAGGAAATGGAGACATGGGAGATGCGCCTTGTAAGTGCCACAGGGAACTCCCAGTAGTGCCCCCTGGATAGAAGATTCCTTGTCAAGAACACACTGAAATGATCAGCTTCCTTACAACTGATCCTCAATTATCTCTGTCTAACTGTGCTTTGCCAGGGAACACTCTTCCCACCAGTGACCTGTTCATAACAAATCTCCCAGAGAGTAGTTTCCAGTGCTTGCCAGCTACTTTCCAGATGTGGTTTCTGAGTAAAAGCTTCCCTTCTGGTGGGACAGTAAGCCAGCAGAACCTGCTCCGGCATGGTACAGCACAGCAGTGAGCCTGCCCAAGTATGTGCATCATGCAGAGGTGACATTTGGACATCAGGAAGTACTGGGGTAATGTCCCCTGCTTAATCTTAACTCTGATGTGTGGGGCCATATAGTGTTATTACAGAGGCACTAATTACATGTTTATGTGATCTTTTTCAGATAATAATTCAAAKACGTTTGATGAGCAGGTTCTCTAGCACACTTCCATAAATATCCCAAAGACGCTTTCTTCATTCTTTTTAACACTATTTTCATCTTCATTCAACATGTTTTTGTAGCTGTGAATTATTTCCTATGATTTCAATGCAAGAAACTCRCTAATTTCTCTGAAGCCACCCATAATTCTAAGGGAAACCACTAAAATGTTTTACACCAAAGTCTGAAAGCCAAGAAATTTTAAACTTCACAAAGTTGGTGGCACACAATATATGTCTTGGGCACTATGTTGATAAAAGCCTGAAATGTACATTGCTATCTTTCCTCATTTCCCCATTAAATACTGAAGGCCTTATCTATCTATCTTGTTTCTCCTAAAAATGCTTGCAGAAYAAACATCAAGAAGGGTCCTTGAAAAGGGACTTGTTCTCAGAATGCTTTTAATTCTATAGGATCGTCCATTTTTCTTAACATCTATTTAACTCAAATGTCTGAGGTTTCCTGCTTTCCCTGAAGAAGCTCCCAGTCCCCATCTCAAAAAACATCAGAAGTGCTATTCAGCAAGTCAGAACAGAGAAAACTTGACTTTTTTTGGCGGTTTGATCTTTTTAAGTTTAAGTCTAAAATTTCTGGTCTTCCTCCTACACCGGAAAACTGCCCAGAAGGAGTGGGGGAGGACACCTTTGGGGGGGAACAAACTCAGAGCAGCTGCAGGATCGCAGATCAAACCCTAGGAAGGGCCTCTAGCCATCGTTCTCCTGCCTTCTCCCCCAGAAGAGACAGATCGGCTCCGCCTGGCTGGGGTGCGACAGCCCCCCAAAAGCCCGGCCCGCCGCCGGTGTCTCCAGGGCCGGGGGCCGGCAGCTCGGCAGCAGCTCGGCGGCAGAGGGCAGCAGGGCCGGGCGGCGGGAGCCTGGTCCGGTGCCAGGCTGGTTGCAGCCGGGCTTTCTTTTCCCTCCCTCCCTCCCTCCGCCCCTCCGGTTCCCGCCGGCCGCCGCTGCGGAGCTCCGGCCGTGGCCGCGGGGAGGACGGGCAGGGGTGCGCCCGCGGCGGGGGAGCGCATGGAGATGTGAGTGGGGGCAGCTGGGGGGGGGGACGCGCGGCCACGTCTTTGCCGGGAGGGAACGGGAGGGTTGGACCCTTCCAGGAAGGAGAAGAGGTCCAAGGGGCTAAGCTCATGCTCGCTGTCCTTCCATTAAAGCTTTGCTAGCGCGTAGGGTTGAGGAAGAAGGATCTTCCTGGCTGACGTTTTCATGAGATCTGGGCAGTGGGTTTGTTTTGGAGGAATGCTGGTAGTCCCGTTCCCCAGAGGGGAAGAGGGGTGATCTGCAGAATGAGAAAAAAAATGAGGGCTAACTTTTGGAGGAGAGGGATTGAGGCATGACCAGGTAGAGGGCTGCCCAGGAGGCACTGCAGGATTGCTCCTCAGCAAACTGAGCTTGAGATCTTCAGACCCTCACCAAATGAACTGGGCAGAGATCCCATACTGGCAATAAACAGAAATGACCCGCTGGCCCAGGGCCAAAGGGAGACAAACTTCCCTTGGTTCTAAGGGACCCAGCCCCATGACTGCTGGGAACAAGGAGATGTTGCTCAGGGAATTCACCTGTGCTCCTTCAAACTTGCTTCCTGGGTTGATGAATCTCTTTGGCTGGGTCACAGTGCCTTGCTGGAGCCTGGGTAGTGCTGGTGTCTTCATTTCAGCTGTCATCCTTGTTCCAGAGTGGTCCAGTCCAGAAGTTGGACCTGCAACTAGGCCTCCCATGTTTAGATTCCATTAGACAGTGCACAAGTCACTTGTGAAGTCTCCCCTGATTTTGGATGACCTAATTTTGTGCAATGTCATAGTTTACTTGCCATGTTCACAGGCACGTTCCTTTTCTCCTGTGGGCCTTCCTCTTTTTTGGAGTGATCAGTTCCAGTCCAGTCCCAAGAAAGCTTTTTGGGGAGATCAGATCCCCTGGTTATCCCAAGCCATACCCCAACAATAACATCAGCATCTGGGATATCCATATCCCAGAAGGCTATGTGGTGAAGCTGACCTTCAGATATTTTGACCTGGAGCCATCTGAGTCCTGCTTCTATGACTATGTTAAGGTACGTGCATAGATACCTGGGCCAAGGGGTGGCTGGAGATGGGAATCTAGTGGCCACCACATGCAATGGCTCTTCATTCATCATGCCTTCTCTCATGCTTCCCACAAAGGAAAGGGAAGGAGTTAAAGATAGAACTSGTGGAGCAAGTACTGGCAACTCATGGCTGGCTAATAGTGATGCATGGAGCAGACTGAATCTTATGAGGCCACAGTGATTTCCCCTTAACCTTGACAGATCAAAGCAGACAAGAAGAACTTGGGCCGATACTGTGGCCAGCTTGGGTCAACCACTGGCAATCACCCAGGAAGAAAGGAGTTTGTATCTAAGGGGAACAAGATGCACCTGGCATTTCACTCTGATTTCTCCAATGAAGACAATGGCACAGTGATTCCCTACAGGGGCTTCCTGGCCTATTACCAAGCTGTGGGTGAGTAGGCAATACCCTCAGCATGCAGAAAGCAGCCTGTGTGGCTCCAACCAATTTTCCTCCTTGTCAGGCATAAAGAAAAGCTGTAAGCAAGGATATGGGTCTCTATGCACTTTCGGTGTATAGCAGAGTGGTTTAACGCTTTCCTTCCCTTGTCCCTGCATCTCCTATGTCTTCAGATCTTGATGAATGTGACCCTAACAATGCTGCTGAGAAAGATGAAAGGCCTCAGTGCCAGCACTTCTGCCACAACTATGTGGGTGGCTACTTCTGTTCTTGCCGGACTGGCTACCAGCTTCAGAGTGACCACCACTCCTGCAAAGGTAAACTGAAATTTTGAAAGATCTGAGGGTTCCAGGGAAGGAGCCCTTCAGCCAGGAAGGGTGGGAGAAATTACTTAGGGAGMAGTTGACAGGGCTGCAGAAGACACAGCTCCACAATGTGACCTCTACTTTCTTCCTCTACACCAGTGGAGTGCAGCAGTGAGTTGTTCACAGAGGCATCTGGGTACCTGAGCAGCCCTGAGTACCCCCAGCCCTATCCTGAAGACCTCCGGTGTAACTACAGCATCCGTCTGCAAAAGGGCCTGTCTATCATCCTCAAGTTCTTGGAACCCTTTGAGATTGACGAACATCAGCAAGTCCACTGTCCTTATGACCAGCTCAAGGTACTGGAGATTAGCAAACTCTACTTCCAACCCTGCTGCCAGACCTGGACAGGAATTGTGGGGACAGCACTATTCAGATGAGAAATATGGGATCAGTACAAGGAGAATGCCCCAGCATGAAGGACTGAGCCCTTGTCCCTCCCTCAATGCATTTAATTATCGTTGTCCTGAGGTCAGAGGCTCTGGGTCACAGGCCCCTGTGAGTGGAGCCAAAAAAATCATCCTTCTTCCAGTTTTATCTCCCTTTGATTTAATCTCAGGATTTGAAGAGGTTGATAGCTCTGATTCCCATGATAAGGGAGAAGCAGAGCTTATGGTAGGTCAGCCCTTTGTTCTRATCTGTTGGTGCAGACATCAGCAAAGATGGGTCAGACAACCAGCCCTGTTCACCATCATAGGCACTGTGGCAAACTTGGTCTGGATTGAAATGAGGATACTGGGGCAGAGAGGCATGTGTGTTTCTGTCCCTGTGATACATGTTTTCCTCATCAGATCCAAGCACGAGGGAGAGAGATTGGTGAATTCTGTGGCAAGGAGTCACCTGGCAGCATTGAAACCAACAGCAATGAGGTGGACATACTCTTCCTCACCGACGAGTCAGGGTTCAGCCGTGGCTGGAAGATCCACTACACCTCAGAGAGTAAGACATTTCTTCCCCAGAGGCCTATCTACACCATTTGTTAATAACAACTTACTTTGTCCCATTCTCTAACAGAAATACGGTGCCCACAGCCTGTCCCACAGGATCAGTTTACCATCATCAGAGACCTGCAGCCTCTGTATCAATTTCAGGACTATTTTGTTGTCAGCTGCAAGACTGGGTATAACCTGATGGAGGTGAGATCCTTTCTCCACTCCCTTCAGCCATATTCTGGCTTCTCTTCAGTTTGTGCAAGTCTTTCACCTTTCAGTAAAACTTTCTTTGGAGATTTCACTCATGGCAACCTCTTGCAATTTCTGTTTCTTCCTTGCTTCTATCAGCTTTCTTCCAGTGATTTCTTCTTTCCTAGCTCCCTTCCTTATACAGTTACTATTTCATGAGCCCTGGTAGAAGATGAGAGAGAAAGATCCCAGGAAACATTGGTAAACAAGTATATCCCTCTGGGAGGGTATGAAATCAGACTTGAGGCAGAAGATGTTACCTGCCTCCCTTGCCATCCTATTGCCAGAACTGGGTAGCGCCCCAGACTTGTCACGTTTTTATGGTTGCTGGCTGCTGCTATCTTGACCTGCTATGAAGAATTTGTAGCTTGTGGCAAACACAGGATAGAGGGAAGGCAGCAAAGGCAGAGGACAGCAACTGGAACAGACTGCAGAGGGGCAACTTTTGGACAGCAGTGAAAAGATGGGCAGACAGAATAATATTTTAATGTTGGGAAGGGAATGTGAGGCTCTGTACAACCAACAGAGATGTTTTTCTCTCCCATGCAGGGCAACCGAAAGCTGCTGTCCTTCACAGCTGTCTGCCAGGCTGATGGGACGTGGCATCAGTCCATGCCCCGCTGTGAAAGTGAGTGATCTGAGAATGGGGATTATGCCCCCAGCCGTGGCTTTCCCCCTCCAGGAACATGGGGAGTTCAGCCTCTATGACTCAATTTGTCTGTGGCCGTAGACTCATGGATGTGCTGGCTGGAAGGACCTGTGGAGGTCCACTGTTGACTTTCATTACATTTTTCCACTTGCAGAAACTTAAATGTTTTTCCTCCCTTACAAAACCACATAAAATATCAATTAAAATTTGCTGTAATATTGTAACATCTAAAAGCAAAAGATCCCAGTCTGGGATCCATTTTGGAATAACCTCTCTCTGCCCGTTGTACTAACTGGTCCTTTACGTCATGGCCACAATCCAAGTCGAGCCTAA
Source organism: Oceanodroma leucorhoa (assembly GCA_030449065.1). Taxonomy (NCBI): domain Eukaryota; kingdom Metazoa; phylum Chordata; class Aves; order Procellariiformes; genus Oceanodroma; species Oceanodroma leucorhoa. The sequence continues at coordinate 6,772,771 of JASVER010000050.1, read as the reverse complement.
ACCTGCAGGCAGAAAGGCTGTCTTTGATTCATCTCTTTTTTTTTTCTTTTTTGTAGTTGTGAACTGTGGCAACCCTACAGACCTGACCAATGGGGCATTCAGCTATGTTAACAAACCTGCAAACAACAACTACCAGTCAGTTATCACATACCGATGCAATGAGCCATACTATCACATTGTCACTGGAACAGGCGGTGGTGAGTCCTAATCCCACACAGACACTGAAATCTGTGCATGAAAAGCCCTCTCAGATTTCCAGTTAGAATTGCCTCTGCTCCCCAGGCTTAGGGCTCATCCTTTCCCCCTCTGAAGGCTCTCCAGTCTTTCCCTGGCTCTGCAGCACAGCTCCTGAGGCTTGTTGTCTCAGCCTATTCCCACCCTGCTTCATTCCCAGAGTCCATCACATCCCTCCTCCATGCTCTCCTTAACTTTTGCAGAAGGTCTTATTCTCTCATCTGTAGTCATGATTTATTCTTCTCCAGTGGATTTCATTCTTTCACTGAAATTTCACTGAAATTTCACTGAGGCATGGTGTCTGGGAATCGCCAAAATTCTGAAACCTCACCACACCAGTCCTAGTTGCTACAGATGCAAATAAATAAACTCACACTCCATTCCACTGCAATGCTGTTTACCTCTTTGGAATATTGTTCCGCAGCAGAGACATCTAAGGGCTAAATAACATAAATACAGAAAAATCTATTTTTATGCAGCAGGTCAGAAAAATTAAGGCAATGTTCAAAATCATTCACATGCCTTCTTTTTGCACCTGAGACATGATTTGATAACACAGGAGCTTTGGTTACAAGAACAGTATAAGGAATTCATGATTTCCTTGCCTTGGCTGCTCGTTTAGCCTCCACAAGAAAATGTAGATTTTTAAGCTGAATCAGTTCCTGGATATGGTTGCCAGCATGGACACACAGTTGTGCAGCATGCCTGMGAGGTGACATGCTAGCACTGGGGCCAAGAGCAAGCAGCTAAGGAGCCCTTTAAGTTGGTGGAGTTTAAAGCCTTCATAAAGAGTCAGAGCTCAATCTCATCAGAAAAAAATCAGGAGCAAGTAAATATCAGCACCAGCCAAATTCTGATGGGGAGTCATTGTGATTTAGTCAATTCTGAAAAAGAACAGCAAACACCTTCTTGGAAGCCTTTACTACAGTGTAAGATAAATTGTAGATAAATTATTTCTAGTCACCAGCACAAACTTTCTAAGAAAAGCAAGAATGTTGGAGGTAGTGGAGTTTGTGTTGAGGGGTGACATGCGAGTTAGCTGACCTGCAGTATAGCCTCAGAAATAGATACTGAGCATGTACAGTAACTGACTGATCTTTTTCCTGTTTCTGGAACAAACCACYTTGTCCTACTCTCTGCAAACCACAGAGACCAGAAACTTAAATCTAAAATCCATGTCTTCACTTCTCGCCCTTCTTTGGGCTAAATAAGGTCAAACAGTGCTCTGTAAGCATGTGGACTGTTAAGACTTCACTCAGACAGCTCTTCAGGCRTTTCTTCTACAGCAGCAGTGCCTGAGCTTTAGTGGTCCCCTGGAACTGAGGTTCTTCAAGATGTACATGCTATCCCAGATGGAGACATTCCAGACCATACCACAGGCGGCTTTTCCTGGGAAAGGGTGCCTTTGGGATGGAAGGGCTGAGTGCAGCATATGGGACACCTTGGAGAGAGGAACCCCTTGAATACTTCTATTCTATTCTATTCTATTCTATTCTATTCTATTCTATTCTTTCTTCCCACCCCATGCCTGCAGGCATGGGTCTCATTCACTTCCCTCTCATCCTACAGACAGATTCACCTGCTCTCCTGAGGGAACCTGGGTGGATCAAGATGGCCAGGTGAGGATTCCTGCCTGCTTGCCAGGTCAGTAAAAGACTCTGACTTTTTCTGGTGTTTACCAATTCATGCTTACAGTCAGTACAAAGCTGGGACAACATGCAGGGAGGGGAGTGAGGATAATGGTATCATTAAAGGAGGACATGGAAATCTATCCAGGAAGGCAAAAATAAGGTGAAATCGAACAGTGATGGTGTAGAAAAGAGAGAGACAAGCCAGGGCAACAGAGRGTGTCATGATCTCCTTGCATTTCTCCACAGTGTGTGGGAAGCCGGTCAATCCCGTTACTGAAATCCAGCGGATCTTGGGCGGCAAGTCAGCAAGGAGAGGCAGTTTCCCTTGGCAGGCTCTGACTAGCATCCATGGACGAGGGGGTGGTGCGCTCCTGGGCGATCGCTGGATCCTGACCGCTGCCCACACCATCTTCCCCAAAGGGGCAGGAGGGAACAATGTAAGCCTGGACCAGCTAGCAGAGGAGGCTAACATTTTCCTCGGCCACACCAAGGTAGAAGAGCTCCACAAGATGGGTAACCACCCTGTACGTAGGATCTTTATCCATCCAGATTACAACCCTAAAGATGAGCACAACTTCAATGGGGACATAGCCCTGCTGGAGCTGAAACACCGAGTAACCCTGGGCCCTACAGTACTGCCCATCTGTCTCCCAGATACTGCCAACACCACGTTCTACATGGATGGGCACATGGGCTACGTGAGCGGCTTTGGTGTGGAAAAAAACTTTATTTCAAATAATTTGAAGTATGTGAGCCTACCAGTGGTTGCTCGAGAGAAGTGTCAGAGGTGGCTGGACAGTAAGAAGACAGATATAGCTGTGGTTTTCTCTGAGAACATGTTCTGTGCTGGCTTCCTCACAGTCAAACAGGATACCTGCCAGGGGGATAGTGGCAGTGTCTTCACGGTGTTAGATACAGAAAGTGGTCGCTGGGTGGCTACCGGTATTGTTTCTTGGGGTATTGGCTGTGCCGAAGGTTATGGCTTCTACACCAAGATCCTCAACTATTTGGACTGGATCAAAGGGATAGTAAGGGAGGATAGGCTCTAAACGTTGCTGTCCTACTAGCTGAAGAATCACTGATAGCATATAAATTTCCAGACACAGMAAATCATATCTAAAGTTTTTGATGATGTCCCAAAGGCTTTTCAAACACACAGACCATGTAACCTTCCTCATGAGCACTTCTGAAAGCCACCATACTGTTTGATGAATTAATTCTTGGTGGTACCATCAAAACTTACCAAAGCTGCTGTACCGTTGGCAGCTTGTGGGATGCCTTTGTGGACATTCTAGTTCTTCCAAATCTTATTACTGGATGAAGCCTTAATAATATCAGGAAATCTCATGGCAGCAAACATGTTGTTTGAAGTGCTGATGATATCATCAGACTACTGCAGTTTACTTTTGTACTCTATTGTGTGGGAAGGTTGCAGGGAAGCAGACTTTCTTGAAGGAGGTGGTACTTTGTGCTGAGTACAGTGTGCATATGCCCATCGACATCAGTGAAATTCTATGAATATTAAAATCATTGCTGGAGAAACCAGGTGTGTTATGTTTTTCTAYCTTTGTTTTTAACAACTACTAAATATTCCCCATCACTGAAAGCAACTTATGGACCTTATATAGGGATTGCTTTACCTACCACTAAAGTGTTTCCAGTTCTGCAATGGCATGTGGCAGTTGCTCACCTGCCACAAAACTACCGTTAGATTACCCAGTCTGAAACTCCAGGTGKCTTCAAGGGAGGCAAAAATAAGTTKTCTGTGTGGTGCCAAATTCAAAAGACAGGGAAGACAACATCCAATTTCATGGAGAAAAGAGSCCAGGAACCTTCACTGATCAGAATTTGAGGATGGATTTTTTTATACTATATGAAATAAAGCTCTGACTGCAGGACAGCAGCTCTAAAATGATGCTGACTCAGAGAGAAGATGAAGCCTCTTGTGTTGTGGGTATTCTCTGGAGTTGTCTTTTGACTAGTTTTGATACTGCAGAACAACCTACCTTTTTCCTCTGAGTCACTGAGAGAACTGAAGTCTGCAAGAGCTTGACAGGGGGATGCTGGCAGTAAGGTCATAGCTGCCTTCTCGCACTGTTTTCTGTGAGATCCAGCTCCAGATCTTCTCAGGTGTCAGTATCTTTCATTTGCTTTTGAGATAGTATACCCTGGGGAACGATCTGTGAAATTGCACATCTGATATAAGTTCATCCATGATCTCCGGGGGTCATAATTCTGTTGATTTTTCCCATTTGTATGGGCAAGAGGCAAGCACGAGAGGCAACAAGAGCACAGAAAAACAAGGTGTCCAGTTGTACAGGAGTAATGGATAAACCCTGGTCTGGGAGAGGGAAGGGAGAATGAGGCATATGCGACTGAGGGCGTATTCCAGGTGAAGAACAGAAAATTTCTGGGATGCTCAGTGAGTACAGGACAAGAACAACAAAATACCCAACTCTTCAGTCCTTGTAAAAATTGGGAAAAATTACTGAGAAGCCATCTTAAAGAATCTCCTGCTTTGCAGGAGACTAGGAAACTTCGGGAAGCTGAGGCATGGAGAATAGATGATTTGCCCAAAATCCCTATGGGAATCTGTGACCCTCCTAGAAATAGCAACCCCAGCTAAATAAGTGTATCTTTCCTGTCTCCTACTCCTGGAGCATTCAGCCACATTTCTGTTTCTCTTTTCCTCTGCTGTCCTGAATTGGTTTCAGCAGTTTGTCTTCGTGTCCTTTTCCAGAAAGATTGGAGTTAATCAGTGAGCTAGTGAGTAATCATGCAACGCTGCTTGCCTGAGTGGCTTTGCGGTCATAGAAGCTAAGGAAATGTCTTACCTTAGTTTGAAGGTCACTTTTTCAGAACTTAAAATGAATTATTTTTCCCCAAATTGTACTTTGTTGAGCTATTTCTGCTGCTGAAGTATCCATCACATACCAAAGCAGAAGCTTCCTAATAGCCAGACATAGCAGTCTGTAAGATTTCCAGTGGCTTTTGCTCATGATTACCCCAGATGTTTGGGCATGTCTGCATGATTTATGAAATTCTAATACATACTGTGAAGTTATAAAATATTGTTGCAATGGCACCACTGCATCATTATTGTTTCTTTGCCAGTATGTAGTCACCTCTTTGCACAAGAGGAACATTGGCYAAGATTTGCAGCCTGGTCTAGTTACCAGGGAAGGACACTTCCCTTTTGCGCTCCAAAAGATGAAAGCTGGGATGAGTCCACCTACTTACTTAGCAACAAGAAGGAATGACTATAAATCTTCATACTAGATTAAAGTTGGCACATACAGATATAAAAGTAAAAAGCATTCAACATCCTCTGRGTCACAGTTCCTCAGGAATGTAGTGTAAGATCCTTGGTTGATACCCCAACAAGAAAATAACCTTTTGCTTATTACACAAAATTGAAGGTGCTTGAGCGGAGTGCAGGAATCTATATGAAACCTCCCAAGAGCTGCACACATCCTCCTCACCATTTCCTAGACTCTCAGAAAAACTTAGGCTGGAAGAGAAGGTCTCTAGTCCAATCCACTGCTAACAGCAGGACTAACTTCAGAGCTTCGGGACCTTGCCTGGGCAAGTTATGAAGATGTCCAGGGACAGAAATTCCCCAGTCTTTTATGGCTCTTCTTCCAGTGCTGACCCACACCCTGGCAAAAAGCCCAACTGGAAATTCCCTTATTGCAATTCATGTCTATTGTGTCTTGCCCTGTCACTGTTCACCCTTCTGAAAAGTATTRTTCTGTATACTCTCTAGCCCTCCTTTACGTATCTGAATACAGCAGTTAGATCCCCCTCTTAGCTTCTTCCTTTTCAAGCTGAACAAACCCAGCTTCCTCCGTCTTTCATCACATGCCATCTGCACCGGTTCCCTGACCATCTGAGTGGAAGGATATCTGTGAGCGATACAGGACTTTCTGGAGCAGAAGACACCCCTAACGCACATCAGGTAATTTTCTCCCACAGCAGTACCTTCCCTAAATCAAGCAAGCTTTATTTCTTATCTAATACAATAAAGTTTGAAAAATAAAGCCCTGAGGACAGGTGAATGAAAGGATTTTGAGGATGTCTCTTCTGCTCAGCTTGATTCAGAAGTCTGAAGTCTTCATTGCTGGTAATGGTTGGTCAATGAGACGCAACCAGCTCAAAAGAACTTCATAAAGACTCTTAGGTAGAGAGGTGAGGTAGCACAAGTTACAGCTTGACAAAAGCTGGCAGCGTAGTGGGTCAAAATGTGACTAGACACTTGATTTAGGGAGTTTCAAGGAGAATTAGGTCTAGATTGACAAGAAGAAAGGCAATACACACACAATAGCACATTGCACAAAAGGCAATTTGGACATTCTTTAATGCTGTTAGATATTCTGAATAATATAGGAAATACATAAATCAGAAACCAGGCTCTGAACCTACCCTGGGAACCAACAATTATTCTCTCRTCTTCATTAAAATCTCCCTGTCAGGTGGGGTATGGCTAGGTCTTCTCCCAGTGGGAAAAAATGGGATAGAAAAAAATGGGAGGAAGAAGAAGAAGCCTCTTTATCCAGAATAGCATCTTCCTCTTATGCTACTATGAGTGGAAGAAAGAGAATTTCCCTTCCCAGACACAGCGACAGTGGGAGAAACAGATACTTATTCCTGACTCTCCACTTAGCACAGACACAATGAATAGGCCCATTATATACACAGAATGAACAGGATCACAGCCAGCCTGAACATGTAACCAACACATTTAGAAAGGGTGACTGTGCTGAAAGGAGAAAGAGCTAATCCTGCCAAGCTTCTGCATCCTCATGCTTGCGCATGGTCTCTGTAATCCAGTCTAAATAACGCACTACCTTGGTGTAAAGACCAAAGGTACCACATCTTGGTCCCCAGGAGATCAGCCCAGCCACATAGTACCGTCTGTCATCTAGAGGATCTTGGATGGCGTAGGCTCCACCACTATCCCCCTTACAGCTGTCCTTGCCACCACCAGCACAGATCATATTATCAGTGAATCGGTAAGCACTGGAATTAGCAGAGCCCTCTGGTTTCTCAGATTGGCACTTAACCATGTCCACCACAGGAATCTGGGCCTTCCAAAGATAAATAGGCAGTCTTCCTTTCTCTCTCAGGCCCCAGCCAGCAATGTAGCCCAGAGTCCCTTCTTTCAGCTCGTACTCAGGTGATTTACCGGGAAGACAGAGGGTTGAGATGTTTGGGCCCATCTTCACAGGATCCCTCAGTTTCAGTAGTGCAATATCRTTATCAAAATCGGTCCTGGTTTCTATGGGCTGCTTCTTCCAATCAGGATGGATGAATGAAGCCTCTGGGATCAGCTGCACGGCCTCCCAGTGCAGAGATTCTCTACCAACATTGATTACCCCAGCATACATGTTGGGCTTGTCGTCTCTCTCCAGCACATGAGCTGCTGTCATTACCCAACTTTCAGAGATGAGTACGCCACTTCCTCTTGGGTAATAGAAATACACTTGCCAGGGAAAGTTGCCCTTTTCTGCACGGGTGCCTCCAAAAATCTTTGCTTTCTCTTGGATGGGATTACTAGGCACCCCACAGACTGGGAAAAAAAAAAAGAAAAGAAGAGGAACCAGGTGGGAGAATTAGCAGTTACAAATAGGGGGTTCTTTGGTAGTGCTAAAAAGCCCATAGTCCCCTCCTTCCTGTGTCCTCTAAATCATTTCTGATTCTGAGTAACCGATGTTTATACGCTATGTCATAGACTTTGCAACTAGCATTTACAGAGAAAGTCAAGAAAATTCAAGCAAAACTACTATCAACATTCAATGTAGGCTGAAAATACTCATTCTCAAATTCTTGTTGTGGAAAGCAGTTGTCACCCTGCTAGTGTTGGGTATGTCAAAGCTCACAACTTAATTGCATTTTAGTTAGCATTTTTCCTTTGCTGAATTATGTCCTGTAGGTGAAGGGGTTATCATTGAAAAAATATTTGCTTAAGTTCTTAGAAATATGACACTGCTCTTTAAAATGATTTTTTTTTGTGAACTCCAGATAATCTCAGGTTAAGTGTTCAGGTTTGTCACTGATGTTTTACCATTTTTCCTCTCCATTCTTTTAGTATGTAAAATCTTAAGCAGTGGTTTAATGGAGATCTTATCTCCAGTGGGTCTTACGGGTGCAGAGATTCTCTGTCCTCTTTGAGTAAAATGTTCTACAAGGTTTTGCAGAATGTGAGCACTAATGGCATAAATAAGGCTGGTCATTCTGACATAGCTAGGAAATTGATTTCTTATCACATTGCCTTGTTTACATTGAACCCTTAGTCATATAGTCAGAGATTAAGGAACTATAGCCAGTAGGTAGCTTCCAATTTAAATGAAGCAGAGTTTGTTAAAGAATTTCACATAATCATAGAAAGATTTAGGCTGGAAGGTACCTCTCAAAGTCTCTAGTTCAACCTGTTCATCCGTAACTGCCCTTCTCCCTGCCCTCCTAACTGCAAAGCCAGGTTACTCAGGGGCTTTGACAAGTGACTTCTGATTATTTCCAAGGGTGGTGATTAGCCAGCCTCTTTGGATAACAGTTTCAGTGCTCTGGGGGAGCATTTTTCCTTAAATACAGTCAGAATTTCCTTTGTTGCAACTTGTGCCCATTGCCTGTCATTGTCTTTTATTGCTGTGTCCTGCTGAAAAGCATCTGGCTTCATATTCTTTGTAACCTCCTCTTGGGTAGTAAATTCCCTGAGCTTTATCTTACAATTTGCTTTTTGCACGGCGCACTTGTATAGCCCACTGGCTGAGCTGGCCCTTAAGAGGGTTGAATCATCTTCAGCTGCATCATGTACTTTGCCAATGAGGATTYGGGGGTTTGGAGTAGTGAACAGGCATCATGTACAGCTAGCCCTAAGCATGCTGCCTCCTCTAAGAGGGTAAGMTGAACACGTGCAGAATACAGAGGATTTAAAATTCTCTCTATCATCAGCTGGAAGTTAAGACCCAGCCATAACTACCAGCAGTCAGAAGCAGGGGAGTACCCATGCACTTCCCTCCTCAGTGTCTCCCAAGTACACAAAGAGAGGATGAGAAGGTCCTTGACAGGGATCTTGCTTGAGCTTTCAGACACAGTAAGTATAGCTGAATACTGAAGGACACATTAAACCTAAAGGGTTTAGGCTATGACTTCCAGTGAGAGTCGTGAAAGACCTTTCCCTATAGTGCTGCATCTGTAGTGCCCACTGGGCAGTACCCCCAGGAGAGGTTTGAGGAGAAGCTACAGCTCTCAGCATAGCTTGGGAGGGACCAAAGACAGAAAGGTCCAGCATTGTCGGACATCTCTTTTGACTTGTCAGTTTTTTTGCCACCTGCAATGCAGACAGAGACCTAAAGCACTGAACAACTTGAGAATGTGCACACTTGAAGGTGGGGAAACTGATGCAGAAACACACACTAATACTTTAATAGGTCCTGCTATACCAGATGTCTTATCATGTTGCCCCCTTTTGTTTTCAGTTTCTTTCTGCTGCCTTACCTGACCTTTCTTTGGGGCCCACAGCTTTCAGAAATACCCTGTCCAATGTGATTCAAACAACATAGAAAAGATCAACTGTACTTTCAGGCTTAACAGTTTAAGAAAAGAGAGATGAAAGAAGTCATGGTCTTCATATGCTGTCTGTACATATACATAGTTTTGGTAGTACCTGGGACACATCTTGGTAGCTTTATTCCCATCTCTTCATTGACCCATTCTCCACTGGCTGAGCACTGATACACCGCTTGGAAAACACAAGAAAAAAGAGTGCCATAAGGATGCAATCAAGATGAAGAGAGGGTAAGTAGCATTACCGTATAAGATGTTGTATTAACCTTCTCATTTCCAAAGTAAGCACAGCTTGGTAAACATTGCTGAGATCTCCCTAGAAGTACACAACCCCACCAGGGTGCTTCTGCCCCTATTTTGGAGGGACTTCATCTAATAGATTTCTCGAGTCCTTTACTTCTCCACCAGAAATGTGTGCTAGATGTGACAAAAATCTCCATGGTTCACACACCGGGCAAATGGAGAGAGGACTTGCTAATGCATTTAAGGTCAACAGCCCAAGTACAGACATTATTAGAGTGTATTAAACACAAAGGCAACACAAAACTACTGCCTGCAACCCCACACCAATAAGAATTTTTTCACAGTCTTGACCTGATGGGATATAATCCCAGCCCCATGACAATGCCAGTACCATTTCTTAGGCCTTTGATCAAAGAAATATGTCTGTGTAGCAGAGGCAATGCTTACCATCCCCTTTGGTTTTTAGGGTATAGTAAGGCGCATCACATTGATACCGGAAAGCAGCTTTGTACAGAGGCTCATGAAGTTCGGAGATGTATACGGCTTGGGCATTGGCAATAGGAATGGGATCACCACAGTTCACAGCTGTAGAGAAGAAACAAAACMAATCAAATATAATCAAAAGGGCATCCTCACCCAACAATACGATTATTCTGTATGATGGGGAACCACTCAGCTCCTCTGGTCCCTGTACAGTCATCAGCACTCACTTCCTCTGTCCCTTCAGCATGCTCACAGCCCAGTCCTTCAGCATTCTCCTAACCTGGAGATATAGTGGATCTAGAGCCTAAAGGCTCCATTCCAGTCTGCTTTCCACAATAGAGAGATGGGTCACTTACGAACACAGCTGAAATGTGAGTTGCTCCATTCACCGTTGTCCTGACAGCTGGAGTGAAAAGTCAGCGTGCTGTCTCGTTGCTAGGGAAAAGAACACATGATCCATCTAAGTCACTGGCCATGAAATATATTTGACACAGGCACTCCAGTGGAGGGTCCTCAAAATGCTGCAGTGGCTGGAAGAAGYTTCCACTTACTACAGCTGTGGTGAAAACTTGGAGTCCCCGAAGGTGCTCAGGACACCTGATGGGAAATGGCATCAGGAAGCTGCTGAGAGGCCCAGAGAGGATATACACTTTTTTATGTAACTTACCCTCACAATTTCGTAGCCTTCCACACAGGTCACCTTCACATTGTCCTTGAAGATATACCTGTTCTTCTTTGGCTCAAGAACAGAGTTGGGGATGACACTCGGGGGACAGGTTATAGCTTTGAAGAGATAGGTGGAAATCGGTGATTAACTGGATCAAGATTTACTCTCCTTCCAGCTCCCAACTTCTTTCTCCCCAGTGATTATTTTCCCTAGTAAACAGGCATCCTCTGTTTACTCAATACCAGCAGCTGTGAACATGCTAACATGCTGTTGTACCATGAATCTGACCTGTGACAAACTCTCTCCCTAAATCAGCAACAGAGGGAACGCTTTCCCAAGTGTTTACTCACGATCCCCATAGTAGCGTATTTTCCAGCCTTTGTGCTGTACAGCGTGGTTTGTCTGGAAGATTATGTCAAGAATGTTGTTCCTAGTTTTGATTTCAGGAGGACCTGGGAATTTSCTGCCACAATAGGGACCAAAATGCTGCTTTCCAGAGACAAGCTGGGAAAATAACAAACAAGAAGAAGTGAGAAATACCAAATGTATTCAGACAGATATTCAAATATGTATTCAATATATACATATTCAAATGTATTCCAAAGAACTTAAAAAGGCAGCATAGTTGAAAATAAAGTTAAGCAGTCAGAGGGTCTTCTGAATACAAGGAGATTGAAGGGAGATCCAGTGCGTCCTGACTCCCTCCCTAAASCCCACACCTACTGTTAAGCTGTCGTGGCAACTCCCTTTCGAGTCGGCTGGTTCCACGTCGAAGTCCCCGCTGCGTATGGTCAACGCCACAAAGTAGCCGGGCCTCAGAGCCACTCGATACTCACACCGCGAGTTCTCCGGGTACTGGTTGGGATAGTTGGGGCTGGCRATCTCCCCTGATGGCTCAGTGAAGACTTTTCCACTGCAGTTCACTAGGATTAARGAAGGAACACAGAATTCAGAAAGGAAACGGTCCATGTTTGAAGCTGAGAAGCTTTCCCTCTTCCACTACATCTCCAGTCTCCCCAGTCACCTGCATTAACCATGTCACAACATTGCATCTCTCCAAGAAACTGAGACCAGGGCCACTTTATCCAATTAGCCAGCGACTTTAMCTTCCAGTGGCCTTTCTTTTTGCCTTCCACCTGCAATTTAGGCCCCCTTCCCTCATGCTCAAGTCCTCATATTATACTCCTTTCAACATGCACCATTTGTGACTTTGCAATTTTTTGATTCAAGACAAACAGCCCCTTGGCCATTTCTGTGTCTTTATTGAACTGCCCTGTTTTGTCAGAGATTAAAAGATTCACAGATAGCAGTATGCTAAGGTCTCCATCACAGTCTTTAAAGAATGTAATTTAGTAGTTTCTTAATTCTTTTGACACAAAAAAGAAGAATGTTAAGAATACATTAATAGAAATTCCCAAAATCACAGTCTACTGCCGGTTCAGATTTGCACTGGGATGTTTTTTTCCCCAAAATATACCTGTCACAACTGACTGAGAAGGTTGATAGAGAGGGTCTTCCATGTACAATATCTCACTTGGCCTAAATTAACTCTTGCTGATGACCACAGCTCATGTAGATCTCTTACCTCCACATGTTTTCTTATCCTCATAGAGGAAATAATCTGGTGGACAGGTACAGAAGTAACCTCCAATATAATTATTACAGTAATGACTGCAAGGTTCCTCCACAAAATCCGTGCACTCATCCAAGTCTGCAAGTGTGAAAAGATGAATCAGCCAAGATTAGGAGAGGGCCCTAAGGGCAGGAGGAAGATGAGAAAGTGAAGCAAACACTGGTGGACAACAAGGAACAGGTATCTCTAAGACAGCATTTATACTGGCCATATCAGAAAGCAGTCCTGTCTGCCGGGATCTCTTTTAAATAAGGCATTCTTGCAAGGAAAACCCTTCTGTCAGCTTTCCTCCCCTGCTAGCCTGRACACTAGAGAGATTCAGAGGAGGCTGTTTTAACCTTACCCACTGCAACGTAGTAGGCCGCAAAACCAGTGAAACGCTCCTCATTGGAAAAGTCTGATTGGAAGCTCATAGTGAGGGTGTTATAAGGGACATGAAATTCCTCCACAATCGAGGAGCCAGGGGCACGAGGTTTCTTCCGCCCACAAAGCACRCCCTCAACATGGCCACCAGACAGGATCTGCAGAAGAATGCAGAGAGGTCTCATCTCATTACTGGAATATGTGTAATTACCAACACTTGAGTCTTTCAGCTTATAGGTGGCTAACCAAAGGCTCCTAAATTGCATGCATTTCTCACAACATTTAGGTAGATCTCCCAGGGCACAGCCATGTCCCATAGCTAGCAGGAGGGACCAAGGCTGCTGTGTCATCCACCAAGCTGGCCAAGGGTGGAAGACAGCCAGCCAAGATACAGCTGAATGGATCCCCTAGACAACCAGTTTCATGACATTTGTAAGACGCTTGAGGAGTGTTCCCTCCTACTGAATTCCCAGCTGTGAAATACCTGTCTTAATTTCTCAGATACAAATTAATCCAGAAAGTTCTCTGTTAACATCCTTTTCTCAGGCCCACTTGCACAAAAAATCCAACACCGTGGTTCAAAATGGCAAAATCAATCATTGACAGTCTGCAGAGCGGTCTAACAGGTTCATCRGTTTGTTGCAAAAGGACACAAACTGATGTCCTTTTGCAGCTCCCAGCAGAGCACATCCATCCTACTGTCCCACCTTGGTCCTTCTCCAAGGTCTCCTTCTGGTGCTGCACCTGATCTTATTGCCCCTTTTCACATATAGCTATTGCAGGATAGGATGGTCTCGTTTCTGTCTGTTTGTGTGGAAATGCTTGATCTTTTGTGCCTTGTGGGACAACATGGAGCACAGCTAGTGGGTCTCTAATTTTTAAGAAATCTGTGGTGCATAGATCATGGAAAACRGGTGCAATGGACCACAGCACTTTATCTGAGTGTCCACTATCCATACACAGATYTCTTGATAGACCTTCATCATGTCCAATCAATTTCTGATTGCATTAAATCATCTATGTCCACTCATGGATTAATTCTGAATAGTTTCAGGGACAGAAAAGCAATGCCCTAAGAAAACGGTCCTTTTATACCTAACGTTCACTGGCTTAGAATATCCCTTGCAATAGGGAAGTGTCAGTGCTGGCTAGGAAGGCTTTTCCTATGAATATAGGAGAAACACGCGGAGGGGGGCATAGATGGGACACTCAGTTTGCAGACAATGCTTATGTGGTTATGAGGCAAACTCCAATTTAGGGACTGCTAGTGCAGATACACTCAGTCATTTGGGCTTCTTGGAGCTCAGAACAGGAAGGATGTGTCTGCCTCCTCTTCCAGCCCTGAGCTTTGTACACAGCTTTGCTGTTCTGTGCTCTAACCTGCCTTCTTGTCTTTTTCTCACTTGAGGATGGGGACAGTACCTTCACAAAGTCATATTCGCAGTTCTGCGATGGTTCAAGATCCAGATGTGTAAAATAAAGGCGAATGCCATAACCCGAAGGGACCTSGATTTCCCAAGATTCCTGCAAATCATTGGGATACACCTGAGGATAATTGGGTGACAAGATCTCACCATACATGGAGGCTGCATCAGCCCAGACAGGGAGGCAGAATAAGATAAGGTACCTGAGAAAAGAGGAAGGAAGATGACATTGCAGTAGTCTTCTCTGTCCACATATGCACAGTCCCTAATGAAAAAGCTAGTCTTTGGCTGTACATAGCATGCAGCATAGCTCCTGGCTTTGGAGTTTTAATGACCAACACTGTGGCTGTGTGGGGCTTGTCTTTCTCCTGTAGCCTTTTACACAGGAGTACAACCTCAGCTGTGCTCTCTGCTCCTCTCCAGCTCTGTAAGAGCTGGTAATGCTGCAGGAGTTGAACACAAGGGTCTTAAGTGCTATTCCCTACTTCACTGCCTTGTTCTGGAGGCTACTTGGGCTATAGATACATTCAGATTTGAGAATCAGTACAGTACTACAGGAAAAACACCTGATTTATAAAATCTARTTATTAATAAACCTGAGCTCCCCTTGGAGATTCAATAACTCACCACATCTGGAAAAGGCAGATCTTCCTTTCTGAAAACTTTCAGGAATTGGACTTTGGAGTTATGGTCTGGGACAAAAAACAGTGTGATTGATTAATGTTGCCTGTGCTTCTGTGTGTCTGCTAGGCAGGTCAAAGACCCTAAAATCCCAGCTTGTGGAGAATATGTCAATGTTTTGCCTCAAAAGCGAGTTTATATCTCTGTTCCTTCCTGCATATGGCAACCCAAGCATCAAGAAGGGATAGTAGGCTCCGTACTGACAAAACGGAGAGATGATCCCTGTCTTGGTACTCACTGGTACTCACATTCTCCCCTTATGACCATCAGTGTCTCCAAACACCATGCTGGTGCACAGCAAATTAAGATAGAAAGCACCTCCCCCCCRGGGTACCCAATCCATTCTTCCCAGCACCCCAAAAATTATGCTAAGACCCAGGGATTGGGGAGCAACTTGTCCTGACTCTTCTAGCTGTCAGACAGCAACGCTCAGGAATATTTTCCTTTCCCATTTCTAATGCTTGCAATATTTACCTTCTCTCCCTAGTCCGTGTCTGGTTCTCTTCTCTCTTCCCTTCTCTTTTCTCTCTTTCTCTTTTTCTTTTTTTTTTTTTTTTTTCCTGTTCACACCCTCCTCCAAACGCACCCAAGGCTGGGGAAGAGATCTCTAACTGGCAATATCGCAGCACCCTCTACCTGTGGGATGCGGCTTCCCAGCCTCCCCGCCGCGGCGAGATGCTGGGCTCGCCGGCTCTCGGCAGGAAGGGGGATTTCCAGAACAAGTTGCACAATCCTGTTGGCTCTGGCTGCGTGGGGGGAGCACACAGATCTGGTCTGGATTAGGCATTTTCGGGAAGTCAGATGACTTTTGGGAAAAGGGAGGGGAACGGAGTTTTCGGCTGCCTCCCCTCTTCCCCTCTTCCCCCTCCCTTTTAAACGTTAGGGACAAAAATCCAGAGGGTGTCGAAAAGTGAGAGTCCACGTGAGAACTGATCCAATGCTTCTGCATGGAAAAAAATGTTTGACCATCCTGTCTGAGACACCACTTTGCTGGAGTCCGCTCTGTTACTGCAACCTGGTGGCCACTGCAACCTGCTGCCACGTGTGCTCCCCATCTGATGCTTCAGAGAGCCTTTTTTTTAGAGGGGAAAAAAGAGGAAAAGATAGTGGCCTGTTCAATGTTGTGCCTCTCTGAGGCTACCAGCAGGAGTAAGAGTGCATTGTTTTGCTGGTTTTTGTTATGGGAACACTCCTGTTAGTAAGCATTTAACTAAGAACTCATAACTACTTCTTTATTTACCAAGTGAACTTCACGTAAGAGCAACTGTTCATCAGACTTAGCTCTGAAGCAGGTTAGATCTAAGACTCTTGTGGAAAGGAGTTTCAAGACTTATGCCAGGTAGGACCCTTAATCCAGCCAGTGCCCACAAGCCAAGACCAAAATACCACCGTACAAGCTAAAAGACCGGTCACTATACTCCAGAAAACCCCTCCTCCTCACAAACCAGCTATGTCAGGACCGAACTAGAACTGAAAATGTAAAACTCCATTACAACCCCTACCCTTTACAATCAGCACAGCATGCTCCAGATCTTGTTTTGGCCAGCAAAAAAATGATTCAAGTTTCAACAGGCCATAGGTAAGGTGTGTTAGCAAAGCCCAGCTGAAAGACTTCTTTATATTGTCAAGAGAGAGAAACACCTACAGATGAATCATAACTGACTTCATTGTAGTCAGGATAAAGGCTTTATGAAGAACACGCCTAGTCTGTTTTCTTTGTCAAACTGAGAATGGATAGAGAAAGAAAATAGTGTGTCATCTCACTTCTGATGTCTCTTGGGAGCACAGCATTGATGTTTCTAACTGGAATTTTGAGAACCGGGAAAATAGTGATGAAAGATACACAACAAATCATGGAGAGATGTTTTGTCCTCCGAACTGGGCAAAGTAAAGACCCTGCCAGTGACTCTTTAAGTCATAATCATATTTTAAAATGAGCATGGCAGAGGTAAAATGAGTATGGGCTGATATATTATGCATGTCATTTCATCGCAAGGGAATTGTATATTTTCATATAAACCTGACTCAACTTGTCTGTAGCAGCGGTAAATTAATATGTGTGTGAATATTAATAATTCTTTAGAAGACATATGCCTATTAATTAAGAAAAAGATTGCTGAAGATAGTTAAATAAAAAGGTACCTGCATTTTATATGGGCATACATCTGCATAATGCTAACTATTTATGCAGAAGACCAGTGATATTGATGTTTATATTTACATTGAATACACTTACAGCATTTGATTGCCTTTGCCTAGGTCTGTATTGTTTTTACAATTCATAAGATGAAACAGCTAGGTAATATATTTTACAATTCACTGAAACTATGTCAGAAATTATATTAAAATAGTAATTTAAAGGAGGCAAAATCATGCCATTAAGGTTAATAAACGATAACATTAACTTTACCAATGCAATATAATTCTGCTCAGAAGCACATGCATTCTCTTAAATTCCTAAATTACATGACCACATACTACTTTTCCCAAATTGCATAAGACAAACCTTTTCTTAAGATGACTCAGAGCTGCGTAGCTGTAACCTTTCTGCCAGTTGTTATGAAGAGCAGTAGCGTTCCAGTTTTCATAAAATTACCATCTAAAACAGGCTTGACTGGCTTGTCTTCCCCCAGGAAGTTGGGAGAAAAAAAGCTTTTCCCAAGTTCTTAAGAAAAGCCACACTTTCCCATCTTGAAACACTGAGTCAGTGCATAAAACAAAAGGAGTAAATATTAAAGGAGAAAACATAACGTTAACTAGGCGAAATCCATCAGCAGGGAATCAAGGATACGTAAGTAGCAAATAAAATATCCTTGATCCACCAAGACCTCGGCAGTAATTTGCCTGTTTCCCATTCTGCCAGGAAGAGGATTCAGTGGGTTTCTTGCATGCCACACTTTCCCACCTAGCTCTTGTGACCCAGGCCGGTTTTGTTGTCACTGGTTAAATTCAGAGCCTTGGGTAAGCCCCAGGAAAACCTGCGCTGGCTCAGAACTGCTTGGTATAACCCACTGATTTCTACCTCTGCATACTGTACCAGAGTCTGTCCACCTCTTTCAGTCCCTCCAGCACCGAGTCTGAATGCAGAGCTCCCACAGCCTCCCAGTAAAACCCGGGACTTGGGACCATTCTGCTCCATGCACTGTACCACATTGAGATGCCTCTTCCCTTCTGGATTCCCTTCCTCTACACTCCTGGATGTAGCTTCAAGCACCCATGACTGTTAAGCAGAGATGATGCCTGCACAGGTGTTGCACCACCTTTCCTACAAAACAGAAGCCCTTTGTTCCTACAAAACAGAAAACCCAAGGCCTTTTCCCTGTGGGTGAGGGGCTCTGACAGCTGGAGATATCCCACCGTGGGATAACCGGCCTGGGTTGTGCCACGACCTTCCCGGGGATGTCCATCCTCACCGCACGCATGGCTTCACCAGCGGTGAACCAGTGGCTGAAGAGGAACAGTTTAGAGTTTTGTCTATCGGAGTGAAGTGTTCCTAAATACTTTGGCTTGCTTTAAACCACAAGGCTGTAAACTGCAGTGGCGGAGCAGCTGCTGTGAGAGGAACTGCGACGTTTCTGCAGCAGGACCAGTAACTTCCAGGMGACGGCTCGCGTGGGCTGGCGGGAGCGACAGGATGCTCGAGCTTCCCCCGCCGCTCCGGCCGGCCGGGGCAGAGCTGCCGGGCCACGAGTGACGAGCGCCGCAGCTACGGGCGAGGGTCTCCTGCCTCTTTCCCCCAGCCTGAAGCTAACGGCGGAGGCCCAGCCCCGCGCCGAGGGCCGCCGGCCGCAGCCGGTCCCGGCGGCACCGAGAGGCGGCAGCAGAGACCGGCCGGCCCCGCGGAGCCGGCGAGGGCGGGGAGGCCCGGCCCCGGGGGCGCATTCCCGGCCGCCCTCCCGGCGACAAAATGGATGTCACCGGGGTGGCGTGCCTGATGCTGCGCTCCCTGACCCCCCCCACCCCCGAGCTCACCCACCGTAAACAGGGGACACGAACTGCAACTCCCTAATTGCGTGGAGGGGGGCCGGGGAACGGAGCCAGCGACGTCTGAAAAACAGGCTCTGACATCACATTTATTTGTGCAGTGATTTCCACACCGAAGAGGTGAATTGTTCTCAAGCATACCGTTCCCTCCCCTTCTCAAACGTCTGTTTCTCCGACGCTCTCCAGTTTGTCACTCACCCATTCCTGACTTTGTTCCCTACTGGCTCCAAGGCCTCCTATTCATCCTTCTAATGAAAACTTATTTTCATGTCTCCCCCTGCCTGTTTTTCCAGGCAGTCACCCTTCTCCCTCCGTACTTCCTCTCTTGCTTTATTTCCCTCCCCACTCTCTCTGTGCTCTTCCCTTGGCTCAGYGATTCCCAGCTGCAGACTTCAGTCCGATTTAATTTTATTCTGACTCCTACTTTTCCAGTATCTCCTCCCCGTCAGYGTTGAACCCTGAACTGCAGTCCCACCCACTCCAGATAGTCACCTTGCCCCCTAGTAGCCTGCTCCTCTCCCCTGGCCACTTGAATCAGGATAGGCTCCTACGCCTGCCTGRGCGAAGGGGCACTGGCAAGGCAGGGCACAAAATTCCTGTTTCAGTTCCTCTGTGCAGAAGAAATGGTCCTGGAAGGAAAGTCCTGCAAGAGCTCTTGAAGAACCATCTGGGGTTGTGTGCAGCTGTGGTCTGTGGGAAAGCTCCATGAACCACTTGAACACAGTCAATAAAAATTAATTTGCAGAAGCTTTAGCAGCTACATTCCCTTATTGCCACACTGAGCTCATGTGAACTTAAGTTTCACACTAATACCTATGTRATGTCATGAAACCACAGTATATCTKCAGGACRGTAAAGAAAGATTTTTGGTTACACTCCCTCCTCCCAAGCATAGCACTGCCCTGATTATTGAAAAAATAATAATAATGAAAAATAATGGTACTCATCATGATCTGAGTCTCAAAACCGGCTAGTATGCTCTGACCTGAAGTGGCTGTCTAGCATTTAATCTAAACAGGTCAAATATAGCAACATTTCAAGCAACTGGAAACAGAATCTCGCAATGGAAACTGTTAGGCAATCTCAGGAGCAGATGCTGCTTCTGAAACCCTTCTCTGACAATAGTAAATTACAGAATGAAATAAATTCGTTTCACTATACACGTAGCTAACTGACCACAAGTGTATTTAARTACTACAGTATTTTTTAAATTTGTTTTACAAATAGTGGACATTTCAAATAAGTTACTCTGTGTACAAAGGGAGTGTTTCACGGGTTTGTTTCCTGAGCTGTTCCAGAACACAAAGGACCTAGACAGAAGTTTGTCCAACCCAGCACACAGCCCCTAACTCTCCCTCTTTCTGCAGTCTCAGGTCAGTTTTGGATGGACCGCTGGAGGTCTAGGGAAGGACACCACTTGGGAAAGACTGTGGTCTAAAACCATTTTTGCTGCTACAAATGAGGCCTCCAAAACCAGACGGAGCACCTTGCCTTTTCAAAAGCAGAAGGACTCTGCGTCTGCCAGGAGACAGAGGTCTACTTGGGCAGGAGATGTACTGGCGCATGTGGAAAGCTAAGCCCAACACTGTAAGCCCTAGTGGCAAGCCCAACAGAGTACCAGTGGCCACAGCACAGTGGTGTGGTTGGTGCCAGCTTACAGTATGACCTTGGAAGCAAGCCCGTTGCCCACAGAATCTAAGTAAGCCTCCAGTCATCATCTAAATTTTCATAGRAAGGGGATGAGAAGAGAAGGGGAAGGATGAAGGGAGGGGAAGCCAGATGTGGAGGTTTAAGGAGGGAGGCAAGCGTATGGTGATATTTCCCTGGTATATTGTCCCATTTTTGGCTATTATCTAAAGCGTAGAGACTTACTGAGCCAGAAGTTGTATCTGTATCTTAGTGTTCACGTGTCCTCAGTGGATCTTTCTTATATGAATGTTCTCATCACTTTTTAACTCGATCATGGACTTTTAATAAAATGATAACAATGATCCCCTGTCAGACGACAGCATAGTCGAGCAGGATAGAGACTTTAAGAGGCTGTAACCCCAGAAATGTTAAATCTGTGGGACAATTTAATTGTATCACACATGGGAGGAAGCTTGATTATGGAGTGGATTCCTTCAGTGGTGATGCTAACAGGCCTCTCTCTCCAATCTGGCTCTCCATTTTCATGAGACTTCTACAAACATAGAAGCTTGAGATGCCCATTCCCTGTCAAACGTGACTGGGGGAGGGACAGAGTCAGCATGCTCACATAGGCCTCATTTACTTGGGAAAGTGGCCTAAACACCATAAATACCCAACTGAACATGGAAATGAGATTGATATTCAGTTGGTCCTTGGACTTTGCAAAAAGTTTGGCAAACAGTGACCAGTTAGGGTGAACAAATACAGTAMCCTATTTGTAAAGTCTAACCTGATGGAGTGAGCTGTCCAGGAGGGTTTTTAAACCCCTACTAACCATCTTGGCCTGCCACTCTGCACCTTACACTGCCTTCAACGGACTTCTGGAGGTCAAGGCCAAGATCTCCCCTTCTTCATGTACTTCCTTACTGCACTGATTACTCTTCATTTCCATTTTTCTCACCTTCTGTGAGCTTTGGGGCCTTGTCCAAGCATCTTCTGAACATCTCCAGGGCTGAAGATTTCCCAGCCTCTCTAAGCACCCATTCCCATGGTGAACCACCCTTCGGTCCAATTGAATTTCCTTTGTGGCAGCTTGAGACCATTGCTTCTCGCTGTTTCTCTGTGGACCTCTGAAGTGACTCTGGCCCAGTTCTTCCTTAGCCCCACACTAAGCCACACATTATGTCAGGTGCATTTGTTTTTCTGAACTTTGTGGGGTTTCTGTCAAACCATTCCTTCATTCTTCTCATTCCTTATCTATTCTACTCTTTGCACTGTCTCCATCTGCTGCACTGCCCAATGTGCAGGGAAAAMTGCTCTTTCAAGACTATTTCCTCTTCCTTCTCTGGATCTGTGCCTTTGCCACTATGGGGCAGGGAAAGGAAGACGGGAGAAAAAACACATCATTTAAAGTGAAACCCATACCCACGGAGGCCTGTTCCCAGCAGGTGAGCCCACCCCACAGCCACATCGTAACCTCATGGTCAGAGCTGCACCTAAGGCGGAGAAATCCTATGTGCCAGCACAGGCTGGGAGACAACAAGTTAAGGAGCAGCTCAGCAGAAAAGATCCTGGGGATCCTGGCACGTCAGCCCATGATGCACCCTTGTAGCAGCGAAAGCTAACAGCACGCTCCATGGCACGAATGACAGCATAGTYAATGGGTGGAGAGGAGCGATTATTTCCCTCTGTATGGCACAGATAAAGTTGTATTTGGTGTGCTGTGTCCATTATGGGCTCCCCAGCACAAGAGAGGTGTGAACAAACTGGAAAGACCCCAGTGGAGGACCACTGGATAGCTGACTAGAGCATTGATACTGAGCAGTCTGGATTTGTTTAGCCTGGCAATGAGAAGGGCAAGGGGAGGCAAGGTTTTTAGCCTGGTCTCCTAAGTAAACAAGGTCTATGTAGGCATGTTGCCAGACAGTCCCTCTCCCAGTCAGATTTGACAAGGTATGGGATTTAATAGGTGCTACTGCCTAAAGCGTGGTTCTAAAGAGGATGGAGTCAGACTTTTCCCAGGAAAAGAGGCAATGGGCATAACTTGCAACAGAGGCAATTCAGAGTATAATCTGTACGAAAATACTTCCCCCAAAGCATGATTCAGCACTGGCTCAGGTGCCCAGGGAGGCTGGGAGCTCTCCACCCATGAAAATGTATAGCAATTGCCCRGGCAATGCTCTCAGCAACCTGATCCAGCTTTGGAGCCCTGCTTACGAGCAGGCCTTTGGATCAGAGACCTCCAGAAGTCCCTTTTCATATAAACCTTTGCGTGAGTCTGTGTTTGCCCCTCCAGCTAAGTTTGGGCAATACCACCCACCTGAATGGTGGTATTCCACACAGCAGGAAAATGGTAACACAACCAAAGGGAAGAGGATCACATCCATTGCACCTGAAGATTTTGCTGAGAACTTGGGGTGCACTCATGGGCATGAAGGAACACAGCTAGGAGGAGGTCCTCCAACGGATGAGTTATGAGGAGGCTGGGTGTGGAGAGCCGCCCAGTAAGTACAAAGAGTTGGGTGCCAMWGGGACAGGGCAAGGGACAGGTGCTSCCGTAATGGCTGGTCTGGGAAGCGGGTCCCTCCGGGCCACAAAAGCCAAGCACCAACGGTCAGTCCTCCAGGAGCCACTGGGGTGGCGGGACCCAGCAGCACTGGGGAGGCTCGGTAGTGTGCCTTGTCCCCCGCCAGCAGAGCAGCGCCACAAGCCGAGACCGAGACCGAGACCGAGACCGAGRCCCAGGCCCAGGCCCAGGCCCAGGGCCTGCCCCTTCCCTACTCGCACGACCGTTGGTCTCCCCGCGCGCCTCGTGCCCGCGAATAACCCCTGCCCCGCCCTGTCCCCTACCCCTCCCTGCCCGGCTCTCTCCTGTCCCGCCACAGCCAATGGGRAGGCGGGCTCCGCCTCGCCTGCTTGGCCCCACCCCCCCGCCGCCCGGACCGAGCCCCGCCCTCGGAAGCGCTTTCTCCAATCATTGGCTAGCGGGGACAGCCCCGCGGCACCGCCCACTCGCGGGGTAACCTTTGCCTTAGTGAGCGCAGGGCCCTGCCCCGCTGCCACCGGCTGTCCAATCGGAGACGCCGTAGGGGCGTGGCCGGCCCGGCGCAGCCAATGGGCGCGGAGGGGGCCGCGAGCGGTGCGGGGGCCGCGGTGGCTGGTGCCGCTGCCGGGTTCGAGGAGCGACCGGCCGGCGGAGCGGCCGGGGGAGAAGATGGCGGTGGCGGGGTCCGGCTGGGGCCTGGCCCGGCTGGCAGAGGCCCTGGGCTCGTCGGAGCAGGCGCTGCGCCTCATCGTGTCCATCCTGATGGGTAAGGGAGGGCAGAGGGCGCGGCGGTCGGGGGGTGACGGGTCTGGCGCCTCGGGCAGGGCGCTCCGCCCGCCGTGGGGCCGTGCCGTGCCGTGCCGTGCCGCGCGGGGGCCGGGGCCGGGCAGCGCCTTGCCGGCGCGGAGCCCCACCTGTGTCGGCGCCGCCGTGCCAGGCCACGTGTGCGCGCGGAGCCGGCGGGCGAGCCCCCCCGCCGCCACCGGCCCCGCCTCGCCCCGCCCCGCCCCAGCCCGGCCCGGGCCCGGCCGGCGGGGGGTGGGGTGCGCCCGCCTCGTGCCGCGGCGCGGCGGGGAGTTCGGGACGTGCCTGGCAGCAGCTGTCGGGGTTGGAGCCCGGCGCGACACCGGTGGAGGGGGGGAACCGGCTCTGAAAGGGGGCGGGCGAGCCGGTGGGTTTCCCCGCAGGGAGGCGGGGGTGCGGTCCTGGCAGGCTGCCTGTGAAAGGGGTGCAGGCACCCCGCGTCCGGGGGGCGAGGGGGGGAGCCTGGCTTCGGGACCTGCGGAGCCGGTCGCCGTGGTGCTGGCACTCGGCGTGCTGCGAAGCGAGCCCGCTTTGGGTCTGCGCGGTGAGCACTYGTTTTGGGCGCAAGAACTTCGTTCGCGGTTGTGCCGCTGTCTTTGCGCGGGGGCCAGGTGCTGCGTGTGCATCGAATTCCCCGTGAGGCTGTGTCGGGAGGGGTGTGTGCGCAGGAATCTCCGCAACCCCTCTGGGATGTCGCCCTGTCTGAGTGCAGGGAGCTCTCTGCCAAGGGACGTTATTAGTGTCTGCGGCAATCATGGAACTATGCGGGAGTGGCATGTCATTGCTGGGGCTACCAGGTAGGGTGAGCAAAGCCTGCTAGCTAAGTGGCCAGGAGACCTGGGATGTTGTGCTGTGTGCTCCACCTGCAACGCGAAGCGTGTTGCAAAACACATGCTGCTTGTGCTTATCTAAACGTGAGATAGGTAAGTCACATGTARAATGGTTAAGGCAGGGCTAGGGTTACGATGTGGGCTAACAATTGAGAAGGAGGTTATAGCTCCCAAAACATTAATTCAAATGTATGTATGTATTTATGCTGTCTACATAAATCTCTGCAGGTGCCCAGTGAAACTGGGTTTTGAAAGCTTTTGGTGGTGTGGTCACTTAGCAGATAGGAAATACAAGGTTTTCTCTGAACCTAAAAGTGTATTTGAAGGGATACAGCTGCTACTGTGTGATCTGTCAAAATAAAGTTCCTTTGGCTAACTAGAAGTATAATTTTTAAAAAAGAATGCAAGAAAATTTGTGTCACTTCATAACTGTGGTCTGGACCAGACTTATTTCTGCCTGATACAATCTACGATGTGTAAGATCAAACTGAACCAAAACATTCTCCACGTCAAGGGTAGATATAGGGGATTGAACTGACTATCATTTCAAACTTAACTTAGAAGTTAGTTAAACCAAACTTTTTCTATAAAGAAAAAACTAATAGGAAACATATACAGGACATGCACAYAAGTCAGTGTGAATTAATCTGGCAGCTCCCCACAGCTGAGCGGGAAAAGTCCTGCTTTCCTTTCTCCCACGTCTGTCTCTGGTACCTTAATTACGATCTGAATTGAATTTACTTGCCTGGCAGAAACCTAAACCAGAAAAAGCAGATAATTTACTACCAGGTTAGTCAACTGAACCAACCAAGGGACCAGTCTAACAAGTACTGATGCAGAAAAGGTGTTAGAAAGCGTGTGTGGAGGCAGTAGAGYGATGCCTTTGCAGAATGCGCCCTGAACATACTCTCAGAGTTCCTTCTTCCTTCTTACTAGCAATAAGCTAGAACAYGACATTGGAAGGCTGCTTCCTGCTTGGTGTCCTATGGGTGAGCAAAACCACTTCTTTGAAATGAACAGCAGATAATTATCATCTTAATGGTAAGAAGAGATGCCCACTGCAGTCAGTACATTCATTAAGTCCAAGATTCGTGTGTGTTGTTACAAACGTTCCATGTACAGTGTTGACACTAAGCCACTGAGACAGCACAGTGTCCCTTCCTGATGCAGGCCACTGTCTATTTTGCATAAAGTCTTAATGTATCTTTATCATTTGTATTAAAAGTCTGGGGATCAAGGACTAGGAACCCACTCGTATCTCTGCATACCTGAAGTGTATACCAGGAGGCTTGAGCTGCACGTTTCCTTGTCCTTTCTCCCTCGCTCGGTATCTCTTAATTATATGCAATTGAAGGCATCACTTCAGACGGAAGGCTTRAAGGCATGCAAAACAGCCTCGCCTCTAGTCTGGTACTCTTGCAGGTCATGTAGGTTGAACCACTCAGGCAGAGGGGATTGACTCCAGCTTTCCTGCGTAATGGATGGGTAGTAAAGCATTATACCATTACATTAAAAGGGAGTGCCAAGCACCATTCCAGAGCAGCATGAGAGTGAAAAGAGTTCCTTAACCCAGCACTAACATGAAAAGAAATGTTCATTTAATTGCAGCTTAGCTTACAATCCTTTTAATGTGACTGAAAGCCTTAAGCCTGTTGGTAATGCAACTAGCACTGGTGACCACTTCATAGGATGGCATGGCGTATAAATGAAAGGCATTTCTAAAAGCTTGAAATGGCATTAGGRCAGGCGAGGTATGGGTTTTCCTTCACTTACTCCACTTCAGGTGTTTGCATAGATTCAGGAAGAAAATTATTTTTGTTGTCTGCAGCTAATACTGCTGAATTATTTCAGAACAAGACCATGAGGATGAAGCACGGTACTCTGTTCCAAAGATGGATTGAAAAGTCATTGCTTATTTCTCCCTCTCTGATGCAGTTTACCATCTACAYTGTGCAGTTCTGCTGCGACAACTGTTTCTAGAGTTTCATTGTTCAGGAGATCACC
Organism: Oceanodroma leucorhoa; assembly: GCA_030449065.1. Lineage (NCBI taxonomy): Eukaryota > Metazoa > Chordata > Aves > Procellariiformes > Oceanodroma > Oceanodroma leucorhoa. The sequence continues at coordinate 6,746,050 of JASVER010000050.1, read as the reverse complement.
AGAAACTGGTAAAATAGCCTTCTGCAAAAGAGGAAGAATTGCAAAGGACTTCGCAACTTCTTACGTTAATTTCCAGAGAAAGCTGAATTATTGTTGAAAAAATAGTCTGAGTGGACTCTCTTGATTCATAATGAGGGTGTTCACTTAGTCATGATCTGAAATAACCAAAAGAGGTCATGTAAAACTGTTAACATTCTGCCACTACTGAAAAAAAATAGGGGAGAATGAGAGAAGGAGAAAGGAAGAGCAACTAAGAACAAAAATTGGAGTAGTCCTAGAGGRCAACACGTTTTCTCAGTGAACAAATGGAGATTGTAACAGCACACTGCTGAGTACATTATGGGATTTTAGTCACAGCTTTGTATTTAAATCAGAGACACCTTTTATACACCCTGCAATTTTGAAGCAAAGCATACAACTAGAATGGAGTCCATTACTCAGATTGTACAAGATTAAAAACTTACTTCAGACTTCCCATACGTGAAAATTTGCATAAACGACCTTTGAAGAAATTAGGCTGCAATTTGGCAATATTATCAACGGCAGTAATACTTGAACCATAGTTCTGGACCCTGTCATTTAAAACATTGTGGTGTGTCTAGTACAGTAATGTCTGTCAATCATAGGAAAATGTCTTTTGAGAGATATACTCTACCTTGCATTCTTCAGTAGGTCCGGGGCCCAGTGTTCCCCCAGGAGAAACTCTGTCTTTAGATCAGCATGGAAGACACCGATGGTCTCAGCTCCRTACCTACAGAGTTACTTTCCGGTTGCGGGAGTAAGCAGTCTGAACCAGTGCTGTCCTAGCCTCTCGGGGGAGAAGGGGTGGGAGCCCCTCCAGCAGTGCGAAGGAGAGAGAAGGGTTTCTGTGCTGCTGCTCTTGTCCTCCCGTGAGAGGAGACATTTCTTCCCTGCTGTCACTGCTCAAAGTGTAAGCCAGGATACAGAAGGCCTCATGGCACTGTGTATTTAAGACTTTAGGTTGATCTTATTTCTTGTGTGGCTGTATAATCCCAAAGAATTAAAGATATTTACCAGGCCATACTGTTACACAGTGGCTTGCAAGCTACCTGGCATGTTCTGCTGCATAATATGGAGGGGAGCCAGCATACTGTTTACAGCCCTGAGCCAGAACTGACCCTGCTGATCTGCCCAGACCTGCCAGGAAAAGCACTGGGGAAGTATTCCCTCATCTACAGACATAGCAGTAACCTGCAGAAAGTAACACATTCCTGCTGAATAGGTGCCAGAAACCAGCTGCTTTGCTTGCAAGTGGTCTTATCTCCTCCTCTTCTACCTCTCACCATTTTTTTTACAACCTCTGCTTATTCCTGCTCTCTGCATCCTGAAGATTTTTAGGCTCAGTGAAATTCTCCCTCTGGTCACCCATAGCTGATGACTTATCCGAAATCAAGTCCCCAGCTGGTCAGCCAAGCAAGAACCTTACTGAAGGGGAGGCAAACAACTGGTTTTAATGGGTAAGAGATGGGAGAAGCTGTAAGAGGCAGCACCGTCCTGTCACAGGTGCTGAAACCAGTCCTGTCACAGAGCACTCATGTGTTGCCTTTTTTAAACTCTTATTCACATATGTCTTACTCCTTAAATAATGGAAAAAAAAAAAAGAGCACGCTGCATAATGCTACACACTGACTGTGTCTACATTAGCAAGTAAAATGGCATAGGTGGAGCAGATCTGTAGAGCAGACTAGTTTGTGTGCAGTACCTGATGTCCTCACTACATGGGTTTTGGGCATTTACTTTGGATTTGCTTCAGTCCGGTCATACGGACYGAGCACCCATTGGAGTGCATTTTCMRTTCAGTTTCRTCTGAAAAGAGTCCTGTTCACATGCTTTGAGATGGTTCTGCTGTGCAAACTAAAGCACCGTAAGTGGACTTCAAAAGTACACTCCTGAGCTAAATTAAAATACTCATGTATATGCACTCAGTGTTAAATGAGGTGTGGGACTTTTGCAGTATTATAGGAGAAAAAGAGAATACTTTTGAAGTCAAAATATTAGATAAGGCTTATATTTTAACATGTCTTTTTCCTGTTGTCCCCTTCCTTTTAGTTTTAGCATTCTTATAAGAAAATGAAGACAATTGGTCTGCTAGATGTTAACAAAGGTGGAGTTAACTGATCAGCAAAAGGGAGAAGTGGAAAAATAGTCTGATCTGCTCTCTGGAAGATGAAACAAAGCTAATGCATATAGAAGGAGAAATAAGGGGAGCAGAGATGAAAAGAATGTTTCTGGTGTTCTTATTTGCAGCTTTATCTCCGGAAAAAGACAGAAGATGGCAAACTTTACAGCGCTATTTTTGCTTGGAATTAGTAGAACTTTCCTCCTGCCTAATCCAGCCTCTTGAYCACTTACTTCTTTTGCTCAGTTAGATTCTTCTATCTGTGGACAACCTGAGTGTTGTGCAGTGGCCCATTACTCTCCCAAATGGCTGTGACGAAGAAGCTGACCTTGTCCTTTCCTTCCGGTGCCGGGCTTCTCTTAACCAGAGGTCATCCTCTTGTTCCTGTGAAGTTAAAATAAAAAAAAAAAGAGGAATGTAGCAGCAGCAGCATGTCTCGGCTAATTTCTCCCTTTTATATCAATTGCTAATTCACTTCTATAGGAAGTCTATCCAGAGGCAAAAATCAACTCTTCGTGCAGACTGCTTTTCAACTCCATGGTGCGTAGAGAAGGAGAATTACCTCGGATCGGGAGGTCACCTTCTGTTTTCTCCAGGAGTATTACAGCTGGTTTCCTGCCTCGGTCTGCTCTGCCTCTGCCTGGGGGAGCTGTGAAAGAGGAGTTTGGCAGACTGGGAGCTGCCGTGCAGGATCCCTCGGCAGCAAGGAGCAGGGACTCCGGTCCTGTTGGTTCTGAATGGCAAAAGCAAAGCAGCGCGGCATCCTGCCGCTGACGTACCCGAATGGGGCAGCAAGCTTGCCAGGTGGCGACGGTAGCTTCAGAAACTGCTCTCCTGCTTTTGCTGTGCTAATTCAGGCTGCTCCAAGAACACAGTAGTGGAGTACCGCTGCTATTATTGGTAGGAATAGCTCGTTATTTAATAGATAGTTTACGAGTGTTCAGAAATGGCCTCAGCACGATGGCCATTGATATTCTGCCGTTTGGGGGTTAAAGTTTGTGTCTGCAGTGTGGAACTGGCGCAGTTGTAAAACTGAGAARATTACCTTGCGTGCAGCAAAACTGTAACTAAATTGCAGTCCAGAGTACTAGCAAGTTGCTCTGGATATCAGAAGAATTTAGGATGATGTTGTGACTTTTGAACTGGAACAGCACCCGTGTAGTACAAGAGCAGGATTTAAATTTGTGGCTTTCTAAAAACGTACATGCTGTGCATACTAGTAGCTTTCTATTTGCAAGGGCTCATAATTCTTTCTCCTTCAGAGCAGTGTTACCCAAACCACGATATGATCTCCTGCGTAGAGARACACTAGCTGGGAATGGGAGAAAATAGAGAAAATTTCTGGCTTTTAGAAACTTGAGGTACATTATAGTATTCAGTCAAAATTTAATTCTGTCTACAGCAATGGCTGGAGCCAAAAGACAGATAATTTTTTTCTGATGAAAATGGAATGTTTTGCAAGATTGTACTGATTTTTGAGAGAGTGGGAAATCCTTGAAAGTGTGGTTTTAAAACCATAAGTTTCAACAAACAGCAATAAATTGTGCTTTGCCTATATTTCTGATGTGATCTTTCTCCCCCTTGCTCAAAACGTGGAAACATTTTTCCACRGTAAACCTCAGTATTTTAACTTTTGATCTAAACTGATGGTAACACTTTATATTCTTTTTACCACTTTCCATTTCACAAATCTGTTGYCAGTTGTTAATACGTTTATTAAACTTCAGCAGGAAAATTGGCACGTGAAAAAAGAATCCCCGTCTATATGATTCTGCGTATAAGGCTGATAGACAATACTACTTACTTTAAAAAAAMAAAACCATGTGAATTGCTGTAATTCTTTGAGTTACTCCTGTATCCCCAGAGAGCCTGTGTGATGAACTCTCTTTGCCGATTCCCTCTTTTCCCCCTCAGCTGGTGTTTGGGGACGGCAGAGGCACGTACCTCTGATTCTGGTGCCGGAGCAGGAAAGGAAAGGGGTGGTTTGGGTAAGGCATTTTGTAGGGGAATTTGGAGCCACCGCTGCGGAAGGGAAGAGCAAGCTGGGTGCGGGAGCGGGGTTGCCAGGCTCGGCGGGTGGAGGGCTGTGGTATGTGGGGCTGGCCGGACGCTCAGACCGGGAAAGCAGCCTGTGGCGTGGAAACCGGCGCGGGACACAAAAGGAGAAAGGAACAGGAACAAGGAGGCAGGGAAGACTGAAAGAGGGGTGGCAAGAGGCTGAGGAAGCGGGGAGCAGCAGCTCGGTTTCAAGAAGCAGCAGGTACACACCTGGCCTCAGCGGAGCATGCCTCTGTCTGGGATCTAGAAAGGAGTCCAGAAGTCCCAGACTCCCTCGCAAGGGATTTGGGGGGACAGAAAGGACCTTGAAAKGCCTCCAATCACGCCTCAGCCAGTTAGCAATACTGCTGACAGACTGCAATACGTGTATTTTACATAAYGTGACAGAGTTTCTCCTTTCCTCTCACAGTAGTGACTAGATTTGGCCTTGCTTATTGGAAACCTTTCATCCATCAAACACTTCTCGGCAAAATGTGCATTTCATCACCTTTTATTACTGCTGCATATAAAACATGATTGCCTACTGCTACTATTACTCCATTAGTGCAAGTAGCAGAGATCTATCCAYTGCTACAGATTTCTGCTAGACTAATAAGCAGTGTGGATGCCAGTATTGTGGCATATATGTGATGAATTTCCTTTTTTTTTGGTAGAAGATATTTTTTTGTTTTGTTTTAAATCAGGATAAAAGAACACAAGCTTGCRAAGTAAAGCAATGTTACGAAATACCAGAATTAAAGTTGCTTCTGCTATCCCAATTCAGCTCGTTGTGCGCATGCCTTTAGAAACACTAATTGTGTGAACAGACTTCACATACTCATGAGATGGACAACGCTTCGTCTGTCAATATGTATTAAAACATAATACATTTGTCGTCTAATATGTGGCAATGTTTATTGCATGCTACGTGAACCTCACCTAGACAGCAGAATTTAATTTACTCATGGGTTTCTGTATGGCATTTCTCACTGTATTACCAGAGGGCTTCACAAGTGTTTGCTTCTCACTAGACCCACAAATGAATAATCTGGAGGCATTCCTAAATTAGACTGGGAGCTAACACGCAGAAAATGCAAGGAAAAAAGCTCCTTCCACTTATCTTAGCTGCTTCATATGAAATGCTTCTGACTTTGATTTTTTCAAAACTACTACATGCGTAGTCCCTATGGATTTTAGTTACGGCTTTGTGTGCCTAGTACTTCACAAATCAGCTGCAAATCTGAAGTTAGAGAGTTAGAAAAGAAAGAGTATACTACTGGAGGTCATTTGAGGATCTCTGGGGTTAAAGTTGGTCAGCATCATGTAAGAACTCACTGAGGTGGGAGAAGGGTTTGGATTTTTTAGGACAATATAATGGTACTAACTATAAATTCCCCCCCTTCACCCCCCCCCCTTTTTTTTTTTTTAATCTAGCTTCTTGCTCCATTCACTSTATTTGTCACAGAATTTGGAAATTAATTGGAGACTAAAGTCTGATTCATGTATTTCAGCATTATCCATTTCAAGTATTGAATGAGGCCAGAAACTGTAATCCTGGAATTTCTTGCACTTCAATGTCAACTTTAATATAATAACGTTCCTATTAAAGTATTTTCTTCTCTATAGTATAAAGAGTAAATCATCTGGCATCTSTACCCCAAGTTGGAAATACAATATCAGGAATGTATACCGTGACCTGTGTTGATGATGTATCTATGTAAAGTACACGTTCCCAATAACATGTTCAAGAAATCTGGACCATTAYAAACGCTGGTCTACACTAATTTACATCTCTTTTTTTTTTTTTTCTCCTCTACTCAGGATATCCTTTTGCCTTGTTCCAGCGCTATTTCCTCTTCCAGAAGGAGACCTACCTCATTCATCTCTACAATGTGTTCACAGGACTCTCAATTGCTTACTTCAATTTTGGTAAGATGAGTTTGGGAAGAGAGAGCTGCCTGGCCCAGGGCGTGCTGCGGTTTGGGAGGACCTATAATGGGAAAATGTCATTTCTACTTCATCTCTCTCTCTCTTTCCCCCCTCCACAGGGATGCAGTTCTTTCATTCCCTGCTATGTGTCCTAATCCAGTTCTTCATACTGAGACTTATGGGTCGCACAATCACTGCCGTCTTCACCACGTTCTTCTTTCAGATGGTAAAACTCTTTCTTACTGCATCAGTTTGTAGAAAGGAGCCCTCTGTTCAGTTTTGCACTTCCCAGTAGCAACTGTGGGTGGAAAAGTGGAGACAGATCAAAACCAGCTGGAGGAATTAGTTTGAATAACGCAAACAATGGTTTCTTTCAGACATACCTTATGGCTGGATATTACTTCACAGCCACAGAGCATTATGACATCAAGTGGACAATGCCACACTGTGTCTTGACGCTCAAGTTGATTGGTGAGTGACACCTCCTTCCTATCTCTTGCGCTCTGCAAGCCATGCCTCAGGGAAGAGAGGACTGCTTTTTCAGCCTAATCAGCCCATCCCAGGGCTTCAAATAACTGTTTCTCACCTCTAGGTCTGGCCATTGATTACTATGATGGAGGAAAAGATCTGGTGAGTAAGACGTCATTTCTCTGTCATTCCTCCTCCCCTCTTCTGTGCCATTCCAGTGAGCTGGAGGTCAGAAAATCAAGTTCAAAAGATGCAAGTTAGCAAGCTGTATTCATTGTTTGGTAAAAGCCATTACTGAGAGGGGAGCATGTGTGAGTGTCTGAGGACACTGAATTCTGGAGTGGAAAGAAATAATTTGGAACAGAGACAGTAGCAATTAGAGATGGAYGAAAGTTGTTTCGATCATGTCAGAATATTATTCTGTCCCCTTCCAAATTCCCCACCATCTCCTTCCCCCAAGTCTGTTGCTTTAGATTCCCGATCCCCAATGCTCTGTCTTGTGGGTAGCGTACCTTTAACTTGCAGACCATCAGCACTGGATCTCAGTTCCCATCTTCCTTTCCTTTGTTTAGTCTTACCATATCCTTGTGAATGGTTGCCCTTTGCCATTTGTTAGGGCCCTGTTTTTAGAGCAGATGAAACAGTGAGGGAAGCTGCACAGYACAATGTGTGGGAGAGGGCAGAACGCTTGCCACAGTCTCTTAATCCTACTTCAAGTATCTGCATTCCCCATCTCCAGTTTGGGGCCTGACCCTGTCTTTAGTGTCCCTGGAATCACTGCTGACTGCAAGAAAAGAAGGTTGAGCTGAAACTTCCTAAGCTGAAGTTTCAAGTATTTAAAGACAATGATTTCTTGCATCAAGAAGAAGGAATTGTAGGATGATRAGGTCTTAGGAGGGTACATGCGATTGCAGTGAGGGACTGGAATAGGTCAGATACAGTGTTTTTACTATGCTTGCTATGCTCGCAGGGATGCACGTCAATAGATCCCTTCCATGTTTTGAGCTTATTTGGGAATAGAGATCTGTGCAACTGGTCTCAACCATTGGATTTTGTTGCTAGAGGGGGTGGGCATAGAGAGGGCTGGGGAGAGGAATGGAYGTGAAGTACAAAGTGGAAAGTTCCATATACACGGAGAGCAACTACGGAGGCCATTAAGGAGGCAGGCTGAGAACATAACATCCAGAGCTATTAGTATGGGATCCTCTAGGATGATGTTAATGCCACTCCCTTTGGTGCAGGAGTTCCTGACCCCTGAGCAGCGGCGATTTGCTGTCCGGGGTGTTCCTACCTTGCTGGAGGTCTCAGGATTCTCCTATTTCTATGGTGCCTTCATGGTGGGGCCTCAGTTCTCCATGACAGACTATCAGAAACTGGCAAGGGGTGAGATGACTGACGTTCCAGGCCAGAGACCCAATAGGTAATAAAAAGCCACTTAGCTCCTCACCTTCCTAAGATCCCAGAATGCTGAATCCTCACATGTTCCCTGCAGCAGAGTGCCTTCTTACCTGGACACTGAAGTCCTGTGAATAAAAGTGATTTATAAGACAAGGCAGTCTTTCAAAAGTTGCTCATAACTCTCTGCGTAGTGTCCTAGCATTGTTCCAGRGCATAAACGACAACAACCATTTGACATCTTTAGTACAGACTCGGTCCCAACCTGTTAATGTTAGCATCCCAGCTTCCAAATGGAGGCATCTGCTGCAGTGGAACGTGGTGACTCCCTGTCACTATCTCCCCTACCTCCTTTTCTCCACTTGTTTTTAAAATTATGAGTTTGAAGGTCTCTTTCCAAGGCTTTTCTTTGACCATATTTTTCTTTCTCAGTTTTGTGCCTGCTCTCAAGCGCCTGAGTTTGGGTCTCTTGTTTCTAGTAACCTATACCTTGTCAAGCCTGTACGTCTCTGATGAATACCTCATCTCAGATGATTATATGGTATGTATTCATTTGGCAGTTCTGGGGTGTGGAAGAATTCCACTTTTCTGGTGAGCAGTGGATCTACAAGAGTAGATTTTTTTTTTAGTTTTGCCTCAATTTAATAATACGATAAGTCAGCAACTAGTGATAAGCCTTTCCACAACTGATTTGGCTTTACTGACTGTCTGGTGGATTCCATTTGATGCAGAACAGGAATGTGTTAAGCTGAACTGAACCAGATGAAAACTTTTACAAATAGAGAATTAAYCTTAGATGCTACTGTTGTTTTTGGAAACCTAACATATATATTTTGTGACCTTTTAATGACCTTCCATTGAACCGTTACATGCGAAGAACTTCACTAGAGTAACTTGCAAGGCTTACCAGAATCTTTGAGGTTCTTAGAAAACTCTTAACAAGTAATTCCTGCCTGTAGAATGTCAGTGTTTCTGTGTCAGTGTGAATAAATGAGGGTGTAAATTCCACAATGATTATGCTAATCCCAGAGTCTTCCCAAAGTACCTATTTCAGTACAGCCAAATATTACCAAAGGAAGCAGAATGATGTGTAAATTTGCATAAGCCAATAGCCTGGCAGTCTAGTCCACATGTAGCAGTCTCAACACATACATCAGATTAAAACCAAACACAGTGATGAGATCTCATCTACCTTGTCTCATTATTGCCACTCAACTCCATTTTCAATTTTTATTCTATTTGACTCTTCTCTCTGCAGGAGAAGCCTTTCTGGTTCCGTTGTGGTTACATATTAATCTGGGGCAAAATTATACTCTACAAATACGTAACSTGCTGGCTTGTTACGGTGAGTCTGGATGTTCCCGAAACAAAAGGCAAATGAACAAAGGTAGCACCTTTGCAGCTACTTAGTATGCTCTTGGACTTAGCGCTAAATGGAAGTAATCCAAATATCTGGAGATCAGTGCAGGTCAGTTTAGCTTGCTTTAAGTTAGCAAAGGCTAGCTAACTAAAAAGCAAGCAGTTTTTAATCCATTTGTTCCATCTGCAGTGGGGTCTCTCCACTCAACACAGTGAAGTCAGAGCTTTCCCAGCTCTGCCTTTCCAAAAAAAAAAAGGGGGCAATGTTTCCTTCTCATCTTTCTTGTGTATCTTTTTCCATAGGAAGGTGTCTGYATCCTTGTTGGTCTGGGGTACAATGGGAAGGACCAGAATGGAAAACCTTTGTGGGATGCCTGTGCCAACATGAAGGTCTGGCTGTATGAGACAACACCTTTGTTCACAGGGACCATCGCTTCTTTCAACATCAACACCAATGCTTGGGTGGCCCGGTGAGCAGGACAAAATTCCCCTTCTATAATGTGTCGGTAACGTCTGTCGGCAGAACCAAGGTCCTAGGCTGAGAGGGAGCACTAGAGGAAGAATCTGCCAGTTTTCAGTTCTTACACTCTTTCTTCCRTGTTTTGCTGCCGTTCCATTTGAAACAGGTTACTGGGTTAGRTCTTTTCATTCAATCTAAAAGGGCAGTTCATTAATGTAGGCAAGCAGTTGATGGCAGCAGGAGGGCAGAGGCTAGAACAGGACTGCAGCGAGGCCTTCGGCCTGCCTGGTCAAACAGCCTCAGAACTGCTCTAACAGCTGGTTCCTACATCATGCCTCCTGGAGCTCCCTGTGCAATGACTCAAACGGGTCTTGGTTCGGCACTTGCTGGGGGACACAACTGAATTGTAAAATACATTCATCTGCGTTGTCGGATGAACCACCTCACCCCATTAGCTGGGATTTCTTTAAGACCATTAGCTGGGATTTCTTTAAGACAAGGGCTGAGGTACGTTTTGCCCTGGTAAGGGGAGCTGTCTTGCATTTCTGTCACCACAGGGTGTGCAAAGGCATACGGTCCCCTGGGCCCTGCACCTCTGAAATGGAGAGGGGAAGACAGACAATAAACTAGAAGCACTTTGAGTTTGTTTCTTTTCTGCTCTAGCTACATCTTCAAGCGTCTGAAGTTCCTGGGTAACAAACTGCTGTCACAGGCACTGGCCCTGTTCTTCCTGGCCATTTGGCAYGGGCTGCACTCTGGCTACCTGGTGTGCTTTCAAATGGAGTTGATTATAGTCATCGTTGAAAGACAGGTGCGCTTTGTCTGACTTACCAGAATGGGGTGGCCTGCATTAGCCTTTCCCCATGAGTCCGGAAACTGCCACRCTGAAGGCTTTACTTGGATTAAATATGAAAAATAGCTGCTCACTTTTGAAYTGGTGTTCAAACATGATACTGTTCTGTTCTCAAGAGTTCAGTAGGTTGCTGGCTTCTGCACAGGCAAGCCATAAATTTATTGGAGAAGTTGACAGGAAGAAAAGTGGAGAACTTGGCATATGAGTAGAGGGCAACTGAAGTGCTTGGCAGCTGGAAAGGTTGGAGGACAAGCACATGAGCTGAATGCCTCTGCTAAATCTCCCAGTACTGACAGAACAATATTCCATATTTAAACTTTTTTTTTAATTAAAACTTTGAGCAGGATGGGGTACTTAGCCTAAAAAAGTTGCTAACTGCTTACTAAAATTCATTTTACACAGCTGGATAGATACTTTGGCCCCAGAGCCTGCATATATAGCCACAGGACATCCAACTGAGGAGAATTCTGTTTTTTCTTTAAATTAGGTCATAAACCTTATTCGGGACAGTCCTCCTCTAAGCAGTTTGACCTCCATCACTGCCTTGCAGCCCATCTTCTACGTGCTGCAGCAGGCTAACCACTGGCTGTTTATGGGCTACTCTCTGGTGCCATTTTGCCTTTTCACCTGGGACAAATGGATAAAGGTATTTACCAGCCATAAACAGACAACCCATGCAACCAATCCTCTTCCCTCCGTGTCTTCTCATATGTTCTTGGCTCAAAGCTGCTTGCTGATTGTTAACCCTGCCTTTCTCTTTACAGGTGTACAGGTCTGTCTATTTCTTCGGCCATGTGTTGGTCTTCACCTTATTCTTGGTGTTGCCTTACATTCGCAGATTAATTGTGCCACGAAAAGAAAAGCTAAAAAAAGCAGAATAACAGCCAAAAGGTAAGGCTGTACTATGCGGAGAGAATCCCACACTTRGACTAGGAGGTGAAGTGGGGCAGCACGTTACATCCCAAGGTGAAAGGCAAACATAAAACCAACCGAAACAAATCTAGCACTTTCTTCTTTTTCAGATTGTACCACCTGTGCATTTGTAGGAGTTGCTTTAACACTCCGGAAGCAAAGCGTCACCTGCCAAGTTTGCTGTGTTGAAGTATGACTTTTTTTTCAACGCGAGGAGGGGGAAAGAGAAAGCACAGGGTCAGAGACCCGAAAGGAGGGGAATGGAGTAAGCCTCCTTCCAGAGCCTCCGCCTTCTGTACGTTGCCTTATCTCTCTGCCGCCCTCCGGTGGACACTCGTGTCTCTCTGCTGGTACCAGATTGTAAAACACTCAACGCAGGCACTGTATTGGATCGGAGCCACCTTCTGACTTTTCTACGTTTGTCATCCAAGATAAAAATTGCTCCTGGTCTTTTTCATATCGGCTTCAGCTCCTTTCCTCTTGGGTGCCTCAGTGTGGGAGTGCGAGCTGTCGCACACCACCGAGCAAGGGGATTTTACAGGACTGAGTAACTTCAGCTGTAGGGCAAGCAGGGCACAGCTAAGAATTTCAGTTCCATGACAAATTTGGGCTGAGTCCCCRCTATAAAGGGACCAAGCCTGCCCACGTATTACACATGAAAAAATAAAATACACAAGCACTCTTACAAAAAGTGACCTTTAATAGGAGGAAAAAAGGTCAGTGGGGCAGTCCATTTAAAGTCTCATTGCTCCAGAAGCTACAAGGATGAAAGTGAAGCCTTTTCACTTCCAAAGTTGCACCAGGTCCACATCCAAGTAAAAGAGCCTCTCCAGAACACGGAGTCACTGTACAGGAGTCCACCATGACAGTAGTAGCAGCAGAAGCTCATACTACTCCCCAAACTTCCTCAAAGGCAGTAGTAATTTTAGCACATGTCAGGGCAGCAGAGAGGGGGTAGTTGCTGATTGAGACCATCTTTTCTGTATAGTCAACACTGACCTAGAGGAAGAGAAAAAAAATCAAGCTGCAAGTTTTCACTTAATCCAATCTATTTCTATTGGTTGGAGAGGCACAGTATTTCTCCAAGGTTGAATACAGCCACAATAAAAAACAGCAGAACTGCTAGCCCTCACTAGTGCCCTCTCTCGGGAGAGAGAAAAGTCCCAAGTGTTGCAGTGTTGGGCCTTTTTTTTGACAAGCCTACCTGGGGGGGGGAAAGGGGGAGCAGGACAGGGGGGCCCAAGCAAAAAAAGAACAGAAGAAAAAAAAACCCATACTCAGAACAAGACTGAAATCTATGCTGATAAAGATTTTTACAATTCCAAGTAAGGGATACATGCACTTACCGAACCATGGGCAAAAGCCCCCACAACAATGGCAACTGGCTCCGCTGTAGGAACCAGTTCACGCAAATCTGACACCTTTGGAACTGCAAAAGAGGTACCTATCTTCATACAGCCCACAGGGAGATGATCACTGACTGGATTTTTAATCACCTACAGAAAGCAGAAAGTTAATAGGGGCGTAGAGGTAAGAGACCTTGCCAAACAGCTAGGTCCATGGTGTGTCCAAAAAAAAAAAAAACACACCAAAACAAAAATCACTAGCTGCAAAGGAGGAATGTGGCAACATTACCTGTGAACAGTCAAAGAATGTTTACCTTCAACAATTTCTGAGGCCCATCAGCCGCTCGAACGCTGAGCTTATGCAGCAACTGAACTGACAAGAGAAGAAAATTAGTTAAGCTGTCTGTTCTTTTGCCAGAGGAATAGTATCCTCTAGTGATCAGAGCTAAAGTAGACAAAAAGTCCACCTTTAGAGTTCCCAGCGCCTTCTAAAGTGGTCCTAAGAAATACTGATCGGCGAGTTATTTTGCTGCTAGCATAGTCCCATGCAGCCGCTCTCCACTGTRCTAAAGAACACACAGTTGGACTATGCACCCTGGAACTCACAAAAMGACACTTCCATTGCCCTGCTCTTTTCTCACTTTCACATTTTTAAGGTTGATGCAACTTTCTGACTCTTCCCAAAATTCTTCCACTCCTAACCACCTTCCTGCATTATTTTGTGGCTGGTGTAAAGTTTGAATCACTTACCCATAAGACCACAGAATCGATCAAAAGTTCTTGGGATTCTGGTTTGGGGATTGACTTCAATTAGAACATTCTTCTGGGTATGGATATAAACCTGCAGGAGACCAGCCCGATTCAGGGGGCTGTCCATGAGCATCAGGAGACTCTGAAATAGAAAAACACACCACAGCATAAGTAGAAAAGGTGCGAGAGGGAGCACTCTTAGAAAACTTGAGGGTTAGGCCCCATGAATGCAGAAGGGACCGATGTTGAAGCAGAAAGGAGTTCATCTGGTCATGCGAGCTCTGCTGTAACGCTGAGGGAAAGCAATCCCATACCCAAATAAAGAGAATTACTAAAGTTACAACCTACGAGGATAGTGGGCAAGGTCAAATTCACCCCCGTTCGCACAAGCAGACCCTCAGGCTGAGGGACAAGCTCCCTCAAGCCCCCTGCCCGGCCGCCCGGCCGCCGCCCCGAGCAGCCCAGGCCGCCACAGACGCTGCCCGGATCCAGCCGGTACCTGGTGGGTGATGTCGGGCCGCACCTCCCCGGGGTCCCGGCCGTTCCGCAGCAGCAGCGCCTTGTGCTTGTCGCAGTTGAGGAGCTCGAACGTCTTCCCCACCTACGGCCAAAGCACAGAAAGGTGGGCAAGGGCGCCCGCGGCCGCCATCGGCCCGGCCAGTCCCCCGCAGCCCGCACCTTCACGGTCTCCAGACTCGCTCCCTCCAGCACCACCAAGAGACGCCGCGGCCCACGGGGCCGCTTCGCCTCCAGCGAAGCGTCTTCAGCCGCCGCCTCCTCCTCCTCCTCCGCCTCCTCACGAGGCCGCCTGGGCGCCGCCATCTTGTTACCGCCGCACCGCGCGACACCGGGCACACGTCACCGGGAGCACCGCCCCCACCCCGCCCCGCCCCCAAGCAGCCCATCGGCCGCCGCGGCCACCCAAGATGGCGCCTGGGGCGCGCCCGTTATCTCGCTCCGGCCGGACCCACTTCCGGAGGGCAGTGCGGCCGCGCCGGAAGGCGGTGGCGGGGCGGGAAGGGGGGGGGGATGGCGCCTCCCGCTCCGCGGTTTCCTGCCGGAGCGCCTTGGCTGCGGCAGCTTCCGGTGTCCTTCCCGGCGGGGCGCGCGGCGCGGCGCGGCCATGGCGCAGAACCTGAAGGACCTGGCGGGGCGGCTGCCGGCCGGGCCGCGCGGCGTTGGCACCGCCCTCAAGCTGCTGCTGGGCGCCGGCGCCCTGGCCTACGGCGTCCGCGAGTCCGTCTTCATCGGTGAGTCCCCCTCGCCCCGCCTCACACACACACACACCCCCGTCCGCGCCCGGTGCCTCCGCCTCCCGCGCTGACCGTGCCCCTTCTCCCCGCAGTGGAAGGCGGGCAGCGGGCCATCTTCTTCAACCGCATCGGCGGCGTCCAGCAGGACACCATCCTCGCCGAGGGGCTGCACTTCAGGTAGGGCCCAGCTCCCCCACCCCCAGCCCGGCCCCGCGGGCCCGGCCCCGGCCGCTGCGGGTGCCCGCGCTGTCCTGATCGCCCCGCGTAACGGGCCTCCCGCCCCTCGCAGGATCCCCTGGTTCCAGTACCCCATAATCTACGACATTCGAGCCCGGCCACGGAAAATCTCCTCCCCCACCGGCTCCAAAGGTGAGAGCGGCCCCGCCGGCCGGAGCACGAGGCCCAGGCGGTGCCTG
Source organism: Oceanodroma leucorhoa (assembly GCA_030449065.1). Taxonomy (NCBI): domain Eukaryota; kingdom Metazoa; phylum Chordata; class Aves; order Procellariiformes; genus Oceanodroma; species Oceanodroma leucorhoa. Next base: position 6,730,732 of record JASVER010000050.1, on the reverse strand, counting down.
CGGGGTGGGAGGGGGGCAGAAGTCCGGCTGCGGCGCCGGCTCTGCTCATCTCTCTTTCTCCTCTTCAGATTTGCAGATGGTGAACATTTCRCTGCGTGTTCTCACGCGCCCCAATGCCGCAGAGCTGCCCAGCATGTACCAGCGCCTGGGCCTGGACTATGAGGAACGGGTCCTGCCTTCCATCGTTAATGAAGTGCTCAAGAGCGTGGTGGCCAAGTTTAATGCCTCACAGCTCATCACTCAGAGAGCCCAGGTGAACTTTTCTGGAGGAGTCGTACACTCAGATTGCAAAGAAAAAACTAAACTGTGGATATGGGGAATGTTATAACGGATGAAGGATAAATGTGTTAGGCTGGTAGATGGTGTGCATCCAAACGGAAAGGGCATGGAGCTGTATCCTTTTTACAGTTTGATTCCGATACAGATACAAACACTAAGGCTGTACCACTAGCTTCTGAGAAGAAAACTGGATTCATTGGTATATAGAGGGCAAAACTGCATCGTAATTTAGTGATGGGGGAGGGAGAGGTGATTTACGTCATAGTCCACARGTAACAGTAGAACTGGCTTTAAAAAATGATTAGCTGGCCCTCCATGGGTCTCAGAAGAACTGTCAGAGCGAATTAAACAGTTTTAAAGGATCTGAAAAGYGAAGTGGATGAGCAGTTAACAAAGCAGTAAACTTGCAGTAATGGGTGCTACRGAAGAGTAGCAAATATTTCTGTTTAAAAAAAGATTAGAGAGTAATCTGAGCAGGTTGCAAAATAATAGAAATATTTAGCTTATAAAAGTCTATATCTGAGAGTTTGTGTTCTGACAATTTGATTGCCGGGGATTCTGAAAATATCTGTCACCTACCACAGGTGAGGGACAGAGAAGTTGCTGAYCTTCTTTTAAAAAGCTTTAGAGGAGATTCTGTGTGAGACTGCTAAAGAGGAGAAGCAGTCAGAAAGATGAAATACAAAGCATCTCTTAAATAGTTGCTGATCCATGATAAAAAAGTAAAGAGTAGAACCAAGTGTCRCGGTCTTATTGTGAGAACTGATCCATAGCAGGGACTTCAGGGATTTGTGCTAGGCACATGCTGTGTACTGAAGGGATTTGCTAATCATCTTGTATAAAGAGAATGGGTGGAAAGGGAGGATGTGACAGTAAAGAAATTACATTTGAAAGGGATTTTGGTTTATCGGAAGCAAAGAAGACTTAGGTACCTGTGAAATTTCTGAACAAACTTACTTGAATTTGCCTTCTTGTCATATATTCATCCAGTGTTCATTACTGTGAAGTGATGCATATTGAAGTGGTTGATAATCAGAAGAAAATGAAGTCACTTTACATAGTTGCGCACTTGCAGTTCACTCAGTAAAGGATTCTGGCAGCATTTTAGAATTCTACTCAGAAACAGCTGCAATAAAAGTAAAAGCAAATGCTRGACTGGTCAAGGATATGATGTTGTAGCAGTAATTTCTATTTAAGTCAATATTTGGTGCAGGACGTGTCAGCCTACCTGAAAAAGATACTGGCAAGTTAAAGGTAACTCAGAAATGAGTAGAATAAATCWAAAGATCTGCCAACAACACTCATCCAAAGAGACTAAAAAGTAGCCACACTAGACCTGTAGCTACAGTAATTAAGACGTGATACATGTGTAATGTGTMGCAGTGGGGAGTGGTAATTTTTATTTTCTTAATCTGAATACAAATACGAGGAGACAGTCAAACTGCAAACAGTGGTAAATTCGAGATGGAGAAGGAAATACTTATTGCCAAAACATGTGTAGGAACTGTGGAACTAGATGTGACAGGATGTGAAAGCAAAAAAACTTTCAAGAAGTTTTTTTATTTTTACACTATTAATTGTATAGTATAGTTAAGTRATAACTATAAATAAGCTGTAACATGCCTTTGAAAATGCAGTAYGTAGCTATGGATATGCAGCATTATTTAGAGGCGACAGATTCAGAGATGGTATTAATGTCCACGGTTCGGGGTTTGTTTTAGGTAATGTCTCTCTTGGGCCCAACGTGAATGAACTGTGAAGAGCRGTTACGCTTCACTTTTGGAGTGCACAGGAAGTGAGAAGCAGCCTGTCTTTGGTACTCTTTTTGCTATATTTATGTTTCAGGTGTCTCTGCTCATTAGGCGAGAACTGACAGAGAGAGCCAAGGATTTCAGCCTCATCCTGGATGATGTGGCTATCACAGAGCTTAGCTTCAGTCGTGAATACACAGCAGCTGTGGAGGCTAAGCAAGTGGGTGAGTTCAATTTATGCCTGGAAAGGGTGGATTGCCTTTGCCTTTTCATTGAGTTATTAAACAAGGAAGCAGAATTTGGGCTAGCGTGTCATTGCTTTTGCATTGATACAGCTCAGAGTTATAAATCTCAGCCTCCTTAGTAATGGTGCTAAACAGGTTATTTCACAAGTATGGGAAGACTTTGGGTCATAGCTAATGGGAYAGACGGTCAATGGGACTGAGTTCCCAAGACTGTAGGGTTCCTCTTCCGACTGGGACTCTATCACTTACTATGAGGATTATGTTTAGAGGGTCTGGATGCTGTTGATTTCATTTAAGAAAAAGTAAAGTACGCTTAGATACATTTCTTATTTGCGGATGTGGCCCTAGAATGCTATCGGTTCTTTTGGAAGCGGAGCCCCCAGGCCTCAGCTGTAGGGTTCTGGTGGAGGGCTCAGAAGATGGGATCTGCTTCAAGTGCTTTCGGCCATTCTCTCTGCAGCCCAGCAGGAGGCACAGCGCGCGCAGTTTCTGGTGGAGAAGGCCAAGCAGGAGCAGAAGCAGAAGATTGTTCAGGCTGAAGGGGAAGCTACAGCTGCCAAGATGATATCCTGCTTTGGGAGATTTTGTGGGATGTGGCTTTTGAGCTTGACAGTCCTGAGAATCTGTCACATTGGGCTCATGCTCAGGAGACCGTTATCAGATGATAGCTTCAAGTAGGACACTGTAATTTTTTTTTTTTTCCCCCTACAGTTGGCTGGAGTGAGGTTACAGGTCAGAGCAGAGAAGGTTATGAGCCTTCGCTCCCTGTTCTAAGGTTTAACTTTTATTGGCCGTGTGTGACCATAATCCATAATGTTGTTCTTGATTTGGGGAAGTAAAAATATGCCTGCCCAAAGACCCAAGTTATTGGGATAGAGATTGCTAAGGTATTTGATGATATGGCTTAGGAAAAAGTCCTTGAGGGTAGGCAGCTTCTCTTAGCAGGCTTTTCCTTAACTTTTGGCCCCTGTACCTTGGTGAAGCTCTCAGYAGGAATCCAGGCTACATCCAGCTACGTAAGATCCGAGCTGCTCAAAACATCTCAAAAACGGTGAGCAATGAGGCACAGAATTTCCTTTGTCCTTCTGCAGTCCTTGTGCTGTCCTCCCAGCCCAGTGGCCACATGATGAATTTAAGGCGAATGTGACCTGCCCTGTCCTGATCTTTGTTCCTGCCCAGCCCTTCTCTGCTCAAGTAGAGCTTAAGATTTAGCTTGCAATGATCGGCAATTAGATGTGAGGCTAGGAGTTCGTGCCCTCCACATGACRAGGCCAGATCCACATCAGATTCCATCACCCACACTCAGCTGCAGCCACCAAAAGCTCCTGGTTTTCTGCAGGCTGAGAAAGGGGAACAGATAAGTGTGGGATCAAAGGTCTGTCTGACCGGGAGACAGAATGAGCACTTGTTTTAGAAGGTCTGATGGCACTGGGATAGGAAGTCAGGAAGTTAGAGTTGTTTTAGGGAATTCCATTGATTTAACCAATCTTAAGTGAATAAAACAGTGCTGTATCGAGGGGGAGATAGGTTCTTTATTAGTGCTATTCCTCCAAGTGCATTTATACTCCTTTATGCCATTTCTGTAATGGATTTCTTTTTCAGATTGCTGCCTCACAAAACCGTGTGTATCTCACAGCAGATAACTTGGTACTGAACCTGCAGGATGAGGGCTTCACCAGGTAAAGGGGACYGCTGGCTGGATTTATCTGCACCCTACCTGTGAAGCTGGTCCCCTTTCTGGAGCTCTCTCAGGAACTTTACTCTGAGAGGAGCCTGCTGCCAGAGGACACAGCCAAGTAGGGAGCAGTCTTACTTACTGTGGAAAYGGAGATTTTTGTTAAATCTAATCAATTTACTCTTGTTTTTCTTCCTTCCCCCCCCCCTTACTGCATCTCCTGATACACAGAGGAAGGTAAGGCACTGTTTATTCTTATCCTTTTATTAGTTCTTGGAACAAGGGTGTTGATGTTTGCCTGGTTCCTGGGATGTTTATGGCTTGGGCCTTTCTGGCCACAGGAAGTTTATTCCATCTCTACCTCGGTTCCCATTTGTGATGTGAAGCTTGAAGCCTTCCTTGCAGGGGCCACAAAAACATCTACATCAAGTAGGAGATACTCAGTAATTGGAGCTCTGTGTGTGTCCCGTAAGGAACCTTGCGTGGGGAAGGCAGGAGAAACTGAGGAGCATCCTCTGATCTGTCCCGCATATACGGGGCATCCTGCATTTACGGCAGAGGGCTGTAAGAAGGCAGTTASATGATCGTAGGAATTTGTGTTGGTTTGGGGTAGTGATCTCTAGGAAAGATGCGCTTGTTACTCTCCAAAAGCTTTCCAGCCCATGCTGGAAAACCCCATTCCCTGTTTTCAGAGCTGGCAGGGGTTTGGTGGCTTTGCCTAATCTGTCCAGTGTTTACCGGACAAGGCAGTGCCAGCGGAGCTAATAGCATGCAGCTAAAAGCTTAGCTTTCTGAGAATCAAGAAAGGAAGCCAGAGCTGGTTTCTTTTCTGTGGGATCTCTGACTGTAAGATCCTTATTCCTTACCTCTGACCAGATTGTGTCTTATTCATCCCAGAAGGCTTAAGGGGCTTTGAAAAAAGTATCTAGTAGGAAGGACTTGAAGTCCTGACACCCCACACCCCCAAGTCTGTAGTGAGGGTTTGGTTCAGCCTTGTGCTTTCTGGAGTAATGACTCGCTTCTGTCTCCCTTTCAGTGACAGTCTCCTACTTAAACAAGGGAAGAAATGAGAAAAACTAAAGCCTCCTGGAGCCGCCGGCGCTGACCAGCAGAAGATAACGAGTGAGGAGCTTTGAACTCCCTCCACTAGTGTTGTTTGCCCTTACTTTGAAGTTGTTAATCCACTAGCCCGATTTGGTTTCTATGCCCCTGCTCCATCTGTGGTGATCCAGTTATGGGATTGGGCTCTGCCATTAGGCAGCTGTAATCCCTTTCTCACCCCACCAGTTAAATTTGGGGAGGGGGCAGGGGTGCTTACTGGTATTAACCCATGTGGATATAGTAATTCACCTCTAATCTTCATTAATTTTTAGATTTCTGTAGGGTAAAATCAGAATTCTTTTTTTTTGGCCAAGTGAGGGAGTTCTGCTGCCATCAGCACCAGGCTTTTTTTCTAGTTGTTTCTCTTTCGCTCTTGATCCCAAGAGAACCTGGGGCTGAATTCAGGAAAATGTCATTCATTGCCAGCCTGTCACTGCTGGAATATCTGTTTGTGTCACTGCTCAGTGATTCTTTCAAACATTTGTAAAAATTAAAACCCCTGAAATTTATACTGTGTCTAAGTGTGCTTAGTGGCAGAAAAAGAGCTTATTTTGCACAGGGGGAAGTGGAACAGAGCTTTTATTTGGTTGAAGGCAGCATCAGGATGTTGTGGGGAAAGGAGCAAGGGAAATACCCTCCTGTTCATGGAGAAATCGCAGGGTGGGGAGAGAATGAACTCATATAGCTGCATGGGTGACCAGAGCTGGTTTCCGAGCTGCCTATAGATGCTAGGGGTGAGCATAGGTTTACCCACTTTTCCATGTCACAGCAGCACGTATGGACTGTGTCCTGACCTCCATTGTTACACCTTGTTTTTTCCCCCCTGCTTTCCTGGCCAAAAGTACAGGAGAAAGCTCCCTCCACTGACTAAACTCTCTTCTGTGCTTGGGTTTCCAAGGCAAAATCTTGTCTGCTTCAGGGGCTAGCTTTTTCCCTGTCTCTCTGGGCTGCCCTATACTAGATTTAGGACTTGGAAATTTCACGGAGTCATGGAATTGTAAAATATCCAGAGTTGGAAGGGACCCACAAGGATCATTGAATCCAACTCCTCACTGCCCACAAGGCAACCTAAAAGTTAAACCATGGATAAGAGCGTTGTCTAAACACATCTTGAACACCAACAGGCTTGAGGCCAGGGCCATGACCACTTCCCTGGGGAGTTTGACCACCCTCTCACTGAAGAACTTCTTCCTACTATTCAATGTGAACTTCCCCTGATGCAGCTTTAAGCCATTGCCTCGTGTCCTGTTGCTGGACACTGAAGAGATCAGCACCTCCCTCTCTGCTTCCCCTCATGAGGAAGTTGTAGACAGCAATGAGGTCAGTCCTCCGTCTCCTCTAAGCTGAACAAACCGAGTATCCTCAGTTGCTCCTCTTAAGTCATGCCCTCTTTCACCATCTTTGTTGCCCTCCTTTGGACAGATATTTTTATATCCTTCTTAACATTGTGGAGCCCAAAACTGCACACAGTACTCAAGGTGAGGCTGGACCAATGCTGAGCATAATGGGACCATCACTTCTTTTGACCAGTTAACTATACTATGCCTAATGCACCCCAGGGTGGCGTTGGCCCTTTTGCCTGCCAGAGCACATTGTTGACTCGTAGAGCTCTCCATCAACCAAAACGCCCAGACTCCTTTCTGCAGGGCTGCACTCCAGCCTYTTGTYCCCCAGTCTATACGTAYATCCAGGATTGCACCATTCCAGGTGTGGAATCTGGCATTTGTTCTTGTTGAAGTTCATATGGTTGGTGAATGCCCAGCGTGTTAATCTATCAAGATCTCTATGTAAGGCCTCCGTCCCCTTGAGGGAATCAACAGCTCCTCCTAATTTAGTACTGTCAGCAAGCTTAGTGTGTACTCAGCTCCTGTGTCTAGGTCATTGATAAAAGCTTTGAAGGGAACTGGCCCAAAAGTTGAGCCCTGGGGAACACCACYAGTGACTGGCCACCAGCTAGATGTTACCCCATTTACTGCAAGTCTTCGAGCTCGACCCATCAGCCAATTGTTCACCCATTGTATTGTGTGCATGTCTAGCTGTATGCTGGACATTGTCTAGAAGGATACTGTGAGACAGTAACAAAAGCTTTGCTAAAATCCAAAAAATCCCACATCTGCTGCCTTCGCTTTGTACACTAGGGGCGGGGGGGTAACCTTGTCATGAAAGATTATTAAGCTATTAAGGCATGACTTTCCCTTCATGAACCCATGCTGGCTTTGACCGATGACTTCATTGTCTTTCAAGTCTTTTTCAATAACCCCCAGAATAATCTTCTCCATAATTTTATGAGGCACCAGAGTGAAACTGACAGGCCTGTAATTACCAGGGTCTTCTTTCTTGCCCTTCTTGAAAACTGGGACAACATTTGCCAGCTTGCAGTCAACTGGGACCTCTCCAGATTCCCAAGACTTGATACATAACAGAGAGAGGTCTTGCAATAACATTGGCCAACGCTGCAGTACCCTGGGATGAATTCCATTGGGCCTCAGACTTATCTGCATTCAATTGCAGCAGCAAATCCCGTACAAGTTCAAAGTCAACTGGGAGCTTATCACTCTCCCAGTTGTGGTCCTCCAACCCAGGGCTGCAGGCATCCCAGGGCCCGTCATCAGCATTAAAGGCAGAGGYGAAGAAAGCATTAAATGTCTCTGCTTTATCTTCATCCCTATTTGGGGATGAGGTGACCAAGCTCATCAAGTAACAGACCAATGTTTTCTTTGGTTTTGCTTTTGCTGTTAACATACTTAAAAAAGCCTTTTTTTTGTTATCCACCATAGTACCGGCCAGCTTCAACTCCAACTGAGCTTGGTCATAGGAACTTTCTCCCTATAGTGGCAAATAGCATGCCTGTAGTCCTCCTGTGTAGCCTGTCCTTGCTTCCGAAGTCCATACACTTTCTTTTTCTGCCTAAGTTGCAGAAGATCCCTATTCAGCCAAGGCAGCCTTCTGCCTCACTRGCTTGACTTCAGATGCGTTGGAATTGCCTGCTTCTGTGCTCTTGAAAGAAGGCCCTTAAAAAGTGACCAGCATTTATGGACCCTAATATCCTCAAAAGCAGATTCCCAGGGGACCTTCCTAACTAGKTCCTTGAGCAGCCTAAAGTCTGATCTTCCAAAATCCAGGGTAGTAGCTCTGCTGACAGTTGTATCACCAAAGATTTTAAACTCAACTATTTCATGATCACGATGGCCAAGASAGCCACCCACGAGACCATCTGTGTTTACAAACAACCATCTCTATTTACAARCAACTCAAGCTCTCCAGTGAAGAAGAGGGACCTTTAAGGACCTCTCACGTGGGTGAAGCAGAGCACAAGATGTTTAAAGGAACAGATAAAATCTATGGATTCCTGGTTTTACAACTCACTGTGACTGGAAATCAGAGCCATAACTAATACCCATGCGTCTTGACTTGCAACATGAATGAAGGTAGCACCAATTTTTTGAACCAGCTTTGACAATGCATTCTCAAATAGCCACCCAAAGGTAGTCTGTATGTAACAGTGCCTAAGCGTAAAGCAGAGTATACCGCTTATTTCAGTGCTGCATTTCTTGACATACAATCATGAAAGTTCTTGTTCAGTCTATATTCTTTGCAGACAGTGGATATTATGGACACATTAAGCTCTGGAATTTAAACACAGATGAAGTTCTCAGTGTAACCCAAACTTGCTCCACGAGGTGTCTTCATTTTCATTCTTTGGGTAGAGTATAAACTAACCATGGGTATGCCTTGCTTTAGGCTGTGGCAGCTTTTTAAGAAGGAGGTGGAGTCTAAAGCAAAAGCAGGTGTTTCCTGAGAGTAGGTCYTTAGGCCGTTGGCTTAGAAGAGGGTATCTGGCATCATTCAGAGGTGAAACACAGCATACCTCCACTCGTCTTTCAGCTTTACTTCTCTGTCCATTGTTTTCCCCCACTGGCCCTTTCCTGCCTTTTCCTCTAGTGGCAGTAGAGTTGCAAAGCCAGCCGGTAAATGCACACGCCTCTTGGCTCGCAGACTAAGGGAAGCTGAAGTCCAGCACATGGGGAAGAGGGTCTGCTCACAAAGTATCATCTATCTTCCAAACGTTGCCAACCAAGTTTCTTGCCATGTCAAACGACAGCAAGCAGTGTCCTTCCTCCCATTATACTGCGTCTCAGGTATGYGCCTTTATCCCAGGCAGCTTTCTCAGCCCTGTGCTCCAGAACCAGCTGCKGAACAAAAAAAGGATGGGATTGCCGCTGTGGCATGGTTTCTGCCTTTGCTTGCTTGAGGCAGGGTTTGCAGCTAAGGAGGGGCAGAATACCCCCTGGTAGGCGCAGGGTGGCACGTGGCACTCATCCTTGGTGCTGTGGTTTGTCCYTCATAAGCTTCCCTGTTGCCTAGACATAGGGTGAAGTTGGTTTTTCTAACAGGATGAGTTCTTTCATCTTGGAAGTGCATTATTGCCGTACCTGTGCCATGCAGCATTGGCCTGGGGAATGCTATTCTCTGTGTTAGCATGGCTGAAATCACTACTGCATCCACAGAGGTTGTCCATGCCTTTGTACACTGTCCAACCTTGCCTTGGCTCTGTTTATGCATTTGGCACCAGATCAAAGCTGGGAACTTAGCTGAAGTTGGCTAAATCACATCCCCTCATCCTGTCACTGCCTTGCTGGTGGCAGTTCTGCTCCCTCCTGCAAAGTGCGTGAGTGTAGGCACGTCCTCCGGCAGCTGGCAGGGTTACAGGGATGCAGCGCCTGCTTCCAGCTGGTTTGTGCAGACGTAGATGCTTCTCCTCACCGGCTCCCAGGCAGGTATGTCACCTTGCAGGCACATTGGCCATTGCCACTGTGTTACAAGCTACATGGAACAGAGTTCAAGGCACGCCGCATTCCTCCTCTTTTCTGCCCCTTCCCCCATCTGGATTTGTGCTCTAAACTGAGAGGAGAGAGCCCAGTCGCAGGGTGCCCATGCCACAGCAGGGGACAATTACAGCTGGACTTTTAAAGAGTTCAGTGTGGTCCTGTGTCAGGCAGCTGATAAGGATTGATTGTGCAGGTCCCTCAATACCATTATCTTCCCACACAGGGCCTAGATGTGGCTCAGACCAGACAAACTTCCCTGACCCACATTTCCAAGCATTCTTGGCCTGCGTCCTAGGTCACTTTTTGACCTAGCTCAGACTTTTCCCTAAGTGGGACTGAGCTCTTCTTGCCATCAGCTCTAACCAGATCCTAGTCCAGGACACCTGAGCCATCTTTGAGTAGCAAATGCCCACAGCCTAAGCAGTGCCTGTACCTGTAAATTAAGGATTCCCCAGCACATTCTCTGCCATCTAGGCCAGCTGCCACGGAAAGGTTCAGGTCTGCACTCTTCAGCTGTGGCTTTATCCAAACTCTCTCAGCATTCTCCCAAATGGTTCCTGGGTACGGCGGTTCACAGGCTGGAGCCTAGTTTTAACTGGCAAGACTTTAAAAACCATGGTGAGGCCTATTCTAACACTGCCAAGGATGGGCTCCAGCGCTACGGAATGCTCTCCAGCATTCACAGAATGATATAAATAGTGGTGGGAAGGGACCTCTGGAGGTCTTTAGCCCAAGCTGCTGCTGCAAGTGGCACTATTACCAGCACTAGGTCAGATCAGCTGTGGCTTTGTGCATTCAAGTATTGAAAACTTGCAAGGACAGAGTTCCCCCTCTGAGCATCTGTTTGAATGCTGTCTGGTAAGAACAATCTTAGTGTTCAACCTGAACCTCCCAAGCTGCAATTTGGGACCATTGCCTCTGGTTTTGTCATCTGCCACTACTATCATTTTCTTACCACCCCTCTGTGTAGTTGTAGATGAGAGTAGCTTAACCCTCAGCCTCCTCTTTACCAGACTAAACAATCCAGCTCCCTTAGCCCCTCCTTGTAGGTGACTGACTAGTATCTGTGAAGCCACAATGTGGCCACGCTCTGGTCTACCTTCTCCATAAAGACGAAGTTTCATTTCTACCAAGTGGTACCTAGGAAGGAGCAGTCAGGCACTACGCTGTTTGCTGAAGCAGCCCTTATGACTGACTGACCCTCCAGCTGAGGCTGGATATCACCATCGACAGATGAGACAGATGACAAAATGACTAATGATTTGGGGGCACGAGGACGACCCTTCCACATACCAAAATTTAAGTGCAAAAGCCCGCGTCTTGAGTTTGTCACAGCTAACTTTCTCCACTCAGACTTCCYGGATGACTACCAACACTCAAGTCTCACAGCAAGGAGCCACCGCCGTTGGTCACAGCTTCTGTTCAGGAGTCTGAAGGCTGCAGGAAGTGATGAAAACTAAGCTGGAGCCATTCTTGTAAGTCTTTGCAGGGCTGCAAGTGAAGCCAGGAGTACTCAAAGAGAAATTGTAGAAAAAATTTTTGGGACTCAGCATTCAAACAAATACACATTTATTTACAAACAAAGGAGAAAACATGGCCATCACATCAAATTCTGGTATATTTACAGCATCCGATTGAAGGATCAAGTAGAAAAGGGACCACAGAGCAGAGGGTTGGTATTAAGGCAACGGGAAGTTTCCTGTTGGATTACAGAGGAGCTGAGCTGAAATGGGCCAAAAACTCCAGACTTTAAAAGGTGAGGCTTCAGGGAACACTAACAGGCTAAACTCTAACTCACAGCAGTGGGCAGAGATGTAGCTCCTGTACAGAGGTTCCTTAGCTCTTCCTCAAGAAGTCCGCTGAAGCTGACACAGCAGGGGTGAGCTTGAGCCCCAGTGCTCAGAGAGCAARGGAAAGAAAGGGTGTGATTTTTTTCTGTTAATGAATGATGAAGGGGCAGCACAGGCAAGGGACAATGAAGTCGGTCAGCTGAGCTGGAAAGCAGTCTGCTTCAGGGCACTGAAAAGTGGCACGGAAGAGAAGGAGAAGGCCTAGTTTCAGTCCAAGAGCAAGGAATGCAAGGCAGGCCAGCCTGGACATGAGCTCCAGTCCTGCACCCCGGGGTTCAAAACCCCCATGGGGCTACCTGCAATATATGCTTATTTTTTCTTTAGTGAGCCTTTCAGCTTCTTCTCTGAGGAGCGCTGTTTCCGCACCTTCTCCTCCTTTTTCCCCAAGTTCTCATAAACCGTTGACTCCTCTTTCTGCCTGTAAGACCAGGGGAAAACAAGGGAAAAAGTGAGCAAGAGGAAAAAGCCAGCCAAGCCAGCAGAGAGACTATTGCCAGAGGTAGGCATAGGTGGGCCTCTGGTTTAGGTGAGCTCTTACTTGGAGGATTTTCGTGAAGCCTTGGCGTGCACATTCCTCACTGCAGGGGGGTAGGCAATGTTCCCATACTCAGACTCGTTCGGCTTGCCTTTCTGAGACTACAGGAGAGAAAAACCAAGCTGAGAGGAATGTGGTCTGGGAGAAGCATGTGAGGCATCATGGAAGAGTTCTGGCTGTTTAACCACGCTTCATGCTAGGATCTCGGTGGAGGTTGGTGGATTGCTGAAGTCCTCAGGCTCAGTGCACTCTGCCCGCTGCTGTCGCAGAGGCGAGCAGCAGGGATGCAACTGTATCCTTGTACAGGGGTGAACAGTGGGGCAATACATTTCTGGAGGCACTGGAATGCCTGAGAGTGCCACGTGTCAGCTAAAGAATATTAAATAGATAGCAGCAGCTAGTGGATGCTGCCAGAGGCTACAAGGAGAGAGAAAAGATGCCACATCTCAGCTAGTAGGAGAAAATCCTTTCCACAAGGGCTTGGGAGGCAACTGCAGAACCAGGATGGAAAAGACAAAGAGGAAAGGAGAGGGCAGAGTCTTTGCCTGYCTTAGATTCAGCTTGTAACGAAACAGCACTTGGTGGAGACATTATATAGAATGTAGTTGAAATAACTGCATTAAAACTTACTGCTGTTTAGCAGTTCAGAAGGGGTTGGTACTTGAGCTGCCAATGTTGTTCCCTGAATTTTAAAGGAAGGAACTCAAATCTTGGTGCACCATCTAGTCTATGTAGGTTCCAGTGCTAGCTTAAAACTTAGGAAACAGGGCGCTTGGGCTCAGAGCCAGCACCATGCAGGGCCTAGGCTCACAGGGCAGGAAAGTAGAGTCCCCTTTCTCACCTGGATAACTTCCAGCTTTTTCTTGGTCGTCTCTATGAATTGGCAGATGGCCATGTAGATAAACTTGTACTGGGCCTCCGTCTGCACCATCCCTGAGCGTTGGGCCCTCACCATCTGGATGGTCTTCTGGATGTCAATGTCACAGTCCAGCCCTAGCAAGGGGCACCAGAAAAGTTTATGGACATGTTCACTGACACCCCCACCTCCCAATTCTGCACCAAAAGCAGTCACAGTGGAGGTCAGTCAAGAAGTTTCCACCTCCCTCCATACTCTTTACTCCTGTATGGACCTCCTATCCCTCTTTCCTGCTCAGCATCTTCCAAGTCWGGCCCTGGAGGAAGAGCCCAAGCTCAGGGAAGGCTGAAGCCACAGTAAGTGGATACGGTGCGGACACCCAGCAGCTGCCCCATAGCAAGGACAGCACAACCTTCTCAGGACTGTGGCAGGATCTCTCCAACTGATACCCGATAGTTTTCATCCCTTTGCAGCTGGACTTAAGGGCACAGCCCTACTAGGTAGGCCAATTGACTTCAAGACACTTCGGGGTCCTCTTACCCTTGGTGGAGATTGTTTCCACTATCATATCAATGACGATGATCGTCCCAGTGCGGCCAATCCCAGCACTGCAAGGAGAGGACAGGTAGATGTCAGAGCAATGCAGCTCCTGAAACAAAACGTAGCTGCTTCTGGGGAAGGATGCGGCACTTGTAGCAGCTGTTCAGCGACGCCACAAAAGAGTCGAGGAGTCAACAGGCAGCAGAGTTTGGTTTGGGGGCATCAAAGAGGAAAAAGCAAATACCGGGGCTGGCATAAGCTTCACTCGCAAGTCTCGGGGAAGAGCTGGTGCAGCAGGACAGACTTTCTACACCTCACCTATATAAAGGATGGAGAATGCTTCAAACCCCAGCCACTGTACCAACCTGCAATGCACCAGAACAGGCCCTGCATCTGGTAAGCTCTCCTGCTTCTGGTTTATTTGGTCGAGGAAGCTGAGCACTCCTCCTGGCTCGCTGGGTACACCGTGGTCAGGCCAGCTCAGGTACTGGTAGTGCCAGATCTCACGCACAGCCTTAGCCTGATAATAACAAAACACCCTACAGGTAAAACTGCAACCCAGTCCTATCCCTGGCCTCTGTCCTAGGGAGAGGTGGGTCTGAAGCCAGAGGGAATCTTCTGCACACTTCTTGGTGATTCCAACAGTGTGATTCCAGCCCAAACCAGGTGGGAACACCAACCTCAAGAATGATACAACAGCAGCATCACCACAGCACCCAGCAGTTCCCAGCCTTAGACATACAGTGACTGTTAGACCCATGGGCTCCATGACGGCCCTCGACCAGGCACACTCACGTCATCCATCGGACACACACAGAGGTGCCGGAGTTTGTACTCCAATGCATCGTGCTCCCCAGCGTTCTCCACAAGGTAGGGACCGTATTCCTTCGTGCTGCCCACCTCTGGCCAGTAAGGCACACATTTGTTCTGTGTGGGCAGAGAGGGCAGGGTGAGGACGGGCAGAAGGCAGGAAAGAGAGAAAGAGCAGAGCAGTGATTGAAGGGGAAAAGAGGGCAGCTCCGAGACACCTACAAACTGCTACTTACCCGCCCTTTTTCTACCTCCCGTGTGGTCATCACAATAATGCGCGTGTTCTCCTGCCACACCATTTGCCAGAAGTCATTGACTGTGGCATCCAGGCAACCCTGGCTAGCGATGTAGGTCTTGGTGCACTCATCTGGGCTGATCAGGTTGTTCTGAGTGCGGACAGGGGAAGATCAGGATGGCTGCAGGAGCAGGCAGGCCCGCCCCCATTTTGGGCATACAGCCATCTTTCAGGAGTCTCACCTTGACATAGTTGGCATTGATATAGTCAGATCCAGGGATATGTGGGTCCCTTCCTTGGAGGATGACTCTGGAGTGATCAACTGGGGATGCAGCGGAAGAATAACAGAACAATGAGATACTCTGTGCCCAGCCACCTGAAGTTCCTTCGCTGCCCCATGCCACCTCATTCATGTTACCCAGTAGATGCAGCATGCCCCATATTTTCACCTCTCCTTCTATGGGGTCAGACCAATCTTACCCCATCCTCYCATCTCTCTACCCCTATTATGGACCATCAGAAGCTAATGAGTCTGATGCAACCCTCCCTCCTTCCATCAAGGACATGAAAAGTCTGTGACCTCTCTCATCAGTTCTTAAATCCTCAATGCTGCACACCTTGTAACCCGGTCTGGAGGATAGAGCAGGCTGAGGCAGGGCCAGGGATGACTCAGACAGCTCTTCACTGCCTGTCTATTTGGGGTTTTTTTTATAGTGGAGAAGCAAGACTCACAGGGCAAGATGTTCTTGTACCGGTTCTTGCTCTTGTTTTCAGGTCTCTGACCCTCATGACGGTCAAACAGGTGCTTGGCTTCCTGTTTTTGCAGACTCTGAGAGCAGAAGAGAGAATAGTCATGGCAAGGTCACAATGTATGACAGGGGAGGTGGGCACTCAGAGGAACAGTGGTGACTCYGGGGACACATGGGCATGCTTGTGGGGGAGCAGAGAAGTGAAAAGCAAACCTAGACTTGAAAAGTCCAAGTTTCATGCCCTTACTGTCTYGGTGACTCGTTCTCCCAACCATGAAAAAGCACATTTCTACCTCACTGGGTTCACTTCAAGATGACACTCACTCCCCAGAGGAGCGGGTTCCAAACAGAGACTTCTTTCAGAGATAAATTGACAAGACTTTACAAGACACCTGACAAGTTTGCGTCCAGGAAGAAATCAGGGATGGAGAATGAGGTGGTGCACAGGGACTTCCCCAAAAGCCAGAATAATGTCCCCCAGCAGTTTCTTACGTCAAATTCCTCCCAGAATCCAGCCTTGGATGTGTCCTCAGATAGACTCTTCTTGTTCAGTTCCTGCACTCTATTCTCAATGTCAGCAGCATTCACCCTCGTAGCGTAGTAGGGCTGGGGATGGGAAAACACAATGGGTTGGCATGAGAGAGAGAGACGCTGCTGGAGAGCAAAGTCTCGTCTGTGTGCTGTGGAGAAAAGGAGGAGAGGGACACAAAGCAGAAACAAACAGCARGTGGGTCCCTCCAAAGGATCCCTAAGAAACACAGGAAATAGGATTTACCTGCTTCAGGTACACAAAGGAGCCAGACACCTCCTCAATTCCAGTCTTCTTGAAGTGCTCCACCAGATCTGCCAAGCTGTCAAACATTTCAGCACCTCCAACTGTGTAGCGTCCATTCTAAATGGAGGAAGAATGTGTAACRTCCCATTCATAACATTCCTATAGACAAAGC
This sequence comes from Oceanodroma leucorhoa, assembly GCA_030449065.1. Classification (NCBI taxonomy): domain Eukaryota; kingdom Metazoa; phylum Chordata; class Aves; order Procellariiformes; genus Oceanodroma; species Oceanodroma leucorhoa. The sequence continues at coordinate 6,714,330 of JASVER010000050.1, read as the reverse complement.
TGATAATCCTCARGGAAAAGGTAACGCTGGGTGCAAAGCACCACCCTGTGCCATCTAGAAAAGCATTTCCTCTGGCAGGGAGGTCAAATGGTAGTTTGCCCTGAAACACTGAGTTCGTAGTATGGTGAACTGACTCCTGTTCTCAGTGGATGGAAGCCCAGAGAAGGTATATTGCCCTCAGCTCTCATTTAAGGTCAGTTGCTTTCTGTCCTTGAAATCTCCCTGCACTCTCTGCATCCCACATGAAAGAAGCAGGAGAACTTGTGACAGCCAGGTTGGTAACATCCTTCAGACTAAGTGTGGAGGCCTTGCAGATGCCCCTCCTCCTCCTCCAAGAGCTTTTAACTCTTTTGATGAACTCATAATTAGATTATGAATCCTCCTCTCTCTTTCACCACAAACTCCCCGTACCGGAGTTCTCGGTCACACTGAGCCCTGCTTCCTCCCACGTCTGAGCACCCAGCACTGCCCATGGTCACCCAGGCTGGGGTGAGGACATAAGGAACCTGCAAGGTGACAGCACTTTGATCCAAATTCAGAAACGCTGCTGGTGGTAATCAAGCTGACAGGGCCCATGCATTTGAGGACATGATCAGCAGAGATCGGCAGAGACCTCTTCCACTCCCTTTCCTTTTGCTCTCCCAACTGCTCACCTCACACATGATCTTGATGTGCGTGACTTTGAGCCGGGCCGCAGAGGCACTGGTTGCCCCAGCTGGTGGAGCATCAGACCCAGGTTTAAGCTGGTCAGTGAGGACGGACAAGACAAAATCCCCAGGTTTGCTGAGGCTCTCCCGCACCAAGAAGGTCCAAGGGGTGGCTTTGGCCTGGAGAAGTGACTCAGCTGCAGAGCCTGACAGATGCCCATGGTACCACCTAGGAAAAAACAAGAGAGTCAGGAGTGGTGGAGATGCAGGTAAGTGGATGTCCTTGAGCTGATAAGTGAAGGACAGCAACACTGGGGAAGGGTGAAGGAGGAAGAAAGGAAGGGGAAGACAGAAGGGAGGGAAAGAGAGAGGGAAGGAAACCAAGGGAGGAGCAGGATCTTGGGGAAAGGAGATGAGACAGAAAGAAGTAGAGAGCTGGCAAGAAAAGGAAAGGGCAAGGGATGAGGTGGAGATAGAAGGGGCCCAGGGAGCAGTATGCTGGTACCAGAGGGCACAGTGGGAAAGCACCAAGTGTGATCCAGTTGTGTTATACACACAAGCACAGATAAGGAATGCTTGCAGGCTTGAAGACCAGTTGTGGGAGGGTAGTCCGTGGGTTTCAGCACCTCCCAGCATTATTGGGATTCTARCCTTACTGCTGCAGGGTGCTTTGGAAACTCAAACACCAGGGAAACAAAAATAAACCCCCAGTGAGTCAGAAACTCTCCCATCRGATTGAGCAGCACCCAGATGGCTGTGCTGAGATCAGATCCGTTAAAGAACCATCCCAGTGGCCCCTCTTTCTGAAACTCGGTCACCTCTTCAATTAAAGGATAATYCCCATTCTCTGGGCACATCACACTGCAGCAATCAGCCTAGCCATGGGAGTGAACACCAGGAGCCACCTGGAGCCCATGTTCTGCTCCTGGTACTTATCACTGTTGTTGATCCATGTGCAAGTTCCTGTCCTCAATGCAAACACCCAGTCAGCAGCTCCTTCTCTCCTCTCAGCACAAGGTGAGGAGAATCCCAGTTTGACCAAGGTGCTCTCTGCCTTGCTGCAGGACTGGACCCAGGGCACGGAGGGACAAAAGCGTGGTGCAAATGGCATAGCTGGTGCAAATGGCATAGCTGGTGCAAATGGCACAGCTGCTGCCAAGCCCCTTCCCACCTACAAAGGTCTCTGGGGCAGGGTGTGCCTGCCTGGTGGGATCTCACTGCACCGTGCGGTGTGGGTGCAAGTGATGGACACCAGAAGCAAGCTGGCAGAAGGGACAACCCTGGCCTCTCTAGAGAGAAACTCTAGATGTGACCCAGGTTGTCCCTGTGCAGATCGTCTAGTTCCTCATGCCTGTCCCAAGCTCCACAGTCTCTTTGGACCACACCAGAAGGTCCTGGGGGGCACTGCTGAGCTGCCAAGTAGAGATGTGGAAGGCCATGTTCACTGTAGCTCTGCCCTGCTTCCACAAAACTCCTTGGAAGTCGGAGGTAAAGATCCAAATTATAGAAAGTTGAGGGCTGTGAGGTGCTCTGGGCACTGGGAAATGCTCTGAATCATCCTACTCCTCCCGGTACCCATTTTCTGCTGGAGCCTTTGCTGGGTCTGAACCCATCTCAGTCCAAGAGCCACCACAGCCCTGGTCCTCCTGCCCCAGCCCCTTCCCTCCTTCCCAGCTCGGTGTCAGGGAGGGGATTTGGGCCCTTCTCCTCCAGCAGGGATGGGCCTGGTTCAAGCAGGCCCCTCTGGTCCTGGGACATCCCCATCTCCAGCTGGAGCCATGTGCTCTGCRTTCAGGGGCCTTTGCAGCACGGCTGCTGTGCCAGCTGAAGGCCGTGTTCCCTGCAGCTCTGTCCTGCTTCCACAGAGCTGCCTCAGCAGCTGGAGATACGGCCGTTTTGGCCATCTCCCCTGGTGAACAGCATTTCAAAAGCAGGTAGCTGTTGCATCAGATTGACTTGCAACGCGCTTCCCTGCTCCCGCCCATTGCAGGTACCACAACAAGCACTAGACATGCTCCATACGTCACTGCGCGCACTGCCATCAAGGCCAGGCTGACGCTTGGTAGAYGAGCCAGTGTGGTTAGAGCTCTGGGAGCAGGTTTGCTGCCCATGGAGCAGCTAACAGTGGAGGCCTGGGGTGGTGCTGGCATCTATGGTGAACTTCACGTTGTTAGGGCTATCTGTTCCCAAGAATTGAAATGGAGTTTGGGAGGCCATGCCCCAGTCACAGAAGCAGCCGGGGCATTCATTCACCCCTGTATCTGGCCAGACCAACCGATTCCTCTACAGAACATCTAGGAACCATCCTGACAACAAGACGCGGCAGGCAGTTGTTGTGCCTTGGCAAGTAACTTCTGCTGATCCTCACCTCATGCACTGCAAGAAATAGCTGGTGACTTCCATGGCATGGCAGTCATTAATTTCTGATCTTCCTCCCAAAGGGTTCAGCCACCATGTGCCAGTGCTCAGATGCCCCCCGGGGAATGGCTGACCCCTCCCGCTCATCAAAGAGGTCTCCGGGCCTCCCCTCCACAGGTAGGAAGGGGTTAATGGGTCCCATTCCCCCCTCCCTTCCCCCAGTAGAGCCCAGCTCTTCAAAGCCACGTGATGGAAAATCACTTGGGGAGAGAGTGAGAGGAGCTTTCGTAAGAGCCTGGCGGGGGGGAGAAGTTTCCAACCGCAGGGAGGAAGGGAGGAAACTGCAGGGCCACAACGCAACGGCCTTGAGTGGAGAGGACAGCTGGCAGGCAGACGCTGGCCCCGCCGCAGCCTGACCCAGAGCAAGCAGGGCCGTACCCAGGAGCTTTGCCCAGGGCATCTTTGCTCCCTGTCTCCAGGTGTGCAAGGAGGACCTGTCCGTCCCAGAGTGCGACTGCTCCCCGAGCTGCATTCAMGAGCCTGAAAGCACAACGCAAGGGCAAAACCACCTGATTTGATTTAGGAACTTGGTGTCAGAGACATATGCAAAGCGGGGACAGGAAGGAGATTAAGCAGGCTAGGAATAGCAGGGGAACATGGTCCTGCTCTCAGCTACGTGAGTCACCCAGGCCTGGAATAACCAAGGAGGTTTGGGGCAAGGTTGAGGGCTTCCACACAACATGTCACTCTACGGACCACTGCAGACCCATAAGTAACACCACAATCTTTGGTTTTAGGAACAGTATATAAATAGCAAAGGCAACAGGAAACCAGAAGTAAAAATAGAGCCCTATTAGGTCTGCTGTGATGGGTCAAGGTATGCCCAACTATTCCTGGGGATGCTGCCCCCATGGAAGCATAGGAGGGTATGGGAGGCAGGAGWCGCTTTTTGCAGGGTTTGTCCTGGGGATGCAGGCAGGGCAGAAAGACCATGAAACACAGAGGAGGTCTGGTCACAGACACACCAGGTGCTTTGCTTTCTCTGTACCTCTCTGTAGTGGGGTCGGAACAGTTGAGCGGGTATCGCAAGTCGATGATGGTTCCATCTTTGTCCTGCAGCGAGCCCTGTTGCTGCGTGTAGTACTCCACCAGTTCTGACAAGGTGGCAAACTTCTCCCCTCCATACAGGTCATAGAAGTCCCCAGTRTTCTGGATGCGGATGTGGGTTACCTGGTCACCAACCCTGTGGGATGATGCACAGAGCAGTCCAGTGAGGCAGTTGGAAAAGAAGCAGAAAATGTTCTGCATTACCTCCTGCCATGGAACCAGAGCAAACCATTGCAGTGAAAGGAGATGACTGGAAAGAGAAGCTCCTGGGGCAACGTGAGGGAGGGTCTAGAAGACGCTGGGAAGCTCAGGTCCTTTTACAGCTTGGAAAGAACTCAAAGGAATAAGGACGGGATGAAGAAGATGCCACAGGACATGTGAGGATCTAAGCATTCTGCGTATGCAACCCTGAAAAGACAGAAATTGGGGTCCAAGTTACTTACCGAACTGAAAGGGAAAAATCCCCCTGATTCTTCCGACTGGGTCTGGCCAGAAAGCTCCCATGGACACCTCGTCCCTTCAGTAAGGCTTCAGCTTCCAGCCCACTCAGGTCACGGTGAAACCACCTAGCAGAGGAGATAAAAACAAGACCAGGTGGATAAAAAAGGCCAGGCACTACCATAGAGACTTGTACAGTGAAGAACGGTCCCCGGTCAGCATCCCTAGAGATACCCATACAGGTGACAGCCAGCAGCAGCATCCCTTCCTAYCTGACACCTCCCCCAGCCTGTGAAAGGTTTCCATTGAGATACGGCTTCCAGGATGATCCCTTCTCTGATCTGTCCTACTTTCCTGGTCCCCCTCCCTACACACGCACACACTTCTCAGCCCCTCTTACCTCACCATCGTGGAGGGCAAAAGAAGAGGGCACCAAGTGGCTACCACCAAAGCAACTCAAAAAACACAGAGGAAAAATCAATTTGCGCCAGGGAGAAACGGGAAGTCGGAGGTCTGTGCTGGAGCACCCAACGCCAAGCTGTTTCTGCGCCTCTTGGGAGCTGGCCATGTATCTCTCCTGGCGTCTACCGTCAGTCCATTCAGACCCTCTCCATCCACCTGTTGCTGGACAGGTACCTTGGTCTCTGGCCCTCTGCACAGTGCCGTTGGGCAGAGGCAGGCGCAAGCCCATGCGCAGCTGGGCACGCGCGGCTCCAGGAACAGGAAGCGCTCTGAGCCATCAGCTCCCCAGCCCCAAGCTGCTTTGCACACACTTCTGCTTCTCCTTTTGTGTCTTTCCTTCCCATCCCCCCTATTATTCTTGGGTCCCTGTCTTTTTTCACACCAGGGTTTACTCTGCAAGTGCATCTTGGGTCCCGGCTGTGCTCACAAAATTCAGTTCTGCACGTCCTCTGTTCCCCTTCTTCCCCAAAAGGCCAGTGAGAGACATGGGCGCTCCCAAGCCCTTGCCGTGGTGCCAAGGGGACCACAGCTGCCTGGGGTGACCCACACACCTACAAGGCCGGAGCAGCCAGCACACGCTAGCACACATTGAGCAACGAAGCACCCTACTACAGGTTATGACCGCCCAGCCACCCAGCTTGCCTCTGCTGGGCTGCCCTCGGCTACCCAGCTGAAACCTCCATACTCCGGCTGGCTGATGAACCCTCTGGGCAGGTAACTGTCCTACGTGCCCTGTACGGCCACAGGGGCAATCTGCGCAAACCCAGAGCTGCAGACTTTGAGGTCCAGGCTAGCGCTCGAAGCACAGCACTGCCTTCCTGAAAACAGCCTGCTGGGGGTGCGGCTGACACAAGCGTTAGCAGCTTGAAAGGGGTGGGGTGGGAGGTGGTGGTGAAGCTGCCCAGGAAAGCAGGCGGAGAGCGGGGCAMACAGCTGCTACCTGCAGTGGGCCCACACAGCACCACGAGAGCTTAGCCTCGTTCCTTCAAGATCCCTGTACAACATACTGAGGCCAAAGCTGTCAACCTGGACAACCAGATACAGCGAAGGAAAACTATCCCTTTCCAGTTACTTAGCCATTTCCAGCTACGGCCCGTGACTGCTGTTCTCCATAGCGCTGGTTTCAAGGTCTGCAGGTCTCATGAAAGAATGGGAGCGAAGCAGTGGCCAAAGAGGGCAATCCAGCTGGCAAAGGAGCCTGACTCTTCCCTGGGGCCATCTCAGCTACCTGTGCGGTGCTGTGGGCAGCAGGAACAGCAAGAGACTTGCCCATTTCAAGTATCAGCAGCTGCAGACTTTCCTACACGCTATCAGACTGGGAAATCCTGCAAAAAGCTGAACGGGCTGCTAGCAATGACCGAGATGGCCAAGACAGAAACTAACAACAAAGGGAAGTACAGGAGAGACAAGTAAGCTACACTTCATTGCTAGAAAGGCAGCCCAGGCACCTACAACAGCTTCCTTTGACATACTTCTAGTTTCACACACATGATGAGCTGGGATGTGGTGAGCTGCAGGGATCCAGCTGTACTGACTTAAAACCGATATTAAAAAAAAAGGAAACTTTAAAGGCACAGAGACCTGTGACTCAAGGGAACAACTTCTACACAAAGTTGTAAAAGTTGCACCTAAAAGACTGCACCTAAATCTGAGCCAGTCTAGTGCTGGCATAGGAAAGAAATATTGTTTAGTGGTAGGACAGAAATGACAGCAACTTCTGGGCAGAAGTCCCAAAAGAGAATTCCTGATATCAAAAGAATATTAGATTATGTAGGGTTGATATGAAGCCACAGCAGACAAAAATAAAACCTAGGCATCCCTACACCTTATGAATTGGCTGAAGCAGAAAATCTGTCCGAGGAAGAGAACACTAGTGGGGCACAGAGGAACAGGGAAAGAACAAAGTAGCAAAGAGTCGAGATCAGAATAGAAAAGGTGAGTTAGCACTAAACCCATGTAATTCAGTATCCTCYAGCAGGACAAACCACGGGGTGCAGTGTAACCCATATGTCAGTATTTGTGTGGATACAAATCCCAAATCACATAATTTACAGAATGAATTTATACTTCTGGTTGCTTTCAGCTCAGGAAGGGACTGGATGCACACAGCCTTGGTGTCTTTGATCTGGGCCACCTAATTAAAAACTACCAACGAGGAGCTCCTGCTGGTAGGGGAGGGAAATGTCACAGTAAAGAAGCAATTTGTTGATATCTTTGAGGTTGCTCTCCTGAATGGCTGCAGCATGCAACAGCAGACTATAATTGAGCTGCTAAAATACTTTCTTAATATAATTAACAGGTCAAGTGATTTCCGCAGAGACACTACTCATGCTGTTGTTTGGCTTTCAAGTACAACACAGATGGTAGAACCTCATCTTGTAAATCCTTTGTGGAGCCAAGCCACAGATAGCACAGGAACAAATTTAGAAGAGAAGATAAATGAAATAGCTAATTAAAAGACACCCACATCTGGACTGCTGTAAAAAAGACACTGAGAAGCTGGACAGAATCCAGCATAAGGCCACTAAGGTGGTGAGGAGCCTGGAGCACAGCAGAGATGGAGGAAGCTGGGTTTGTTCAGCTTGGAGAAAAGATGATTAAGGAGGGATTTAACAGCTGTCTGAGACTACCTAGAGGGGACTGGGGGTTTTAGAGCCACGTTCTTCTTTGTGGGACACAGCAAAAGGCAACAGGCAAAACTTGCAGCAAGGGGAATTCTGATTAGGTAGCGAAAAAATGGCACACGCACTCCCCCCCAAGGGCAGTTCAGCAATTGCCACAGGTCCCCAGAGAAGTTGGGGAACCTCGGCTCTTGGAGGTGTTCAGGAGTCACCTGAACAAGGCCCTGAGCAACCTGATCTAGCTTTGGGGTTGGCTCTGCTGTGAGCACGGGGCTGGACTAGGTGATCCAGAGATCAAAATGGTAGTCGAAGGAAGGGTAGAGGAAGAGGTTATGCGTGGAGCTTCTTTTCCCCATGTACTCCCTAAGCCTCTATTTGCAGCTACTTGTAGAGTCAACCATCAAATCCGTAACAAATTTAGCATCCTTTGGCAAGGAGTTCCACCTCTTAGCTACAGAAAAAAACCCTCCTTTGGCTTGCTTATAACCTGCTCCCTGCCTCATTTTTATTAGCATCTGGTTGTTGTAAAGAAAGAAAAATCAATGACTGATTCCTATTCACCCCCTCCAAGCTCCTCATGATACGGACCCATAACATCCGTATCCTTCCTCAGCTCTTTGAYGGGCTGAAGACTCCAACCCTATTTAGGTGTTCTTCATACAGAGCTTTTCTACACCTCTGATCACCTTTGCTGTCCCTCTCTGAGGTGTTTCCAACTCTGGTGTATTGTTCTGGAGGTAAGGGTGGAGGGTGGCACAGAACTGCAGTGTTCAAGATGCTGGTGAGACATGGACATATATATATGTCTATATATCTCTCTATATATATCACCTCTCTCTATATATATAGACACTGTGATGATTTCTGCTATTCACCACAACCAAGCATTAAGCTAACAATTGCATGGACTTATCTATGATCACAGTCTTACTCCAGGGARGTTACAATTAGTTCACAGTTCATTGTTTAATATGTAAATTTTGAATTATTTTTCTCTGTGAACATTGTTTTACATATGCCTATATTTATATTTCATCTGCTGTTCTCTTGGCCACTCATTCATTAGCATGAGGTCCTTCTGCAATTATTCACAGTCAGGTCCCACCCTATTATCCTGAATAACTTTCTACCATCGGCCAATTTTCTCACCTCACCATACAAGCTCTATTTCCAGGTCATTTGGGAATACACTGAACAGCGTATATTCAAGTTAGGCCCCTGTGATCTCATCAGTGATGATTTCCCTTTGCTGTAAAAACTGGATGTTTATTCCCACCTTCTATTTCCTATTKTCTACTAATTCTTTACCCAAGAAAAACATCATCTTCTTTCTTATGTCATGACTTTAGCTTTATTTAAAGAYTTTGATGAGAAAATCTTGTAAAATMATTTTTTTAGAAATCCAAGGGAACTGTATCAGCCAGACCTGCCTTATCCACAACCTTGCTATGTCCCTCAAAAAAATCCAGTTTTRTAAGACAGGATTTGACTTCACAAAAGCAGATGCCGACTCTTTCTTTAATAACACACTCTTTGCTTTCTGTTATACTGTCTACCCTCCTGCCCAGATATCAACTTTATTGTTCTGTGCTTCCCTCGCATTTGGGGGATCTCATTTGGAGCCCTTTTTGAGAATCAGCATTGCATTWGTTACTTCTAATTCTCAGCACTGAGATTACTTTAGACAGGAGACTCTGCCGTTTGCAAGAACTGCATCGCAGGGCAGTTGTTAGTGCAGAGCGAAGGCCACCTGGGCTTGGGGAACGGGCAGACGGACCATCCTCCTGTGGCTTGCCCAAGCCAGATACTCTCTGTCAGGCCACGGGACCCCAGACAGTGCTGGGCTATCGTGGTTGCCCAGATCCTTACCATAGAGTAATGCTAGTGTGAATCCCATTTCCTTACACCACGCCACTGCAGTCCGCAGAGCAGAGCACCCGTTTGGACTGACTGTGAAGGTTTTATGTCCTGCTGTTCCATAAAGGGCCAGAGAGACTASCGAATCAAGAAATAACCAGGATTTAAAAGGTCAGCCACCTGACCTCTCCCTGTACAAAAAYATTCGGAGATGCTGCAGCTGCGGGGCTGGCAGAGTAACTGCAGCGGACTGGGCATCGCAAACCCTGCTTGCTCTTTATCAAAGTGAGAAGGAGCAACGGTAGCAGCAATAACAATCTAAACCACCGTGAACTCCAGTCCTCCAGCTGGTGGGTTTTTTCCCTTCTGTGCCCAATTCCTACTGCCAGTATTTTTATTTTTCTCACCACCAACTCTTGTTTTCTTCCCCTAGCTAGCATTCACAGCACTCACCCACAGGATGGCATCAGGATCTTGACTCTCAGATCCCCACTGATGCGGGACTGTCAGCAGCTGGTGGAGGAAGTACCACAGCCCTTAACCAGGGGGTCCTACTAAAGAAAATAAAGCAATACTGGAATTATCAAGACAGTATCTTGAGACGGACTTGGGAGAGAGATCAAAGACCTCGACAGAGGTGGGCTYGCACTCTCCTGACAGGGCTGGATGCTCATGGCGGTGAGTGCTGCGGCTCTGGAGAAGCAGCTGGCAGCGCTCGGGGGCTGCGGCACCTCCCGTGACTCACCTGTGTCTGATCCGCACAGGCACAGTCCCGAACTCCGCCTGTTCCTAGGCGGACTAAGAAGAAGGTAGCTCCAGGTCAGGCAAACCGCAGGCCTCAAGCAGAGGGCTTAATTTTCACCATTTGCAAAGCACTTCCTGGGCTGTAGTTAATGAATAATTAGAGGGGTGGGGGAAGGCCAAGGCCAAGCTGGGAGAGGTGGATGGAGACGGAAGGGACCGACTGCTCTTCCTGCCTCCTATCCACTAAGCTCACGCCCTCGCTGGCTACATTCCTGCCTGGTTCGTAACTGAAAGGCACAGAAGGCAAAACCAGAYGCAGCCCTCTCACACCTGGCTCGCAGCTCCCTGCTCGCTCCGGCCTGGCATCTTCACCCGCAGCCCTGCCATCCATCRCCCTCCCCAAAGACCTCAACGCTTCCAAGGGCAACAGGCACGCAGGCCAGCAGGCTACAAGCAGACATATCTGATGCCCCCCTTGTTTGGATCAAGCCAGAAACACAAGACGTCACACTGGAGCGAGGCTGCTCCGCTAGGTTTGTCTCTCCTCAGCCCCCGAAGACGTGAGATACAGCTTTACATCATTTATGTTGTTCTAATCCAGGCTGCAGCCAAATGGGGCAAGCGCAGCCCTCCCACACCGTGCTGCTCCCTGCTGCATCTCTCTGCCACCTTTTTCATTAGGGCTGACGCATTTGATCACACATTCAGCCGGAAAACAATGCAGCCACGGGCACTGGTGGTAGGAGCGAGTTAGCTGCACCGACCCTGCCAGGGACAGGGGTCTCAGCCGCATATATGGCACTTGCTGAACAGCACTAGATTGTGTTTAGGGACACATTACTTAGTATGTTTCAAATAGTACATTTGTAAATGCTTGCTCTTGGACAGGGCTTAGCACCTCTGGAATGTTAAAAAAAAAAAAAAACACGTCACTTTGCTATCAAGTCCTAGGGTTTCACACCAAGGTTTGTATAAGGAATTACATTTTTGCAGAACTTGGTACATACCAGGCCCCTCAAAACACTAGCACAGGTTTCATCAGGAATGAGGCGGGCGCTGCCGTGACTGCCTCTGCACCAGGGAGAAGCATCCGTGCCTGAGGAGCACGGCTGAACTCACGTCCATCCACAAAACAAGGGTCTTTTCAAGACATTTTTTATTCACRAGCAGACACATAAGCATGCACAAAGCACCCCGTTCCTTTCAGGTCAGCRCCTCCCTTGTTCAAGCGCTCCGTTCCCGGGGCTGACAGGCCTTGGGAAGACAGCCCGGGGCCAGAGCACCGCGACCCGGTGGGGCGGGAGAGGCCCAACGGTSTCAGGAGGTCGCCACTCCGCCGGTCCCGGCCGCGTGCGGCGGCAGCGTCATGGGCGGCAGGAACATGGCCTTGAGCTTGCCCGACATGCTGGCGATCTCCGGGTCCTGCGACTCGTAGGACTTGATCAGCCGGGCGAACTTCAAGACCCCTGCAAGAAAAGGGGTGGGAAGGAGTCACCCGCCCGCCGCCGCCGCCGCCCCCTCGGCGGGCCCGGAGCTCCCCGCCCGGCGGGGAAGAACCCACCTTCGCCGTCGTTGCTGAAGCCGTAGGCTTTGATCACGTCCTGCTGGATCTGGGTGGCCACGGGCAGGAGGAACTGCAGCATCTTACCCATGTCGTTGCAGGCGTTGTCCCGAGCCTCCTCCATGCGCTGCGCGTTCTCGGGCACCCCGAAGGCCTTGATCACCTCCGCCAGCACCGCTGCGRGAAACGGGCACACGGCTGCCAGCCCGCCCGGGCGCCACAGCCGCCCGCCGCCCCCCCGCACTCACCCTTCGCCTGCTCGGCGCTCAGCGGCGCCGCCTGCGCGGAGGCCGCCATGGCGACGGCCGCAGCTCTGCTCGCCCTCCCCCCTGTAGCACCGCCCCCCCTCAGCGCGTGCGCGCAGCCGCGCGCCTCCCTGCCATTGCACCGGTGGGTGAGGCTTCCCGCTCGGCGGGAAACCTGCTGGACAAATACTAAAAGAGCTGAAATCACTAAGGGACAGGGCGCCCGCGCCGGGCCCCACCCGGGCCGCCCCGCCCCGAGGTGAGGGCGAGAGCGAGGGCCGCTCCCGCCTCGGGCCGCCTCCCGCGTAGGTCCCCGGCCCCCCGCCCGGCCCCGCCCCGCCGCCCGCCCTGCGCTGGCAGCGGCGGTAGCCGCCGCGAAACGGGGCCCTGCCGCGCCGTTCGGCCGGTATGCAGATATCCCGCTTCCCATTGGTGCCGCGGCGCGCAGGCCCCGCCCCGCGGGGCGGTGGGCTCTCCGCTGCCACCGCCGCCAGGGCTGCCGGGAGCGGGGGGCGCCGGGCCCTGCCAGCGGCCCCTCCGCCGGCGGGGCGCTCTCCTCCCGCCGCCCCCGCCCCCGCCCCCGGGCAGTGCCCGCCGGCCGGGCCCTTGCAGGCCTCTTCCCCCGCCGGCGGGCCGTACGGGCCTGCTCACCGGCTCCTCTGCGGCGTTTCTGAGGCGGTGGTGCCCGTGCTCGGCGGCGGGCACCGGCTCTCCAACGGGCACCGGCTCGCCAGCCTTTCTTAGCAGCTCCGGTTTTCACAAGCTCCCCTCACCTGGACAGTGCGTGCTTCTGTCCGCGTCCAAGGCGAGGTTCCCCCCTGGCCCCGGTAGAAAGAAATGAATGCCACGGAGTCTGTTTCTGGAAGGGTTTTTTTGTTTGGTTTTTTTTTTTTTTTTTTCTTTTTTAAGAGCTTCATATATATATTTATATATATAAATTATTAGAATGTGTGTTGGGGCTTGGGAGTGCGTGGGGAACTTCGTTCGGGTGTTTTTCCATAGCTGGGTTGTTGGTTGGTTTTCTTTTCCTTTTAATGGTTAAGTAAATATATATATGGGGACCAATCGAGAGATACAACTGTGAAATCAGACACGCACGCGGGGGGCAAGGGAGTCACAAGTTGCTACATAAAACTGCCACGTCTAATAGGATGTGCATGAGTTAAAGTACATCAATTAGAATGGGTGAGGGGAAAGGGGCAGCCGCCATCTTAAAGACAGTCCCAGGACGCAGTACGCTCGGCCACATCAGCTCTCCCCGCAGGGCTCGAAGGGGTCAGGGTGGTGAGTGCAGTCTTGAAAAGAGTCTCCTGGTGCTTTGCACCTCGTGGCCGTGCCCGTCAGCCGTGGGAAAGCGCAGCCACCATCTTGTGAACAGTCTTGCGGTGCTTTGCACCCCGGTGGCTGGGACCCGTCTCTCTGCAGGCGGGAGCGGCCGCTTTTGAAGGGGTCCCGTAATGCTTTGTTTGCATCTGAAGGGATGCTGGAGAATGGGAAGCCGCTCTGGCTAATCTGAAAAAGTTCCACGTTGCTTTTCTGTATCGCTAAGCAGTATCTTACACCTAAACGGGGGTGGGGTGTGAGGAGGCATCTTGAAAAAAGGCTTTGTTGGGTTTTGAGTTACCTCTTGGCTGCACCTCCTCCTCACAGAAGCAGAAAAGGCAGCAGCATCATGTACATGAAGTCCTGTAATGCTCTGCACTTTTTATTTAATGCAACTGTTCCCCCAAAACAAAGGATGGAGCTGCTGCCATCCTGAATTCACATCAGTCTTTGTCTTTTTGAGCTCTGTGCAACGCTGRTTCTGTTTTTTTCAGAGCTCCGCTGAAATCACGTACCGATTGTTTCATGTCTGTTAGTGGTGTTTCAGTCCCTTCCCATTTTCTCTCCTCCACTTTCTGCTCCCAGGATGCCATCCTGTACTTTTTGTCCCGTCTTCTCTTGCACTCTACCCCATGGTGGGATCAGGATGTGTCACTGTGCAGCTTCCCCTCCCCCAGGATTTGGTTGATTGATTGCTCCTCTTGAGAGAAAGACATGATGATGTCACGTTGACAGTAGAAGTCCATTTAAAGGGGTTTGTCACTTTCTTTCTTCAGGTGGCTAGGATAAAGAGGAACAAGGTGATTGTGTGAAAGAAAAAGGCAATTTAGTATCTCCCACTGCCTTTTGTCAGTCTAGACCCACAGGACACTGCTGGCTTGGAAAGTTTTGCAAATCCTTCAAGCAGGAGATGCTATCGAAAAGGTACAAYGTTGCACCTCTCTCTTTCCCAACGYGCTTCCCCATGCGCTTGTGAAAGCCTCMCCTTGGCAAAAGCATCCAACCCTTGCGAATGTTTGGTATTTTGGCAGGGGTATCAGTTAGTCATAACTGTATTGGCATGTGTGAAACATGYACGTTTATCCCCCCGCCAGAGGAGAGGAGCCGAGACCCCACATGAGATTAGCCACCAAACAGCCACTTGCCAAGAATGACCTTCCCAGTGGCCAACCCACAGCCTGCCCCTGAGCAAGGCATCCCTGCTCCCAGGTGTGGGTTCAGGCCGAGTCACTCGCACCAGGGGCAACGCTTCCCTGTCCTCACCACTGCWGCCCCTCCCAGGTCAGGGCTGGGCCTGGAGGTGCCCTTATGAGGACAGAGCAGTCTGCTCGCCCCGCGCCGCGGAGAGAGCAGTTCCGTGCACCTGTAGTAATCCTCCTGCGTCGGGAGCGGCACGCCGTGCAGAGGGTGATGGGCGTGAAGCCACTGCTGCTGTTCCAGAGCCAGGCGCTGCAGCTCAGCTGACTGCGCGTGCATGGCCTGGAGCTGATGTGCTGCTGACATGGGCGCGGAGAGAGAGCCCGGCAGGTCCCTGTAGGGTGCAGCTGCAGCCGAAGATGAAACAGAGAATAAACAAGTTAACGTAACCGCTCCATCCTCACCCAYGGCCCCATAGCTCAGTCAAGACTCTACAGCACTTCCTTTCCCAGCCCTGCCCATGCGCAGGACTTGCTCATCCCCTGATGAGCCTGTCCTATGCCATGCCAGAGCTCTGTTTAATAGACCTCCTGTGACCCCTCATGACCACCCTGCCCCTTGGAGCTCTGCTGATGGTTTTTAGAGAAGAYCAGCAGTCCCTGTGAGCATCCTTACCAAAAAGCTGGTGGCGCAGCACTTCATTCTCATGTAGAGGGTGAGGCAGGAGAGGGTTGGGGATGGTTCCAGCTGGGTATGGTATCCGGGTGAGGTGTGATCCCGAGGCAAGTGGGTCAATAAGAGGGTGAACAGAGGCTGAGGCTGAAAAGAGATATCAGAAGATAATTGTACCGTGCTTTTTAAGACATAACACACAGAAAGGCGCAAGGCACAACAAAATACACATGGAGAGGGTCAGTGTGCGTTATGGATGGAACGATTTCAAGGGTAGACAATGCAGTACCATGTCCTTCTGAGTGTCACTCTTYCTTCCTGTACTGAATTTCATGTGAACCAGTCTGGCACAGCTCTGTCCCTACACGCCTCAGGGAGAAGTACTGCTCCTTAAGTACTGCTCGATTCTGCAAGGACCTGCTCTGCAATCACGTCTGTACCCAGTATCGTGCCTATCTGCCACCCTGGCTGTCACTCATGTGCATACTCATATTGGGTGCTTCCATTTCCAGGTCTCATCCAGCACAGATGCTCAGTGCCTGGCACTCAGGTACTACCTAAGGCTGAAATGCAAGGCACTATTTATATGAAAACTGCTCTTTCCAGCATTTTGGACTCACTGCCAGAGTGCTGGCTAGAGTTGCCCAGCCACAGAGCRTGGGGGAATGGACATTCATTTGTACCTGATCCCATCTCTGAGTAGTTGCGGCTGCTTAGAGCGGGTGTCTGTCTGTGACTCTGCCACCAGATCCCRCTGACCACTCACAGCACCTGAGCAGGCACAGCACTTTTTCCTATTGTATTGTACTTTGGGCTTTGCTTCCCCGAGATTTTCATCCCTAAACTTCTTCTTACTTTGCTTTCCTGTAGGATGTGGAAATGGAAGGGACCACCACTCAATTCTGAAGGACAGCAGCCTCCAGTTCCTTACAATTAGCCCATCTTCTCTCCCATCCCATCCCATCCCATCCCATCCCATCCCATCCCATCCCATCCCATCCCTCCATCTGCAGCAAGAGCCACAGGAACAAACTACAGAACCAACATTTCATTAGTCCTAAGGATACTGTCGAAACTGTTGTTAGCAGGGCTCCCACTCCCTCTGCAGACCACAGTGCGAGGAATGCAGTCCACAGCACCACCACCCTGGTAGCCAGTGGGACCCCAGCACCCGTATTGCGTCCCCAGAGATCCAGAACTAAAGGACATGCTGCAAACAACTCTGCTCGCCACTTAACAGCAACCTCACAGACACCCCGATACTCGCAACAGCTGTCAGCGTCTTTGGTAAGACGGGAGCGAGGACAAGGCTGAATGACCATGATGTTGACCTCTTCTGAGTGAAGAGGTGGATCCGGGGCCTCAAAGACTAGYCTCGGCAGCTTTTGGGCTTCCCCAGGGCCAGAGGGAGGGAGTGCAAGGAGGACGTAGTAGGAGGGAGAGCAGGGCTTTGTGCAGGGCAYCACCCCCATGGGGTCCTTACCTGCATGTATGGCATCCTGCTGGTGGAGATGGAGGTGGGAGTGGATGTGGGAATGCTGATGATGATGAGGTGTCACATTGAGCATCTGCAGCCGGGCCAGAGGGTCGTTGCTGAGAGCAGCCACCCGCTCGGCATGCTGGCGCTCAGCTGCCAAGCGCTCGGCGTAGGACATGTCAGGACGAAGGGTCGGGCCGGCTGCCAGCGCCAGCCTCTCCCGCTCCAAGTGGCCCAGCCCTGGGTGGAAGGGAAAAGCGGGATGAAGGCCGGGGGCCGTCTGCAGACTCAGCCCGCCGTGGCGTGGGAACGGATCCATGGCAGCAGCTGGCACGGCGTGGAGCTGCTCCAACTCGGCTGGCTTGACTTCAAAGCCGGGCTTGAGACGTTCACGCAGGTCCCGGTCCCTCAGGTCTCGTTCGCGGGCTTCCCGCTCCCTCAGCTCTCGCTCTCGCGTTGCTGGATCGCTGCTGTAGATGGCCGGCACGTTGTACCCCAGCAAGCCTGGGTCGACTGCGCCCAGCGGCACGTAGAAAGGGTGGTTGCGGTTGCTGGGGGACATGACATGGGGCCGTGCGTATTCGCTGAGGGTGCGCAGAGCCGGGGTGTCGGGGCCCAGGTATGGGGGAACAGTCGCTACAGCGCTGCCCTGCTCGAAGGAGGGGCGGTGGGGAACCGGCCCGAGGGACGAGCACTCAACTGGCCGGCCCTCCTGGGCCATCTTCTGCAAGAGAGCAGAGAGACCAGTGTCGGGGTGCCAGCAGGGAGAGACCGAGGGGGTCCTCG
Organism: Oceanodroma leucorhoa; assembly: GCA_030449065.1. Taxonomy (NCBI): domain Eukaryota; kingdom Metazoa; phylum Chordata; class Aves; order Procellariiformes; genus Oceanodroma; species Oceanodroma leucorhoa. The sequence continues at coordinate 6,696,895 of JASVER010000050.1, read as the reverse complement.
AGCATCTGCCCTGGCTGCACTGCGGCAGCGGGACCCCCAGACCTACCACGCTCCTCTCCAACTCCCGTTCCTTCTCCCGCTCCCGCTCTTTCTCCCGCTCCCGTTCCCGTTCCCGCTCCTTCTCTTCCCGCGCCTTCTGCTCAGCCTCTCGCCGCACTTTCTCCACCAAGTCTGCCCTTTTCTTGGCCAGCTTGGAGCCGTCGAGGGGCACGAAGTACAGATCCGTGCGGGAGCAGGAGTTGAAGCCGCGGTCCAGGTGTTTGTTGAATCTGGGGGCGAGAGGTGAAGCCTGTCAGCACGGAAGGGGCTGGAGGGCAGGGATGGGGACGGGGACGGGGGCAGGCAAAGCCAAGCCCAGCACCATGGGAAAGGGAAGAGCACCATGGAAAAGGCAAAAGGGTGCAGCTGCACCCCACGCTCGGGGTGACCTCTCRTTCCCTGCCCCGAATGTCCCTCCCCAGCCTGGGGACACCCTCTGGGCCCCCCTCACAGCCGCCCCTCACCTGGCTGACTGGCTGGCGTGGCTCGGCACGTCCACCACCTTGGGGGGTGGCGAGGGGCTGCGAGCAGGCGGCACGGGGCTCTCGGGGGGCTCGTACTCCTCTGACGGCTCTTGCTTGATCTGCGCCGCGCTGAGGGGGAGCGGGGGCGGCGGGGCCGCCGGGGCAGCCATGCTCCCTGGCAGGGGTGGCGGGGCAGAGGGGGCGGGCGAGGAGGCTTTGTAGCCCCCCGCCACGGGGGAGGAGGCCACCCGGTAGGCGGGAGGGGTGGCTGCCCGGAAAGGGGCAGCCGAGGAAGCGGGGGGCGAGCCCGGCTTGTAGGGGGCCGGGGGCTGGAAGGTGGGGATGGGGGAGGCTGCCCGCTTCCCATAGGGGGCCACGGCCGGGGGCGGTACCGGGGGCGAGACGGTCTTGTAGGGGGCTGCTGAGGGGGAGGCCATGGTGGCAATGACAGTGGAGAGGGTGGTGGCAGCGGAGGTGACCGGAGGGCCGGCCCCATGGGCAGGGGAGGGGGGCGGTGGCGGGGGGAAAGTGTAGGTGGCAGGACTCTGCCCCGGGGGGTGAGCGCACATGCCGGGGTAGCTTCCCTGGGAAGAGGCGGCGGAGGAGGACGAGGAGGAAGAAGAGGAGGAGGAGGAAGAGGAGGAAGAGGGGGCTGCGGCAGCAGCCGAGGGAGCCTGGCTGTAAGCAGCCTGGCTGTGGGGAGGGTAGAGGCGCAGCCCATAGGTGGGGTGGGAAGGGTGATGGCTGTTTGACTCCAGGCCGTGGGGGTAACCCCCAGGGGGCTGGGGGGGAGCTGCGGCTGCCGGGGAGACCCCCCCGCCACTCCCGTGGCCGTGGTGGTGCTGCTGGCCGGGGAAGGGGGCGGCGGGGTGGGAGCCGGCGTTGCCGAGGGGGCGGCTATAGGGGGGTGGCCCTTGGCTCCAGACGGGCTGGGAGGGCAGGGAGGGCTGGGTGTACTTGGGGGGCTGGCTGGACACGGAGAGGCCGCTGGGCGGGGGGAAGGAGTGGCCGTAGGAGGCACTGTAACTGGGCAGGGGCTGGGCCGGGGAGGGCTGGGGGTACTGGGCCGAGGAGCTGGAGGGCGGCAGCGGCGGCGGGGCGTAGGGGTAGCGGGAAGGGGCCAGGGCCGGTGCCTTGTCCTGCCCCATCCCGTGGGGTGAGGGGAGGTGGCCGCTCAGGGCCTGCCCCACCATCCCCGGGGAGCTGGAGGCGGCCACCGCGTTGTTGAGGGGGCGCAGGGCCGGGGGCGGAGGCAGATTGGCGGAGACGTGGGGGAAGGAAGGGGCCGAAGCCGGGGGGGCAGCCGGAGAGTTGGCTGGGGGGGTCTTTTGAGGAGGAAGCCCCCCAACCACCGACGCCAGCGAGATGGGGGTGGTGGGTGGCGGATTGTGCTTGGCGCTGAGGGTCTGCTCACGACCCCCTGGTGCTGGGAGCCCCCCCACTCCACCGGCAATTTTGGCCCCAACCTGGACCACATTGGCCGTAGGGTAAAGAGGAGCGTGGGCAGAGGAGGAGGAGGAAGAGGAGGAAGAGGAGGAAGAGGAGGAGGAGGAGGAAGGGGGAGCAGACGGGGCAGCAACAGCAGAGGAGGAGGAGGCGGGTGCCTGCGGGGCTTGAGCCTGGAAAATGCGTGAGGCCTGGCCCTCCAGCTGGGAGTGGTAGCTCCCTGCGGGGGGTCCCTGGGGGTGCACCTCGCCCGGGAGCCCAAAGCTGGGCTCGGGTGGACGGGCCAGACTGTCAGGAGGGGGAGCTACCGGCGGGCTCTGGGGGAAGAGCGGAGGGTGGTGGTAGGAGTGAGAYGGCCCCTGGGACAGCACGGAGGAGGAGTCGGAGTCATTCTCCACGCTGCCAGGGCTGTAGACGCTGGGTGAGGTGCTCCTGTTATCCTGGTCGATGTCCCGTGGGTCACTGCTCATCTCATCGTTGAAGCTGTGGCCATCAAGGCTGTCAACATCGGACAGGGATGGAGGGCAGGGCAACTCCTGAAGTAGGAAGAAGGAGAGAGACATTATGTGGCCTCCCAGACCATGCACAATACTTTTCAAGTTCCTGGAGAACTTGCTTTCAGACCTTTCTCYGCCAGCACCAGAGAACCCCACAGAGGGAAGGAGACATGGTCTGGCAAGGTATAAACAACACCAGTCCTCCTGCCTCCCCTTGGAGAAACTTCAGTGCTCTCAGGTCCTTCATGAGCATCACACGCTCAGGGAGGAGGTAACGATGGGCACCTTGTGTACAGGGGCAGCGAGGGAGGGCAGGGAACTTACAGACAAGGTTGAGAGTGAATAGATACGAAAGGTCCTACCACCACCACCACCAGCAATGGGCCGTTGGCCAGGGTATGATCCAGGTGCTACCACCAAGTGGCACGGAGCAGCAGGCACCGCAGTGTGCCCAGCACGGCCCAGCATGGCCCCCAGACCCAGAATCGTTCTTGTCCCTGCCGGGCYCTCCCTCGGTGAGGAGACCCGCTCCCCTCCGGCCCCCTGCCCTGAGCGTTTCCCCCTCTGGCTGCCCCACTCCTTACCTCCCGATGTCCCCCCTGCACTTCCCAATCCCTGCTCCTCCCCACCACCTCTCGCCTCAGGCAATGARGCATCGGTGATTCAACAGTTAGCGTGGACAATTAACAAGTGCCACTCTTGAGCCTCGGGGCTTACAAGAGAGGCTAAACTGAAAAAAAGATCACTGTTGAGCTGAAGGGAGTGTCAACGTGGAGAAATTACATAGGTTTAACCACAGCGGTTTAATTACAATGACCTCATAACGCGAGCAAATATCCCCGCGTTTGCAGGCCTTTAAGGCCAGTTCCCTGAACAGGCTAATGGGGAACTGAGAAGTGCAAGAGCTGAGTCTTCCTCCAACCSTCTGACCACTGATCCAGCCCGGTGCTGTTGGCATTTCGGAAAAGCCCTGCCACAACTACACAGAGCGTGTGCACGAGCAGGTTTTGCACAACCATCACCTGGACCCCACCATGACTTGAGCACCTCCGTTTCACACTGCTCTGGGGGAGCAGAAGAGGCTGAGTCTAACCTGACTGGCACCTGCACACGGAGCCAGGCCCTTGCCACTGAGCTGGGAAAGGCAGGGCACGTGCCCAGCTCCAAGGGTGCAGYGGTCCCTGCAGACAAGGCAAAAGAGACGGAGAGCCTCCATCTGCTCAGTCGTCACTCCCAGTGGGGTTTTTGTAGCCAGGCAGATGCCGTTTAGGTTGGAAGAGCTGCAGTGCGAAACCCAAGGTGCCAGGCATCCCGAGCAGTGGGAACCTCAAGCTYGGTGGGTGTGAGCAGCACAGGTAGAGAACAGGAGAATCCTTTGCCCTGGACCCAGGACGTGCCAGCAATCACAGCAGGGACAACTCACCTCAGTTTTGGTTTTTTTGGGAGCATTGGTGTCCTCCCCTTCACTCTCTGAGATCTCTTCTGTTCGGCCCTGCTTGCTGCCCTTGGGGGTGCAGGATTCCTCCACCCGGCCTTTCTGCAAAGGAGAGAAGAACGGGGAGGTGGGAGCATCATGGGGAAACTTCCCACCTTGCCAGACCTTCACAGCCTGCAGCAGGTGAGACACAGCCACCATGGTGCCTGTGTTGAAGAGCTTAGCAGTGCAACGCTGAGCCAGAATATGGCAAAAATTAGCACTAAAGAGGGCTGGTGAGACTGAAGACTGGTTCTCGGGAGATGACGGGAAGTGAAAGATGCTGAGGATGAGAGGGAAGAGGGATCCCACCCATTCCAGAAAGCTAACCCAGCATGGGTTCCTTGGAGGATCCCTTCTGCTCTGCGTCCCTGGATCCCCAAACAGATCCYACCCGGTCTGGGCAGTCCTCGGGCACCCCACACTTGCATACTAGCTTATACTACCTTYGTCGCTTGTCGGGATTTCTCAGCCTTGCCATCGCTGCTGGAGGTGCTGACGCCCCCGGGGGAAGCTCGACCCCGTGACCTGAGCTCCTCTCGGGGCCCCGGAGTCTCTTTCTTCCGTCCACTCCGCATTGACATCTAAGARAGGGATCACTGGATCAGTCCTGCTTTGCATCTCCCTCCACTCCCGCCCTGTCCCCAGCCTCCCAAAGCCACTGAACCCCTGGCACTCCACTACGCCAAACTCATGTCCACCAGCTTTGCTGTGAGCCTCAGTGCCAACCCACAGCTCCAGCTTGGCTCCGGTGTCCCACCCCGCCTCTCCCATCTTACGTACTGAGTCCTTGTTCTGTCGTGTCTTCATTCTTTTGGGTGTGGGACCCCCATTCTCCTTGGCCCGATTTGATGAAAACATAAATTTTATCACTCTGCACCCCCCTTCGGCTGTTCCCGGGGAGGTGGAGATGGGCAAGAGCAGTTCTTCTGGAAGCGGGGCTTAGACCAGCAACACAAGATCCTGGTGAATCCTGAAAGGCAGACAAGGAGATGAGAGGGAAGAAAGAGTGAGCAGACTGCGGGACATCCTTTTGTGGACTGCTATAGAAATATGACAAAATTATTACTGTTTCCTTAATTATTATTTACAGATGSAAGGATCTTCACCAAAAATGCAATAAACTTCCCCATCAGAAGGGGAAAAGATGTGGCCACTGTCACATCTGATGTCCCATTTCTAGGAGTGACACCCACACGATGGGAAGCAGGCAGTYCTCCCATTTTTTGGAGGAAGCAGGGAGGAATGGTTATCAGTATGTTGATTGTCCTCTGAAATAGTTTTAGTATTTCCATTTCCTTGTTTATTTGATCTTCAGAAAGAGAGGGAAAAAAAATAATGGGAAAGTGCTTTAAAATGTTCCTAATGACAATTTTTCTGACTTCCTAAGTTCCTCTTTGCACTTGTTGTCAGTGCAGTAAGTTACACCCATCCTTAACTGGCCATGTGCTGTCATTAGCTAGCTCTGCGTAATGAGCCCCCAGTGGCTTTTGCTAAAGGGGTATTATACAGCCCTGCCCTCTCCGGAGCATATGCACATGCACACATGCACCAGCACGTTACGCAGAAAATGTGACAAGTCTTGCTTAGGTTGTTCAGTGTCCAAGGTACACAAATAGGCGCGAGAAAATGCATTTAGCTTTGATTTTGCATGACGCAAGCAGAATCAACTCTGTTTAGCTTGGAGTGCCTGCTTAGGTCTCCTCCTTCTCCGTACACTGGACTGCTGCTCAGTGTACCACGTAAGAGTCATGCCCAGAGATGCAGAGTACATCCTTACACTTTGCAGCATCAGGAAGATTTCCGAGCTCCCTCTGAATAAATTTACAGCTTTGTGTATGTCCAAAAGCACCGTAGATATTTTAACACCCTGTTATGCCACACAGTTCCTAGTATGAAAGCATCATCACTGTGTTAGGCTGGGAACTGGACTGAGAGCCTGGGAACTGGACTGAAGTGGTTCAGGGATGCTGCTCCTGAAGCTGGTTTGCTTGGCTCCATGCAGCACAAGATCTTTTGCACTGCACTGTACTGCGCAGGTATAACCAAAAAGACACTGTCCTTCCCCACCCTGTCATTCCAGCTCCTATACTCGGCCTCTGGAATGGACAATCTGCAAGACAAGGAAACGTGTCCTCTGGAAGAGGCATCAGGAGAAAAGATCCGCATCTCCTGGGTTATATTCTCTGATCTGGAAGCACGGGGAAGTTTTGTGAATAAGTATAAGAAGACTTGAGATCTGGGACTCCTGAAGGCCATCGCAGACCTGGAAAGATCAGCTTCCAGCCGGCCAGTGCAGGAGCAGTCTGGGTGCACTTTTATTTCCCTGAGAAGGGAGCCGAAATCAGGGATCAGAGCAAAGGCACCAGACAGGAGAACTCCTGGACCTCCTGTGCGGCCCTGCTGCTGGACTGTGTGGCCCTGGGGTTGCTGCTTTCCACCGCCTCCATCTCCCTACCTGTGAAAAGGGAGTAATGACACTGGCCTGTCTCTTGTGGGGCTCCACATCTTCCCTGACCAATGTTTAGAGAAACCCATCCGGAAGGTACTTGGGAAGAGCAGGAGATTGTTTGTTTTAATTTCATTAATATTTTATTTGACCCTCATCATGAAAGCCACAGGGGACTCATCCAGCATTAATTCCCACACACAACAATTCATTAACTGAGACCTCTTCTTTAATAGAAAAATAGCTCATGATGGTTTATAACTGACCTAGTGGAGGCAGAGCACTCACCTCATCCCTACCAGCTGACGTGTTTTACAGCCTTACATTTCTGTCATACTGTGGCCTTTGGTTGTTAATTCAGCCAGTTACACTGATGCTATTCTAGATAAGCATCTAGAATTAACATTTCTTACATGAAGCAAACATTGTAATTAAGGTGATCCTAATTTAACTCAACTTCAACACACGCCATGTTGGCAACCTTCAAGTATTAGCTCAGCTCTGAACACAGGGAAGCAGCAACAGCACATTACCAATATGTCACTGCTCTTTACATTCAACAGGGATGCCACCCACACCTCCCACACCAAAGAACCGAACATCATAATGCAGCGCACAGGTCTCGCTTCAGCTTTCCAGTAATCCTGTAATGACAATTATGGTCTTCTTTCCAGAGAAGTAAGTCAGAGAAATAATATGCAGCCAACCACATACTGAAACTTCCCTTTTTAAAAGAAATACCAACTCCGTACTCATGTCAACTGCTGAATATGCAGTACCAAACAAAGCCAAACACAAATAGGTATGTTTCAGCAGACATAATTAACCACTGGGGCAGAAGTTTCTATCACTTAAAGAGCAAAGACTTTTCTAAAATATATAGCAGAATTGATGCACACATTATTAGGCTCAGTACAGCAACTGYGACGTCAGAGGCCAGATGAGAGGATCACAAACACCGCCTTCTAATTCTACCATCTATGAAATAAAAGCTTGCAATGTGAACCTTGACAATTGACAAAGTTACACCTAACCCTTCTCGTCAYCGAAGACCCCTGTGAATGTCTCTGAAGAGTTCTTAGGGCTCTGTGGYTTTGGAAAGGAAATGAGACATTTGCAGGGCTGCTGTTGAAGGGATAACCTTTTCCTGGCCCTGTGAAACCCTTTACAGGTTTGATTGAGTTATGTGGCATTGCAAATTGCTCTTTTCTGTYTGCGTTTCATACAACCCGGCTCGGTTTGGCTTACTGCCCAAACCCCTCCATATTCTCGTGTAAGCCCTGGTGCAGTCTCCTGCGAGCAACGCACACTCAACAGGCATCCCCACGTGGGATCCAAAATGGATCCCGCTCCTCCTCCTCCCCAGCTTCAAGTAATTCTCCTTGCCAAAGGTGGACTGTCCTGCACAGGCAGCCAGGAGATCACGGGCTCCAGTTCCTCTTCTATTGAAGGATGCAGACAAGCTCCCTCCTTCCCAGGCTGTAGTGCGGAGCAACTCTTCACAGGTAACAAAACTGGAATCACGTCCATCTCAAATGAAATGCACTCAAGTTTTACCTACTTAAGTATACACCCTTGGTCTCTCTTAGAAAGCAGGGTGAATGTTTGTCCTTGGCTTAGGATAGCATTTACACGTTAGATTGAGGGTCCAAGAAAATAAACTTTCCTAGATGGCAACAGAAGCTGAGGAAACAGGAACAGGACCGAGTTGTCCRGGATGGTGTTTGGGGGCTTGGCTGGGACTGTAAATGACAAATGAGTCATGTGCCCCAAAGGTCTGCACATGCCAGGGCCGCACACACAGGTACACCCAGCACATGTCCCAGCAGCAGGGAGGCAATTTCCAATGAGACAGGGAAGTCTGGGAGGTACCTCCAAATCCACGGAGGGTTGAAGGGTTTTGTCACTTTGGCTGGTGCTCAGCAGCAGAGCAAGCTCCAGAGCGGGCAGCCCGAGTCCGGGACTCCAGTCTGCTTGAGAAGGTTAAAAGCCAGCTAAGGTCCAGCTAGCCCTCCCTGGGGCCAGTGACAGGAGCAAGAAGAGCTGAAAGCTCTCAGCATCCATGCCACTTAAGAAAAAGAGCTAACACCACCGTTACTTCAGCAGCGTTTCCTTACTAGCAGACGTTTAAGGCCTGATCCAGCCCTCACTGAGATTAGCTGCCGGTACTCAGTTGTCAATATTTGCCATGGTATCTTCCCCTTCTTTTGTATTGCTCCTCTCTTGGGGGGGGGGGGAAAATCTACTTGGTTTTATTATCTACTATTCCTCATCTTCTCCGACTGTAACGTCCCAGCAATCTCAGGTGGATTCAGACCTGGCCCAAGCAGGAGGGGAGGTGCAGCCGGCAGAACGTGACTACGGTACGTGACACAGGAGTTCCCCCTGAGCTAGCCAGTGATGATTTGTGGGTGGTGGGGAATRGCACTGATGTAGCCTCCTCTCCCCACCGAGCCTCTGCCTAGGCATTGCCTGGTAGACCATATACCTAACTGGAGGCACTGAGTGCAAAGATGTCAAGAYGCATGGCTGTATCATTCAGTCTCAAAGAAGAAATGGATTAAAAACTCTGCCACCCATCAGGACTACAAATGCTGCAAGAAGGGACAAATGAACAGCAGCTGTASTTTTAAATCAACAGGACTGCCTGTTCTCTGGTCCTGGGGGTGATTGGCATTACACAGCTTGCATCCAGGTGGCAAAATTCTTCTRCCCTCCAAAAGGGGACGGACACATCTAACCTGGCCACTGGCAATCAGCATGGTCCTACACTAACTCCTTAACCATGCTCAGGCATCATCTTGGAGAGCACTCATCGGTACAGACCAAAGACCGTACAAAGGAACGCCATGGTAACGGACAGACAGTGCACCAGTGTTGTTACTACAGGCGTAGCCAGCGTTATCTTCCACTGGATGCCAGTCCACGGAAAATAAGTTTGGAGCGAGGAGTCAGTTCCTCCTTTAGTCTTGTCTTCTTCAGTTGGGAACTGTTGAAAGTACACGGTGACTATTCCTTAAAGTCATTTTTTGAAATGTAGGAACCACATCCAAAATCCTACATGAAATCAAAGGCATTTGGCTTGCAAAGGCAGGGATTTAGAAGTCAGAAGATGCGAGAATTAAACTGAGTCTGTTTCTCTGCAACTCATTAGCTCTCTGTTCCCATCCTGTTTTTTCTCTTCCCCCTTCTGCAAACGGACGGGTTAGCACTGGAGGGAGGAACCAGGGTGGTGAAACGAACACAGCTGCTTTCTAACACATTGCAGATGCTGGAAAGTGTCCTGAAAGTAAGATGGGATGATAACCAATGGCTCCCTCTTGACAGGTAAAGATCACTCAGAAGGGAGTGCCCACAGGAGCAGTATAGCCAGGGGACACGCACCGTGGGTGGGAAGTCAGAAGTTGGCATATTTATATACACTGCTCAGTGAATGACAGTCCCAGGCAATACATTTTTAATTCCTGTCTCTGTTTCCTTCATTTATAAAATGAAAGGAAAATTCCCAGAAATTTAATCAGGGTTAACAACTGTRTAGCATCTTGAAAACACAAAGTTTCATCCAAAATACTGCAATCAGCCAACCTGAAGTACAACATTTCCCAATGGCTAAGTACCTGACTTCATGTTTGAACCCTGGTGTCTTTCTATAGGGCATGGTGGAGACAGGGAGGGAAGGAAGGGGAAGGGTGCCGTGTTTAGTGTTAGATAGCAATAAATGAATAGGTCAGGGTTCAGGTTGCATGTCACAGTCTTACTGTCAGTCTTTTGAYTGAGTGTGACATTACTGTCAAAAGGGAAAATGACTGCGTGAGCAAGGCGATTAGGATGCCAAAATGGTTGAATACCAAGATGGCAGCGGGMAAACACTTGCGGCTAATATTATCTTGGGCACGACTATTCCCATGACTTGCAAATCTTTTTTACTCAGTAAATTTTGTTAAGAAGAAATATATTTGTGTGACACCAAATGAAAGGTAGTTTTGAAACACAGGCATTTTTCTGTCTCCTGTAAAATAGTTACAACACTGGGTGGGTGCAGGGGCTGTGAACTCAGGCTGGAAGRTGGGTTAATCAAGGAATAAGACTGTAGACCTGGTCAAATAATCATACTCCAGTTAAAACTCCTGCCTACCCAGTGGATGAAGTTTAACTACATCCCTCCTCCAATACTAATGTGAAGCTGGAGGATCCCGGGGACAGAAATACTCGTGAGCCCAGGCTGAAGGCAGTGTGCGTTAGCCGAAGCTTTCTCCACCTCCTCGCCCTGCTCCCACGGGCCACTCCTGCGCCACTGCACACACGCACCCCGCGATCAGAGCACACACCTCCCTGTCCTCTGCAGCCCCCCAATACTGCGCCTGTGACAGGAGCATCCGACCACCAGCAGCCGTCGGACGCGGCCGGGAAGGGCTGAGACCTCCCGTGCTAGGRAGGCTTGGCAGCACGGTGTTACACGGCAAACTTGGACAGAAATACCACGAAACAACCATCTGCAACTGAAGTGAAAACTGCTGTTACTGCTCAGAAATCAAAATATATGATTTCAGTATAAAACCAGTAACATTTGTCAATTTTTGTAATTTTCTAATGAGTAAATTGTCTTCATATTGGCAATGTACTGGAATTTCATTGGATTCTTCTATCTTCAAAATATTGTGTAAAATGAGTCACTATGAAATGTTTATGTATGCTTTCAGAAACTTCATTCTGTACTGAAGGGAAAATGACACACACTTTAATAGACAAGCTGAATGAACCCTCTTGATTTACATCTACCCATGTATGTAAGAGAAGACAAGGTTTGAGACCACCTGAGGAACCTGAACATACACAAGTCCATGGRACCCAATGAGATGCACCCCAGGGTCCTGATGGAYTGGCTGATGTAGTTGCCAAGCCACTCTCCATCATATTTGAAAAGTCATGGCAGTCAGGTGAAGTCCCCAGTGACTGGARAAAAGAGAATATTGCAYCCATTTTTAAAAAGGGTAATAAGGAAGACTCTAGGAACCACCAACCTCAGCCAGCCTCACCTCAGTGCCTGGTAAGATCATGGAGCAGATCCTCCTGGAAGTTAGGTCAAAGCATASGGAAGACAGGGAGGCAATTAGAGACAGCCAACATGGCTCTACCAACGGCAAACCATGCCTGACTGACTAATCTAGTGGCCTTCTATGATGGAGTGACTGCATCAGTGGACAAGGGAAGAGCTACAGATGTCATCTACCCGGACTTCTGTRAGGCSTTTGATACGGTCCCCCACAACATTCTTGCCACTAAATTGGAAAGATATGGGTTTGATGGATAAGGAATTGGCTGAACGACCATATCCGAAGAGTTACAGTCAACAATTCAATGTCCAAGTGGAAACCAGTAACAAGTGGTGTCCCTCAGGGGTYCATACTGGGACCAATACTACTTAATACCTTCATCGATGACAYAGACAGTGGGATTGAGTKCACTCTCAGCAAGCTTGCAGATGACACCAAGCTAAGTGGTGCAGYTGATATGCYGGAGGGAAGGGATGCCATCCAGAGGGACCCTGAAAGGCTTGAGGAGTGGGCCAACATGAACCTCACCTCATGAAGTTCAACAAGGCCAAGTGCAAGGTCCTGCACCTKGGGGTCAGRGCCATCACCRGGGTYRGTACAGACYGGGGAATGAATGGACTGAGAGCAGCCCKGYRGAGAAGGACTTGGGGRTACTGGTAGAAGAAAAACTGGACAGGAGCCGGCCTTGTGCACTTGCAGTGCAGAAGGCCAATYGTATCCTGGGCTGCATCAAAAGAAGCATGGCCAGCAGGTCAAGGGAGGTGATTCTGYCSCTCTRCTCYRCTCTGGTGAGACCCCACCTGGAGTAYTGCGKCCAGCTCTGGGGCGCCCAGTACAAGACAGACATGGACCTGTTGGAGCRGGTCCAGAAGAGGGCCACAAAAATGATCAGAGGGATGGAAYACCTCTCCTATGAGGAAAGGCTGAGAGAGTTGGGTTTGTTCAGCCTGGAGAAGAGAMGGCTCTGGGGAGATCTTATTAGGGCCTTTCAATATATAAAGAAGGTTTATAAGAAAGACAGAGACTTTTTTACCATAGCCTGTAGTGAAAGGAAAAGGGGCAATGGTTTTAAACTGAAAGAGGGTAGGTTTAGATTGGGCATACAGAAGARATTTTTTTACGTTGGGGGTGGTGAGACACTGGAGCAGGTTGCCCAGAGAACTTGGGGATGCCCCATCATTGGAAGTGTTCAAGGTCAGGTGGGATGGGGCTTTGACCAACCTGAGCTAGTGAAAGATGTCCCTGCCCATGGCAGGGGGGGTGGACTAGATGATCTTTAAAGGTCCCTCCCAGCCCAAACCATTCTATGATTCTATGCCTAAAATAATACCTCCCAGACTCAATCTGAGCCAACAGCTTTAATCCTTTTCTTACACGTACTTGTTATTTGTCAACAGTACTTGTTGACAAATTCACYTGTCATGCTACCTAGGTGCTCCTCCCCAGTAAAATGATAAATAAAAATTAAAATGCTCACATTTCAGGAAAGGGTGCTAAGTAAGAGTATTCAAAATAAACTTGCAGAGTGCTGGCAGTCTTAGGAGATAAAGCCAGTTTACATTTTATTAAGTCTATACTAACGTTTCGTTTTCTTAATTCTGYACAACCATGAGGAGTAAGAATGTTACTTTAAAATGTTACGAAAGCTGTAATTCTGGAACCTCCATTCAATGAAAAATGCATCTGAGGAAAAAAAATATTTTCTGATGAGCAGAGTGAAACAAAAACAATTAGAGCTAAAGCAAGGTGATAAATAATAAAAACATTCATGCATTTAACAACAGCTTAATTTACAGCATAGAAGATATTAATTTTTGCAGAAGCAACTGAAAATAAAGTTTGATTCACTAAATGAAGGTTAGACGTACTAAAGAAGGTTACATTAATCGTAAAACGATTCCTGAGGGCACACTAAAATGACTGTAAGTATGTAACAGATTTACTTAAAAATCTCAGAAGAATCATTCAGTCTCCCCAGAGGAGGGCCTCTGGATCTCTCGGAGACACAGGCTGGCAGAGCCCAGTGGAGGATCACAAAACGCAACACACCGGGCTCTTCCCTCTCTGAGTGGGAAGGAGGCCTACGGACGCGTGATGCAGAGGAAGGACACATCACGCTCCCCATACACACAATTTTAAGAAGCGCGGCATCTTCTACATTTGCAACGCCTCAGCACACCTTACCTGTGGAGCTGTTAGGGTTTAAGGGTCTACTGTAATACTTAACACCCCTCTTTTTATACCTAGATGTCCCTTTACTAAGGAATGCAAAGTAAATTACTCAAAGACATCACAGCTAGTTGCCCAGAGACTCAAAGGAAGATGTTGGCTGGAAGGGACCTCTGCAGGTCTCTGCTCCAAACTCCTGCTCACAGCTGGGCTGACCCCAAATCTAGATGGGGTTGCTCAGGRCCTCGTCCAGGCAAGTCCTGAACATCTCCAGGAGCAAAGCTTCCCCAGCTGACCTTGGACATCCATTCCAGTGCTGAAACACCCATTACCAGTCATAATTTCCTTGTTGCAACTTGTGACCATGACTCCACATACCATAGCTCCTCACTGTTGGTACATGGAAGTTATCCACCTGTCAACCTATCATGGTTCCAGACTTCTGCTGCAAGTCTTTACTGGGGAAAATTGCTGGTAACTTTGCAGCTGCAGGACATATATAATAATACAGGAAACCAGAAGCTGAATCCAAAGTCAGGGTAGCCAGACCATCCATCCCTCCCTTCTGTAACAGACCAGTGAAAAGCATGGCCATCCCTTTCTGCCAAGAGCCGTATTGTTCTGAAGCTGGCAGAGGCAGGTCCGGGCAAGGATATGACTCTGCTCAGAGCCCTCAGTCCCAGGCAGAGTGTAGAGAAGCTGCCAGAAGGATCAAACTTTGCGAATGGATTTGAATKAATGAAGTGCTGAAAGTATCAGGCTAGGTGGAAGAAAGCCTGCTAGATCCTCACAAGGATCAATSCCCTACCTCCCAACGGCATTAAGTTAGGAGACACTATCAATATCGCAGATGATCATGATTTAAGAGAGAACTTAAGATAATAAAACACTAAAGAAGCAAAACCAGCATGCATACAGAAAAAGGGCAAGGGGAARCCAATGTGGCTGATGAGAGTAAATTAATGAGGGTAATAATGAGGATGAGAACTAACTGAGGAGAACTGCAGAAGCACTTTCCAAGAGGGGTGATTGGGCAATTAAATGGCACGTGCACTTCAATCTAGATAAATATAAAGCAATGCACACAGAGAAAAAACAAGTCCATCTCCACATATAAAATTATGGACTCTAAGCTGACCAGTGCCACTCAAGAGTGATACCCTTGGGATATGAGAGGCAGATCCATGAAAATGTCACCTTGGCATTCAGCAGCCATCAAGAAAGCAAACCACATGCTAGAAATTCCTGAGAAAGGAACTGAAAATAAAACTGAGAAGGTCATTATGCCCTTGCACAAACCCATGGTTTTCCCACATCTTGAAATGTGTGTGCAGTTCTGCTCCTTCCATAGGAACTAGAAAGGGCAATGAAGAGGCATGACTGARTGGGTTAGACATCTCTGTCCAGAGAAAAGGGTTACTAAGTGAGGAAGTGATCAAGGACTGTAAAACCATATATGAAAAGTAGAGGTTGCATAGGAAATAATTTTTCACTGACTTTTCCGGTGTAAGAACTGAGGACCATCAAATAATGCCACAAAGAAACAAGTTCAAAACAAACAAAAAAGAGATAGTTCTTCTTGAAATGGGTGGCTGCAGATTTTCCAATCAAAGGACACTAGGGGTGCTAGAAGTGTGCATGGACTTGAGGGGAGACTGGAGAGTTTCAAGCAAGAGAGTAACTGGTGCTTACTGAATAGCGAGAAACCACATCCAGCTATGGCAGTCCCTCCACTGAAAACAGTTGGAAACTGTAGGAGTACCGGAGGAAAACAAGCACGTAAGCYTGCCTTAATTCACACTCCTTGCTAGGGATTTGGTAGTGACTGGAGCAGCAGACTCTGGACTAGGGGACCTATTGGGGTCATTGGTATGTTTTYAACAAGTTCAATAGTACAAAGTGCTGAGTTATACACTGAAGAGAAGTGACAAGCACACCCACCCTAAGAACTTCTGCTCATCAGTAGGGAGCACTGAGGAAGAGAGGGATTTATTAATCACAGGAGAGCTACGGGCACCACTGTTATCTTGAAGGCATCAGGCAGGGTATTATCAAGCAATGAGAAAAAGTACTAATGCCACCGGACATTGCACTTGTCAGACATCCTCTGGTAGACCATGTTAATGCTTCAGTTACGCAACATCAGGAAAGATCAAAGTGGATTGGAGAAGGTGCAGAAAGCAGTTTCCAGAATGCTGAGRGACACAGAGCATAAGAGGGGCAAAAGAAAATCATTAAGATAGAATTCACTACGTTTGCARAAGAAAGTAGCTGGCACGGTGCCCAAAGGGACCCAAGGACGCCCTTTYGATGCTGTGTTTCAAGGGATTCACGACTGACAGCAAAGCCATCGCGACAGCCATTTGTGCAAAGGGTAAGCGTCTGAACAGGAAGAAGATGGACAGACAGATCGAGAAGGAAAGGAGTGAATTGAGGCCAGGGAGATGGGCACAGGGACAATCATACAGCAGACCTGAGACACTGATAAGCTTTCAGTCACTCCCTTGCTTGGGATCCCACAGCTCTTCCCTGGTCTACAGAACTGGCCAGTGGGATGATCCTGCCCTCACCTGTAGGGCTGAGGGAAGGGACACCCAATGGTGTGTCACAGGAAGATTTACACGGGAAGAGATCGCTGGAGGTCTCCACTCAAACCCCCTGTTCATAGTAAACTGCAAAGTTAGATGAGGTTGTCATGAACACCTCAGAGAAGAGAGTTTCCCCAGTCTCCCTGGGAACCTGTGCCAGCGCTGAACCACCCTTGGGAGGAAGGAGAGGTTTTGCCTTACACACTTCACCAAGTTCATGGTGAAGTATGATCCTAGTTCTTACGATTTTATGAAACCAGAAAACGTAATGTTTATGGCTAAATCAAGATCTTCCTGGTCACAATACAACAAAGGATTAAAAGTCACAAGTATCTAAAATTCTCCCCGATCGCAAGAGAATTCAAAGCATGCAATTCATGCCAAAGTGCTACCACCTACAGATACATAATATCTGCCTCACAGACACAGGCCTCCACCTCTCAAGTGGGCACCTGAGCCCAGAGACTGATCCCAGATTAGGCTCAGACTAGACTGCCAGGAGAAAAGGCATGAAGGCAAGTGAAACCACTGTCTGAGATATTTTTCATGCCTTGGGTAATCTCTGTAAAGCAGCAGGTGACAACCTGTGGGCTGAAGTTTGGTGCACAGCTATGGCACAAGCATGAYCTGCCCCGGCAAAAAGATCTCACGCGTGGATTCACTGTCAAAAAGCAAGTCCCTGAAAGCTCGCCGTTGAGAAGCCACAGTGGCCCATCATGGAATTCTTTGGTAGCTAGTGAAGGCAACGGCTGAACAAAGTTTGCAGAAACATGGGTGAAGTTTGCAGGTGGTGCTTTGGCAGGTGAGACGGTAAATGATGAAATGGAAACTCTGGCACAGACCAGTTGGCGTTACTGCTGCAACAGGGTCGTGTAGAAAGACAAGCATTTTAATCATGGAAGATTTGTACATCAAGAACAGAAGAATGTAGTAAGCTTTCAAGGATGAAGATCCAAGSACAAACAGAAGCTCTGAAAAGGCCTTGTAATTAACGGCTGATAGCAAACTGAACACGAGTTCCCAGCACAAGGCTTCTAAGGGGRCTATTCCTGAATGAACGAAATCCACCAGTGCATAAAGAGAGGAATACTCTTCAGGAGCAGGAATAGAGAGATTATTTTTACCTGACTATATACAGGATTGGTGGGACCATTATGGGAGAAGTGCATGCAGTTTTCACCTGCGTACTCCAAAAAGGATGCTGACAAATTGAAAGCTTCCAAAAAAGAACAAGAAGGAAGCCTGGTAACTCCTCCCCCTTACAGTAAGAGCCTTAAGAAGCTCAATATATTTAGCTTATGAGAGAAAAGGTTAAAAGGCGACTTGACCATGGCCTATGAGTACTACAAAGGGAGAAGATTTCTGACAGCAGAGGACTCTTCAACCTACAAGACAAGGATCCCAGACCCCAGATCCAATGGATCCAGCTGAAGCTGGACAAATTCCACACAAAAATAGTGCAAAATCTGAAAAGTGGGAGAAATCAACCACTTGAAAAACTTGCATAGGGATCTAGCMTATCACTGGAAAGCTTTAAGGGTTTTTTTTATTTTATTCTAAAATAAATAATATTTTCTGCAAAGACCACCAGGTGACATTCCTTGCCATGTGCTGTGCAGGGGGAAGGACCAGCCAGTTGATCAGAAGAGGTTTTTCAAGGCTAAAGTCATTAGCAGTCATAGAGAGGTTGGCCAAGAGGTGATGGGGTCTAGCTCTGGGTGAAAATGTACTTTGAAAGCAATGGTCTAGCAACGTATGAGGAAAGCTTGATGGATAATCATGACTGGATAAACCACTCTTCATAGAGGGTGGACCCTCTTCATGTGTCTGGCAAACTCYGAATAATTCTGAGGAAAATCACTTCATCTGTTGCACTGCCTGAAAGAAAAGCAGTAGTATATCCAAAATACTATGCTATAGATACAATTTATATCCAATACACTACRCTATATGTATCAACATAAAATTTAATCTAAGATATAACATTATGTATTATATATTATGTTAYACAGACTATTATATATATTGTGATATATATAGACACACAAAAATATATATATACACACAGTATATCCAATCCACTGTCCAAAGAGATGAAGGTTGGTCAAATGCAACCTTCACTTAAGTGATCTATAACACAGAGAGAGATCTTGTGGAAGAAACAGGGTTATCACCAAGTGCCTCATAAGGCAGGGAAGTACAAGACTAAAATTTTCCAGCTAAACTGATCTATGATGAACAATGTCACCAGGGCAGGAGACATGAAGGAAGATTGAAAGCAACCAGCTACCCTTCTTCAGCAAAGCCCAGACAGACCATCATTGGCTAAAATTGCTCAGAAAAGATATTGCAGTTATCCTTTGGTTTGTAGGTGAAAATACTGCCACAACAATCAATCAAACATTGATATTTTTACAGGAGACAATAACAAATCAGTTTGCTGCCACAACAAACACAGAAAACAGACTGTCAGAGAACATGTCTTGGGCACCGCTGCAGCTTCAGTAACTCAGGCAAGGCACTGAGATGGAGCATCTCATGTTCATGTTAAACCATCCGCTGTGACCAGACTCAGGCAGCGATCACATGAATTAATTCTGTCGAGAATACATACACGAGGTGTAGCTCACTTGGTTAAGAGCATGACTTTTTCAGAGATGCCTCCACTTTTAAACACACTCAGAACTTGTGTTGCCTTCTCCTTTGGCCTTTAAGAAATTTGTAAAGCATTACTATTCTGTACTTGACTAGGAACAGTCCTCAAGAAGTACAGATGGAAGAGATGAAGTGATAAATGCAGTAAATATACTTCATACTTCCATAGCATCTCCTAATGGAGGAAGAAAGAGATCAGAAAATCCACTGGAGGCAAGAAATTTTTTTTGTCCAAAAGAAAATGGGAGAAAGAAAAACCGGAACTGGGAAGATACAGCCTGACACAGGAAGAAACCAGGTTCTCAGAAGAAAAGGCAGACACCCAAAGAGGAAAAACGTAAGACTGGATAAACATTCAGGTAGGTATTTAAGGAGGGGCACAGCTGAACAAGCGCTCAGACCAATTCCAGAGACTGCATTTGCAAAGGTATTACACCCCAGATCTGGTAAATAAATATCCCTCCCTACACAGCTCTGTATTCCACAGCAGCTGCTCCCCTCAACTCCACCTCCACCCCCCCGGAACAACGCTGATGATCATGGGGGAGCTCGAGGAGGCATCAGGAAGGTATATAAGGAGTGACAGAGGCTGAACTTTGCGAAGAGCAAAACCGGCCTGATTCATTTCAGTTACAAATAAAGGCTCCCCCTCTTGAAGAAAAATGGGAGATCAGGTTGCTTTTAGTATAGTGATCCCACTATGCTATAGAATCATAGTTCCTTGCATGCCCAGTATTATTTTGGAATACAAGTATGCCCATAAGAAACCTGATTGTAATTCCTTGTGCAGACAAACCTAACGGTGAGAAAGTCAGAACCTTTCAGAGGTATCCAAGGGGTACAAAATCTGGGGGAGGAGGTAAATGCATATGAAGAGAGGTAAAGGCAGGCCATCGCAGCAGGTTAAACCTGTTAATCTTCTTCATTAGGATTCACTGCACATTTAATTTTCAAATGTTTGGAGGGTTTTTATCATTTCCAGCACAAACCATGGTACTATATGTTCACTTYTTAATGGCCATACTCGAAAAGCTCCATCATGAATCACAGCTGGAAAAGTCTGGTTTGAAAGACCAGTTGGGGAAATACACAAACAATTGGTTGTGCAGTCACCAATAACAAACACAAAAATAACAACTTGGCCAAGAAACAGGGAAAAAAAGATGAAATTCATTCCAACAAACAATTTGACCATTCACATTTACAAGTGTCCCATCCATGGGTAATGATTTTGGAGCTCCAGCCCCTCAGGGATGCACAATACCCTCGGGCTTAGAAGAAAGGAGGGTCTAGCTTTCAACTCAAACAACTGTGGGATTTGGGTTACGAAACTGAGGTAACTGGGCACGGTTTTGGCTGATGCACTGACACCAACACTCTGATTCTGGTGGGAAGTCAGGGCTGAACTCTGAAGCTTTAGGCGTAAGCGTACCTGCAGGGTGTGTAATCTTGCTCCACCATCCAGGTGGACACAAAATGAATGGCCTTGCCAACTCCTTCTCCTCTGCTCTCCTGCTACACACCTTAGGATAACGGCCCTCTACTTTCTCCTCACTTTTTCAATGCTGGAAAACATAGCGGTTCCCATGCAATCCACCSAATACAGTCAGAGATAAGGAAAACAGATTTGAGCGGCTAGCTGGGTAAGGACATGCTGCTCCCCAAGAACCACAGCACTGCAACACAGACCTTGCAGACAAAAGCCATAGAAATTCTTACAGTGGCCATCCTGGCAACCAAGTAACTGGCCGCAGAAGTCAAGGCAGCCACAGTGCCGAGAGAAATGCAAAGGAAGACACTGCCAGTCTCGAAAGCAACTTCAGGAACATACAATAGCTATCAAGGCAGAACTCAACGGCAAGCAAAGGCAGTGTGTAAAGTAATGCCACGGTGACCAAATGGCTGCCACTTCAACAGCACAGCGGCCACTCAGCAAAATACAACCAGCAATTCACTGGGCAACAACAGCSGAGGCAGCCACAGGCCAGCAGCCTGCAGAAGCCAGCGGGGCAGAACAGCCACCGGCTCGATGGCATAGACAGAAGGACAGTGTGGGAAATACAGAYGCCGCTTCTCCAAAAAAACTTAAAATAGCAAATGGACAACCAGCCCGACACACCGAGGCGTCTCGGCCGCTTCAAAGGGAGCGCAAACGCCATCCCGATGCCACCCAACTGTGCGGGTCTTGTCCGCTCCCTGGTTCCCAAGTAGCAACCCGGCGTTTCAGAGGAGAGGGCAGCGGGTCCCCAGGTCGAGGGTGGCATCGGGAGGGGCCGAATCCCACCCGTGCCTGCCACAGAAACCGAGGGGGAGCGAACACACTTCTCAGCCGCCAGATCCCGATGGAAACATTATTTCCAAATATTCCCGCCCGCTTCCCGGCCGCACCTGGGAAAGCAGGGACAATACGAGGCTCCCCGGGCGGAGGGGACCGCTCGGGGGCGGCTTCGGGGGCCGGCAGGGCAGGAGCCGGCCCGGCGGGCGGGGTGCGGGCTGATCCCCCCTCCAGCACTGCTGTGCGTTCCCTCCCCGCACGGCGCCGGGCCGCAAACTCGGAACTCCCGCCTCGCCCCGGCCCCCCGCCCCCCCCCCCCGCCGGGCACTCACCCCCCTGCCCCCGTCGAACTTTCTGCTGCAGGGAAGGGGGGCTCCGCGGGCGGTGACGTCACGCCGGGCACGCGGCGGGGGGGTGTCCCCGCCCCGGGACCCCCGCGGCGGGCGCGGAGCCCCCCGCCCGGTCCCCCCCCACCCTCTTTCCGGAGAGAAAGCGCTCCGCCGCCGCCGTCCAAGGCAAACAAGCCCCGGGCGGGCGGGCAGCTCCCCCCGGTGATTTACGAGCGCTGCCCAGCCGCGGCCGGGACCCGCCGCCGCGGGGAGCGRGATGGGGCCGATGGGGCCCCCGCCCCGCCGAGCCGAGCCTCCGTGACCCGCGGCACCCCGGCACCCTCCCGGCCCCTCGCCGCATCCACGCCGGGGCAGGCACCGCCGGGGGCCCTTCCCCAGCGCCGCGGGGGTTAACCGCCATCCCGCCATCGCCCCCCCGCCCCAACTTTGCTG